>CM026403.1:73393736-73464930 GCA_014843695.1 Archivesica marissinica
CCAGAAACAATGTGAGGGGACAACCAGAAACAATGAGATAGGACCACCAGAAACAATGTGAGGGGACAACCAGAAACAATGTGAGGGGACAACCAGAAACAATGAGATAGGACCACCAGAAACAATGTGAGGGGACAACCAGAAACAATGAGATAGGACCACCAGAAACAATGTGAGGGGACAACCAGAAACAATGTGAGGGGACAACCAGAAACAATGAGATAGGACCACCAGAAACAATGTGAGGGGACAACCAGAAACAATGAGATAGGACCACCAGAAACAATGTGAGGGGACAACCAGAAACAATGTGAGGGGACAACCAGAAACAATGAGATAGGACCACCAGAAACAATGTGAGGGGACAACCAGAAACAATGAGATAGGACCACCAGAAACAATGTGAGGGGACAACCAGAAACAATGTGAGTGGACCACCAGAAACAATGAGAGGGGACAACCAGATACAATGAGAGGGGATAACCAGAAACAATGAGAGGGGACAACCAGATATAATGAGAGGGGATAACCAGAAACAATGAGGGGATAACCAGAAACAATGAGAGGGGATAACCAGAAACAATGAGAGGGGATAACCAGAAACAATGTGAGGGGATAACCAGAAACAATGAGAGTGGACCACCAGAAACAATGAGATAGGACCACCAGAAACAATGAGATAGGACCACCAGAAACAATGAGATAGGACCACCAGAAACAATGAGATAGGACCACCAGAAACAATGAGATATGACCACCAGAAACAATGTGAGAGGACCACCAGAAACAATGTGAGGGGACCACCAGAAACAATGTGAGGGGACCACATGATTACAATGTGAGGGGACCACATGATTACAATGTGAGGGGACCACATGATTACAATGTGAGGGGACCACATGATTACAATGTGAGGGGACCACATGATTACAATGTGAGGGGACCACATGATTGCAATGTGAGGGGACCACATGATTACAATGTGAGGGGACCACATGATTACAATGTGAGGGGACCGCATGATTACAATGTGAGGGGACCACATGATTACAATGCAAGGGGACCACATGATTACAGTGTGAGGGGACCACATGATTACAATGTGAGGGGACCACATGATTACAATGCGAGGGACCACATGATTACAATCACAGTTGCACCTTGCAAAATAAATACATGACTGTTACCTTCCAATTATTTAAATTGATTTATATGTTCGCCAAAATCAACATTTCACAGTGAAGACCCTATAATTAGCAACGACCTCTACACAGACAAACACCTCATCCTTGATGCTACAGCAAGCAGTAACGACCTATACACAGACAAACACCTCATCCTTGATGCTAAGGCAATCAATAACGACCTCTACACAGACAAACACCTCATCCTTGATGCTACAGCAAGCAGTAAACGACCTCTACACAGACAAACACCTCATCCTTGATGCTACAGCAAGCAGTAACGACCTCTACACAGACAAACACCTCATCCTTGATGCATCAGCAATCAATAACGACCTCTACACAGACAAACACCTCATCCTTGATGCTACAGCAAGCAGTAACGACCTCTACACAGACAAACACCTCATCCTTGATGCTACAGCAAGCAGTAACGACCTCTACACAGACAAACAACTCATCATTGATGCTACAGCAAGCAGTAAACGACCTCTACACAGACAAACACCTCATCCTTGATGCTAAAGCAATCAATAACGACCTCTACACAGACAAACACTTCATCCTTGATGCTACAGCAAGCAGTAACGACCTCTACACAGACAAACACTTCATCCTTGATGCTACAGCAAGCAGTAACGACCTCTACACAGACAAACACCTCATCCTTGATGCTTCAGCAATCAATAACGACCTCTACACAGACAAACACCTCATCCTTGATGCTACAGCAAGCAGTAAACGACCTCTACACAGACAAACACCTCATCCTTGATGCTAAAGCAATCAATAACGACCTTTACACAGACAAACACCTCATCCTTGATGCTACAGCAAGCAGTAACGACCTCTACACAGACAAACACCTCATCCTTGATACAGCAATCTAACGACCTCTACACAGACAACACATCATCCTTGATGCTACAGCAAGCAGTAACGACCTCTACACAGACAAACACCTCATCCTTGATGCTACAGCAATCAGTAACGACCTCTACACAGACAAACACCTCATCCTTGATGCTAAAGCAATCAATAACGACCTCTACACAGACAAACACTTCATCCTTGATGCTACATAAATCAATAACTTTTTTGTGTGACCTCTACACAGACAAACACTTCATCCTTGATGCTACAGCAAGCAGGTTGTTGTGTTTGTTTTGTTTGTTTGCAGTAATGACCTCTACACAGACAAACACCTCATCATTGATGCTAAAGCAATCAATAATGACCTCTACACAGACAAACACCTCATCCTTGATGCTACAGCAAGCAGTAAACGACCTCTACACAGACAAACACCTCATCCTTGATGCTACAGCAATCAATAACGACCTCTACACAGACAAACACTTCATCCTTGATGCTACAGCAAGCAGTAATGACCTCTACACAGACAAACACCTCATCCTTGATGCTAAAGCAATCAATAACGACCTCTACACAGACAAACACTTCATCCTTGATACTACAGCAAGCAGTAAATGACCTCTACACAAACAAACACCTCATCATTGATGCTAAAGCAATAAATAACGACCTCTACACAGACAAACACCTCATCATTGATGCTACAGCAAGCAGTAAACGACCTCTACACAGACAAACACCTCATCCGTGATGCTAAAGCAATCAATACCGACCTCTACACAGACAAACACTTCATCCTTGATGCTACAGCAAGCAGTAAACAACCTCTACACAGACAAACACCTCATCCTTGATGCTAAAGCAATCAATAACGACCTCTACACAGACACACACCTCATCCTTGATGCTACAGCAAGCAGTAACGACCTCTACACAGACAAACACTTCATCCTTGATGCTACAGCAAGCAGTAACGACTCTAAACAGACAAACATCTCATCCTTGATGCTACAGCAAGCAGTAACGACCTCTACACAGACAAACACCTCATCCTTGATGCTACAGCAAGCAGTAACGACCTCTACACAGACAAACACCTCATCCTTGATGCTACAGCAAGCAGTAACGACCTCTACACAGACAAACACCTCATCCTTGATGCTAAAGCAATCAATAACGACCTCTACACAGACAAACTCTTCATCCTTGATGCTACAGCAAGCAGTAACGACCTCTACACAGACAAACACCTCATCCTTGATGCTAAGCAATCAATAACGACCTCTACACAGACAAACACCTCATCCTTGATGCTAAAGCAATCAATAATGACCTCTACACAGACAAACCCTCATCATTGATGCTACAGCAAGCAGTAAACGACCTCTACACAGACAAACACCTCATCCTTGATGCTAAAGCAATCAATAACGACCTCTACACAGACAAACACTTCATCCTTGATACTACAGCAAGCAGTAAACGACCTCTACACAGACAAACACCTCATCATTGATGCTAAAGCAATCAATAACGACCTCTACACAGACAAACACCTCATCCTTGATGCTACAGCAAGCAGTAACGACCTCTACACAGACAAACACTTCATCCTTGATGCTACAGCAAGCAGTAACGACCTCTACACAGACAAACACCTCATCCTTGATGCATCAGCAATCAATAACGACCTCTACACAGACAAACACTTCATCCTTGATGCTACAGCAAGCAGTAAACGACCTCTACACAGACAAACACCTCATCCTTGATGCTAAAGCAATCAATAACGACCTCTACACAGACAAACACCTCATCCTTGATGCTACAGCAAGCAGTAAACGACCTCTACACAGACAAACACCTCATCCTTGATGCTACAGCAATCAATAACGACCTCTACACAGACAAGCACCTCATCCTTGATGCTACAGCAAGCAGTAAACGACCTCTACACAGACAAACACCTCATCCTTGATGCTACAGCAATCAATAACGACCTCTACACAGACAAACACCTCATCCTTGATGCTAAAGCAATCAATAACGACCTCTACACAGACAAACACTTCATCCTTGATGCTACAGAAATCAATAACGACCTCTACACAGACAAACACTTCATCCTTGATGCTACAGCAAGCAGTAATGACCTCTACACAGACAAACACCTCATCCTTGATGCTAAAGCAATCAATAACGACCTCTACACAGACAAACACTTCATCCTTGATACTACAGCAAGCAGTAAACGACCTCTACACAGACAAACACCTCATCATTGATGCTAAAGCAATCAATAACGACCTCTACACAGACAAACACCTCATCCTTGATGCTACAGCAAGCAGTAACGACCTCTACACAGACACACACTTCATCCTTGATGCTACAGCAAGCAGTAACGACCTCTACACAGACAAACACCTCATCCTTGATGCTACAGCAATCAATAACGACCTCTACACAGACAAACACTTCATCCTTGATGCTACAGCAAGCAGTAAACGACCTCTACACAGACAAACACCTCATCCTTGATGCTAAAGCAATCAATAACGACCTCTACACAGACAAACACCTCATCCTTGATGCTACAGCAAGCAGTAAACGACCTCTACACAGACAAACACCTCATCCTTGATGCTAAAGCAATCAATAACGACCTCTACACAGACAAACACCTCATCCTTGATGCTACAGCAAGCAGTAACGACCTCTACACAGACAAACACCTCATCCTTGATGCTACAGCAATCAATAACGACCTCTACACAGACAAACACCTCATCCTTGATGCTACAGCAAGCAGTAACGACCTCTACACAGACAAACACCTCATCCTTGATGCTACAGCAATCAGTAACGACCTCTACACAGACAAACACCTCATCCTTGATGCTACAGCAAGCAGTAACGACCTCTACACAGACAAACACCTCATCCTTGATGCTAAAGCAATCAATAACGACCTCTACACAGACAAACACCTCATCCTTGATGCTACAGCAAGCAGTAACGACCTCTACACAGACAAACACCTCATCCTTGATGCTACAGCAAGCAGTAACGACCTCTACACAGACAAACACCTCATCCTTGATGCTAAAGCAATCAATAATGACCTCTACACAGACAAACACCTCATCCTTGATGCTACAGCAAGCAGTAACGACCTCTACACAGACAAACACCTCATCCTTGATGCTAAAGCAATCAATAACGACCTCTACACAGACAAACACCTCATCCTTGATGCTACAGCAAGCAGTAAAGACCTCTACACAGACAAACACCTCATCCTTGATGCTACACAATCAATAACGACCTCTACACAGACAAACACTTCATCCTTGATGCTACAGCAAGCAGTAATGACCTCTACACAGACAAACACCTCATCCTTGATGCTAAAGCAATCAATAACGACCTCTACACAGACAAACACTTCATCCTTGATACTACAGCAAGCAGTAAACGACCTCTACACAGACAAACACCTCATCATTGATGCTAAAGCAATCAATAACGACCTCTACACAGACAAACACCTCATCCTTGATGCTACAGCAAGCAGTAACGACCTCTACACAGACAAACACTTCATCCTTGATGCTACAGCAAGCAGTAACGACCTCTACACAGACAAACACCTCATCCTTGATGCATCAGCAATCAATAACGATCTCTACACAGACAAACACTTCATCCTTGATGCTACAGCAAGCAGTAAACGACCTCTACACAGACAACACCTCATCCTTGATGCTAAAGCAATCAATAACGACCTCTACACAGACAAACACCTCATCCTTGATGCTACAGCAAGCAGTAAACGACCTCTACACAGACAAACACCTCATCCTTGATGCTACAGCAATCAATAACGACCTCTACACAGACAAGCACCTCATCCTTGATGCTACAGCAAGCAGTAAACGACCTCTACACAGACAAACACCTCATCCTTGATGCTACAGCAATCAATAACGACCTCTACACAGACAAACACCTCATCCTTGATGCTAAAGCAATCAATAACGACCTCTACACAGACAAACACTTCATCCTTGATGCTACAGAAATCAATAACGACCTCTACACAGACAAACACTTCATCCTTGATGCTACAGCAAGCAGTAATGACCTCTACACAGACAAACACCTCATCCTTGATGCTAAAGCAATCAATAACGACCTCTACACAGACAAACACCTCATCCTTGATGCTACAGCAAGCAGTAAACGACCTCTACACAGACAAACACCTCATCATTGATGCTAAAGCAATCAATAACGACCTCTACACAGACAAACACCTCATCCTTGATGCTACAGCAAGCAGTAAACGACCTCTACACAGACAAACACCTCATCCTTGATGCTAAAGCAATCAATAACGACCTCTACACAGACAAACACTTCATCCTTGATGCTACAGCAAGCAGTAAACGACCTCTACACAGACAAACACCTCATCCTTGATGCTAAAGCAATCAATAACGACCTCTACACAGACAAACACTTCATCCTTGATGCTACAGCAAGCAGTAATGACCTCTACACAGACAAACACCTCATCCTTGATGCTAAAGCAATCAATAACGACCTCTACACAGACAAACACTTCATCCTTGATGCTACAGCAAGCAGTAACGACCTCTACACAGACAAACACTTCATCCTTGATGCTACAGCAAGCAGTAACGACCTCTACACAGACAAACACCTCATCCTTGATGCATCAGCAATCAATAACGACCTCTACACAGACAAACACTTCATCCTTGATGCTACAGCAAGCAGTAAACGACCTCTACACAGACAAACACCTCATCCTTGATGCTAAAGCAATCAATAACGACCTCTACACAGACAAACACCTCATCCTTGATGCTACAGCAAGCAGTAAACGACCTCTACACAGACAAACACCTCATCCTTGATGCTACAGCAATCAATAACGACCTCTACACAGACAAGCACCTCATCCTTGATGCTACAGCAAGCAGTAAACGACCTCTACACAGACAAACACCTCATCCTTGATGCTACAGCAATCAATAACGACCTCTACACAGACAAACACCTCATCCTTGATGCTAAAGCAATCAATAACGACCTCTACACAGACAAACACTTCATCCTTGATGCTACAGAAATCAATAACGACCTCTACACAGACAAACACTTCATCCTTGATGCTACAGCAAGCAGTAAACGACCTCTACACAGACAAACACCTCATCATTGATGCTAAAGCAATCAATAACGACCTCTACACAGACAAACACCTCATCCTTGATGCTACAGCAAGCAGTAACGACCTCTACACAGACAAACACTTCATCCTTGATGCTACAGCAAGCAGTAACGACCTCTACACAGACAAACACCTCATCCTTGATGCTAAAGCAATCAATAACGACCTCTACACAGACAAACACTTCATCCTTGATGCTACAGCAAGCAGTAACGACCTCTACACAGACAAACACCTCATCCTTGATGCTAAAGCAATCAATAACGACCTCTACACAGACAAACACTTCATCATTGATGCTACAGCAAGCAGTAAACGACCTCTACACAGACAAACACCTCATCCTTGATGCTAAAGCAATCAATAACGACCTCTACACAGAGAAACACCTCATCCTTGATGCTACAGCAAGCAGTAACGACCTCTACACAGACAAACACTTCATCCTTGATGCTACAGCAAGCAGTAACGACCTCTACACAGACAAACACCTCATCCTTGATGCATCAGCAAGCAGTAACGACCTCTACACAGACAAATACCTCATCCTTGATGCTACAGCAAGCAGTAACGACCTCTACACAGACAAACACCTCATCCTTGACCCTAAAACACACATGAAGGGTCTCCTATGGAATCATTTACAGAATTAACCTTCAAAGTGCTGCACACATTAATCATTCACTGTAATTTTCTGTTGGACAAACCATCAATATGTGAAACTACTTCTCATACTATTCTCATACTAATCTATCATAAAATCAAAAACAGGCACACATTCTCAAAAGAATCAATTAGAGCACTGAGTACATTTTACAAAACAAATCTACTTGTTAATAAGTTAAAGGTAAAATTTCTCGAAAAATAATTTATGATTTTTGGTTTTAGAATTTTGTTCGTTTGTTAGGGTTTTACACCATTTTGGGCTATATTGGCGATGGGCAGTTTACTTAACAACACCTTTCCTGGGCAGGCCCCAGCAGTTAACCGGTACTTAGTGCCCCAACCTCCGTAAGAAACTGCCAACTTTTTCATATAAATAGACTATTTCGCCCTCTAGAATGAGCCCTGATGGGAGTAGTAATTGCCAATGACATTGTTTTGGTCCCTTACAACCATAAGCTGCAAAACTGGATCAATTTAGAAGAATGATTTACTTATAGATCATTTTAGCTTTTTGCATCGAGTTCCTTTAACATGTGAATTACTTACAACAGATCCCATAGGCTTAATCGGTGGTACACCAACACTGAATTCTGAGAAACATGAAAATGCAGTTACCACGCCTTCTGATTTCAAAATGATTTTTTTACTGGCTTTACACCACAGGGATTCAATTTGATTGTAGTAGCAAGGTAAAGTGTCTTTGTCTGGTGTCTCCATGAAATTAGTGGAATTATAGCACGAGGAATGCCGTTCTAAAAATATAAACAAAGCAGAATTCCACACAACTTTGTAAGAAATTAATCATAAATTGTCTCAATAAAGTGTCTTTGTGTTTTTGTTTTCTTCAAATGGAAAACTTCAGCTATCAATTCATTTATAAAGTTATTCTTGTGTAAGATTTAGTGCACTACCATTTACAAAAGTTATTCTTGTGTAAGCTTTAGTGCACTACCATTTACAAAGTTATTCTTGTGTAAGCTTTAGTGCACTACCATTTACAAAGTTATTCTTGTGTAAGCTTTAGTGCACTACCATTTACAAAGTTATTCATGTGTAAGCTTTAGTGCACTACCATTTACAAAGTTATTTTTGTGTAAGCTTTAGTGCACTACCATTTACAAAGTTATTCTTGTGTAAGCTTTAGTGCACTACCATTTACAAAGTTATTCTTGTGTAAGCTTTAGTGCACTACCATTTACAAAGTTATTCTTGTGTAAGCTTTAGTGCACTACCATTTACAAAGTTATTCTTGTGTAAGCTTTAGTGCACTACCATTTACAAAGTTATCATGTGTATGACAATTATTTTTAATAATAAAGACAAGCTTGGGGAAACATCTTTATCATTTTGCCTCCAATCTATTATCGAAAAAATGGTAAAAATATACAGCAGTAACTAGAGGATGGCGCTCAGAGAGATGCAAACCCCTGTGCTGGTATAGAGGATGGCACTCAGAGAGATGTAAACCCCTGTGCTGGAATAGAGGATGGCGCTCGGAGAGATGCAGACACCATGCTGGTATAGAGGATGGCGCTCGGAGAGATGCAGACACCATGCTAGTATAGAGGATGGCACTCAGAGAGATGCAAACCCCTGCGCTGGTATAGAGGATAGTACTTGGAGAGATGCAAACCCCATGTGCTGGTATAGAGGATAGCACTCGGAGAGATGCAAACCCCTGTGCTGGTATAGAGGATAGTACTTGGAGAGATGCAAACCCCTGTGCTGGTATAGAGGATAGTACTTGGAGAGATGCAAACCCCTGTGCTGGTATAGAGGATAGCACTCAGAGAGATGCAAACCCCTGTGCTGGTATAGAGGATGGCACTCGGAGAGATGCAGACACCATGCTGGTATAGAGGATAGCACTCAGAGAGATGCAAACCCCTGTGCTGGTATAGAGGATAGTACCCGGAGGGATGCAAACCCCTGCGCTGGTATAGAGGATAGTACTTGGAGAGATGCAAACCCCTGCGCTGGTATAGAGGATAGCACTTGGAGAGATGCAAACCCCTGTGCTGGTATAGAGGATAGCACTCGGAGAGATGCAAACCCCTACGCTGGTATAGAGGATAGCACTCGGAGAGATGCAAACCCCTGTGCTGGTATAGAGGATAGCACTCGGAGAGATGCAAACCCCTGCGCTGGTATAGAGGATAGCACTCGGAGATATGCAAACCCCTGTGCTGGTATAGAGGATAGCACTCGAAGAGATGCAAACCCTGTGTTGGGGCTTTAAACATGAAGAAATGCTTGATTTTACATGGTATATATTCACATAATGGTATTATTAGCATAACCCTGATACGACCTTGAAAGGTCATCCTCAAGGTCATGGTTTAATAAGTCAAATAAGGCTTCCAAAAGGTGCTCGGTTGAACTTATGTATGTCCGCCGTGCTTCGTTTCCGAGATTTCCCTTAAAATGGAATCACTCCCTCCTAGACCAACCCTCTTATATGTCTACAAAGCTGCATCGAAATTTTGAGTTATCCTACACGCACGCAAAAATTAACAAACAAGTGTAGAAATTTACCTCTGGTGTGTTCTTCTTGAATTCTCTGCTCAGTTCTACTAGTTTTTTTCTGGAAGCGTCACTTTCGTCTTGTCTGTTGGCCAGTTCAGTGGCAGTCGAATCTAGTTCTTTCTGAAAACATAATAAAAAGCTACGTTTTTATTTACAATAGACAATAAATATGCATCTGGTATATCCTACTCGATATTCCTAGTATATCCTACTCGATATTCCTAGTATATCCTACTCGATATTCCTAGTATATCCTACTCGATATTCCTAGTATATCCTACTCGATATTCCTAGTATATCCTACTCGATATTCCTAGTATATCCTACTTGATATTCCTGGTACATTATAATTTATAAGCATTATTCCTGTGAAGTTTTGTAAAACTTTGTGAATAAGTTTCAGAGAAGGTGCTGTGTGAAGCAATATGTGGACAGATGTCAGACACACACAGCACAAAAATACCCGTCCTTGATACAACAGAACATAAAAATCAATTGGAACTAGAACAATATTTGAGAGATACCAGAAGCCTGGATGTGGACAGTGTCGACTACTTACAGTTTTACGACCTGTTAGTTAATGATGTTCAGGTGTGAAGATGAAGGAGTTGTTGAGTATTGAGTAGATGTTACCGATATCGACAATCAAAGTGTGAGTCTAAATATATATATAAATACATGCCTGACAGACAGACAGACAGACAGACAGACAGACAGACAGACAGACAGACAGACAGACAGACAGACAGACAGACAGACAGACAGACAGACAGACAGACAGACAGACAGACAGACAGACAGACAGATTACTGTAGCGCATGTGAAATTATTCAAAAGCTGGGCCTCCCCAATAACTAAAGGTGAAATGCATTCGTTTCATTAGATTTTCATGTTTAGTTGTATCAACATTTAACATGATTTGTAGCACATTCTAAGTAAGCGAAAACAGAGACTTTAAATAGAGCCTTACCCTCAAGATTAACTCAAGAAGCCCCTTTCACAGCTGTGAGAAGAGCAAATTGCGACAATAGTCGTTTTGATCCACTTAAAAGAAATCGCAACTATAGGTATGCAACGCTAGGTCGAACAGGGCGAAATCAATCATTGTTACGAGAGGCTTGGATTTTACAAAAGATCGACTACAATAGGAAGGTACCGAACACATGCTCATTAAATCAGGTCAACGGATGATGCTTAAGTGTACAATATCGCAATAAATGCGTAGATCAACAAAAAATTTGCAATTTTATAGGGCTGGTTTAGCATTTTTATTGAAACCAAATGATCTTTACAATGAGACAGGGACGTCTACTGTATCGGATGCTCAAAAGCAACATTCAATATTTACCTGAAGAAATGAATTTGAATTTGAAACGGATACAGTTTCAGGACCTAAAATTTGCATTTTCTTTTGCACGGATACAATTATAGGAAAGCCGAGACTGCGTAGTACCCTTCGATTTATACAACAATGGATTGAACCTTAATCTTTCTAAAAAATAAAAATAATTTAAATTCTTTTAAACAAAAACAACTTTAAAACTATTCTTTCGCAAAGTTTAAAGTTTCTTTCAACAAACGGAAAACTAAAACTATCATTCAAATACAAATTTATCCTTGTTGAGTAAATCATAAACATTTAATACTGACTTTGTGACATACAAGTTTGCAAGCTTTTAACTCTTTAAACGCTAGCAGTGAATATAACAGACAAATATGTCATGGAAATTCTAATTTGATATTGCCACAGTTTTCAGTTACAAATAAGAAAAACACATTAATGAAATATGGTCTGCGACAATTATTTGAACAATTTCTAGCCTTTATTTTACCCAGAATGCAAATAGTTATGGAAGTTCATGAACCATTAATACTTAACAATAATACTAAATTATTACAGGTTCTTCAACATATCCTTTCTTTACATTTCTACACAAATACAGTCAAACCTGTGTTAGTGGTCACCTGTGTTACACAGTCAAACCTGTGTTAGTGGTCACCTGTGTTACACAGTCAAACCTGTGTTAGTGGTCACCTGTGTTACACAGTCAAACCTGTGTTAGTGGTCACCTGTGTTACACAGTCAAACCTGTGTTAGTGGTCACCTGTGTTACACAGTCAAACCTGTGTTAGTGGTCACCTGTGTTACACAGTCAAACCTGTGTTAGTGGTCACCTGTGTTACACAGTCAAACCTGTGTTAGTGGTCACCTGTGTTACACAGTCAAACCTGTGTTAGTGGTCACCTGTGTTACACAGTCAAACCTGTGTTAGTGGTCACCTGTGTTACACAGTCAAACCTGTGTTAGTGGTCACCTGTGTTACACAGTCAAACCTGTGTTAGTGGTCACCTGTGTTACACAGTCAAACCTGTGTTAGTGGTCATCTGTGTTACACAGTCAAACATGTGTTAGTGGTCACCTGTGTTAGTGGTCACCTGTGTTAGTGGTCACCTATATTACGCAGTCAAACCTGTGTTAGTGGTCACCTGTATTATGCAGCCAACCTGTGTTAGTGGTCACCTGTATTAAGCAACCAACCTGTATTAAGCAGCCAGTTCCCAGATTCCCAATATGCTATTTTATTATATATTTGACCTCTATTAAGCAGCCACCTGTGCTAAGCAGCCACTTATGTGATTCCCGTGGCTGGCTGCTCAGGACAGGTTTGACTGTATATGGATTAGGAAATCTCTGCACATGAATCGTGAATCAATAGTGACCAACCCTTGCTGAATAAATTGGAAGGAATGTGCAAACAACATACTATTAGATTCAGATCAGCGTCTGATCAGGATCTATGTTTGCTATTCTGCCAAGTGGCTTGGCTCCACTAACCGAATAGCAAACAGCATAGAGCCTGATCTGACAGCATGTTCTGTGCCATTTGGTCTGGTGGCTGTTTGCAAAAACGAATAAATACCGTTCATACTCGCCTATATGACGTCCCGCCCGCCTATATGACGTCCCGCCCGCCTATATGACGTCCCACCCGCCTATATGACGTCCCGCCTATATGACGTCCTGCGGCTATATGACGTCCGACGTCCCGCCCGCCTATATGACGTCCCACCCGCCTATATGACGTCCTGCGGCTATATGACGTCCTGCGGCTATATGACGTCCCGCCTATATGACGTCTCGCCTATATGACGTCCTGCCTATATGATGTCCCGCCCGCCTATATGACGTCCCGCGGCTATATGACGTCCCGCCTCGCCTATATGACGCCCGCCTATATGACGTCCCGCGGCTATATGACGTCCCGCCTCGCCTATATGACGTCCCGCCTATATGACGTCCCGCCTACTTTGGTCCTGAAATCTGTGGGTTCTGACATGCACTTGCATAATACGACGGGTTGATATAATGGACACCAGACCATGTATAGATTGCATGTTTGGCCAGTGCAAGTTGAAGACATGTTCAGTGACACAAATGCATCCTTTTTCTATTAATATGGATACAATTTAACACATTTAAAAATAATTCTCACTCACATAAGACGAGAAAGCCACTTTAAAGCTATAATCTGGTTGTAAAATACTCAGTCTTATAGGCGAGCATGTATTATGCTAAAATCACTTGAAACACCACTTGGTGTAACATTTCTGGACAGCTGTGGTCCACATATTTTACAGTTGTATACTTTTGTTACCATACAACATCAATGTACCTATACATTAACAATGTACTGGTACAGCCCTGAATACATTATCTTCCAAAGGTCGAATTCCAGGTTTCACCCCGAAATCTGATCGATCTTTTCATATGCATGGCAACCTTTATTATAAAATTTTGAAATCTATACTTGTAAATTAGATGCTCAGTTCAAAACTGTCGCATTTATGAATGTTTCAATAACTAGTTACAGCAATTTGACTGTCATCGAAATCAAATACTTTACCAAGATCGGTTTTTATGTGAAAAGATAGATGATCACAACAGAAATTGGAAATTTAAAAGGAAGTTTAAGTTGTCGATATAGCAACGACGCAATAAGTAGCTAGGGCAAAATCAATATTTTAACAAATTTCTTATCAACTCGGCTTTACAAGATTAAGATGTGATCAGCATTATAAAATCTGAAATCAATGACAATATGACGGAAACCATCTGCATGGATGGTCTGCTGGTCGAGGCGTTCAACATAGCATGAAGTTGAAGGTTTGAGCCTTGGTAGGGGTATCATTCTGGCTTAGCTGGTTGGTAGTCCACCATCTAGCTAAATAATGGCTACAAGCATGATGCCTCGGCTGTAAGGACACTGGCTACAAGCATGGTGCCTCTGCTGTAAGGACACTGGCTACAAGCCTGATGCCTCGGCTGTAAGGACACTGGCTACAAGCCTGGTGCACCGGCTGTAAGGACACTGGCTACAAGCATGGTGCCTCGGCTGTAAGGACACTGGCTACAAGCATGGTGCCTCGGCTGTAAGGACACTGGCTACAAGCCTGGTGCCTCGGCTGTAAGGACACTGGCTACAAGCAGATGCCTCGGCTGTAAGGACACTAGCTACAAGCATGATGCCTCGGCTGTAAGGACACTGGCTACAAGCCTGGTGCACCGGCTGTAAGGACACTGGCTACAAGCCTGGTGCCTCGGCTGTAAGGACACTGGCTACAAGCATGGTGCCTTGGCTGTAAGGACACTGGCTACAAGCATGGTGCCTCGGCTGTAAGGACACTGGCTACAAGCATGGTGCCTTGGCTGTAAGGACACTGGCTACAAGCATGGTGCCTCGGCTGTAAGGACACTGGCTACAAGCATGGTGCCTCGGCTGTAAGGACACTGGCTACAAGCATGGTGCCTCGGCTGTAATTTCAGAAATTACTCGGACTCATTAATAAACAAATACTTGTTTTCCATAATTATTATTAGAGCTGTAAGGACACTGTTTTTTCTTATTTTGCACTTTACACATTCAGGACTGGCTCTCCAATAATATACTAAGTCGGAAAGAATATTAATATGAAACTGATAATAGTAAGTAATTTGAAAAAAAACAACATTATTAGGCAAGTTTTCATGGAAACAGTATTCATAGTCGAGTTTCCAAGGAAACGGAACAAATAGTCGAGTCCATGGAATTGATCACTTCGTAAGAAGATGTTTGAAATCTCTCATAAAAGGTGTTGACCTTTCAACAACAATCTTGGATGACATAATCATCATATTTTGATGAAGATTGCATGAGAGCCATTGCCTCGGCTATACCTTCAACTTGATATATGACATGACAATATTCACTCAAAAACAAAATTTGACATTGGCTTGACATTCCGGGCAACACCCATTTTTGATCCAGGGGTCACCATGTGAACTTTTAAAAGAGCATTGTACACTGATCATTCCTACCAATATTAGTCAAAATCCGGCTTGTGGTTTGTGAGAATATGTTTTAAGAATTTGTGCTATTTTTAGACAGTGGCCATCTTGGATTACATAGTGATGTCATTTTAACAATTTTATACTCCCCATCTACTCAAGTATTAGGTGGATATAACCAAACAGTTACTGAGGAGAACACCGTTGCTCAAGTGAGCTAAAAATAGTTTTTCATGTTTCCATGGAAACTCAATTCCAAACAGGTTTAATAGCTGAATATTCATGGAAACAGGAACAATATAAATATCATAGAAATTCAAGAAGAATTGAGCTTCGTGGAAGCATTAATGAGCTTCGTGAGCTCTCCCCAGATACAGCATTACAATCAATAATCAATAAGACAATGAAGCAGTAATGTATAACATTATAATTAAGCTACAAATGTGGCAGCCATTTTAGATTTCAGATCAGAACAATGTCATCTACTTTTGATATACTATATTAATTACCGCTATAATGCTTCACACCACGTTTTATCAAAATTTACTAAACGGCTTTAGTAGTTTATACAAACTTATTGATTGCGAAACAGGTTCTTACAACTTATATTAATCATTATGGAGACCTCATTCCTGATAGAAGACATCTCCATGTGGGAGATGTGAGGCAGTGGAATTTAAATGCCTTGCTTAAGGGCACAATCGTAACGGCTTCAGCGGTGTATTCGAACTCCGGGCCTTTCGCACTTGAAGTGAACACACTACCATTGCACTATCATGACTTCCACGGATTTAGCGTAGAAGATTTCAAGATGGCCATCATGGTGGCCATTTTGAATTCCGGATCCGAACCATATCAACTACTTTTGATTGACTAGTTGCGTGGATGCCCACATGGTGCCTAGTTGCATTAACATTGACAAAGCCGTTTTCAAGAGGTCGAAATTATACAATTATTTCTCTATCACAAATAATAATTCACTATATAATATTATTTCACAATAACCATTAATAATCATTGAGTCTATTACAGTATAAAATTATTTCACTATAACCAATAATCATTCAGTCCATTACATTATAACTTTATTTCACAATAACAAATAACAACTCAGTCTATTACATTATAACTTTATTTCACTATAATCAATGATCATTCAATTCGCCAGCCTGTTTAAACTATTAAATTAAATTTTCAATAATTTATTTTTAGTAACATATTATATCACTTTACAAATAGTCTGAATTTCAAATTAAACAATTTTTTAACAATGGTATTTAATCGGCACAACAACCTAACTTAATATGTGAAGAAACAACATTTTAACACGAATCTTTAAGTACCAATTGTTACAGAACATTTTATAAAAATCTCCACAATACCTTCTCTGATCATTAAATACCTTAGCAATCCATTCCTAGTAACCCCGACAATCAGTTAAACGACTCTGCGGGTGAAATTTTTGACAAAATAACAAAATCGATCAAATAGAAAATTATCAGTGGGAATCTTCAACCCTCCAATAGAGAATGACAATACATAGATTTATATGGATGCATCCCCATCTGTAAGCTGAGAACGTCACCCAACTAGTTTCAAAAATATAAATCTAATATGGCAATACACGATTTGCTAGATAAAATTTGATCACTGTGAATTTGATCTGAATTAATTATGTTCAGATACAGATCCTGCGTATATATCTCGCGATAGATCAGGAGGTCTCTTACTAAACAGCAGCTACAATAATTAGTCACGTATCTCCGTACCTAACAGTCGAGACACGATTATTATGCAAGCAATGAATGCTGAGATACGCTTAAATAAAATGGAAACAAATCAACAACATCCAAACTATTGCTTAACTCTTTGCATGCTGGGTAAAAGAAAGGCTATAAATAGTTCAAATAATTGTAGCAGACGGAAATTCATTAATGTTTTTTTCTTATTTGTATCTGAAAACTGTGGAAATATAATATATATAGTTATATCCTGGATTTCCATTAGACACAATTCTAACGAAAGTGCATGACATATTTGACTGTTATTTTTAGTGTTCAAAGAGTTGATCGCCTCTAACATTATCAAAGTCATTGTTAACGTGCAGCATAGCTATATTGTCATATCAAAGATCATCAATCCAGGCAGAACACTACCGTTTACCATTCATCCAGCCAGAACACTACCGTTTACCATTCATCCAGGCAGAACACTACCGTTTACCATTCATCCAGCCAGAACACTACCGTTTACCATTCATCCAGGCAGAACACTACCTTCTACCATTCATCCAGGCAGAACACTACCTTCTACCATTCATCCAGGCCAAACACTACCTTCTACCATTCGTCCAGGCCAAACACTACCTTCTACCATTCGTCCAGGCCAAACACTACCGTTTACCATTCGTCCAGGCAGAACACTACCGTTTACCATTCGTCCAGGCCAAACACTACCGTTTAACATTCGTCCAGGCCAAACACTACCTTCTACCATTCGTCCAGGCCAAACACTACCTTCTACCATTCGTCCAGGCCAAACACTACCTTCTACCATTCGTCCAGGCCAAACACTACCTTCTACCATTCGTCCAGACAGAACACTACCGTTTACCATTCGTCCAGGCAGAACACTACCGTCTACCATTCGTCCAGGCCAAACACTACCTTCTACCATTCGTCCAGGCAGAACAGTACCGTTTACCATTCGTCCAGGCAGAACACTACCGTTTACCATTCGTCCAGGCCAAACACTACCGTTTACCATTCGTCCAGGCCAAACACTACCGTTTACCATTCGTCCAGGCCAAACACTACCTTCTACCATTCATACAGGCAGAACACTACCTTCTACCATTCGTCCAGGCCAAACACTACCTTCTACCATTCGTCCAGGCCAAACACTACCTTCTACCATTCGTCCAGGCAGAACACTACCGTTTACCATTCGTCCAGGCCAAACACTACCGTTTACCATTCGTCCAGGCCAAACACTACCTTCTACCATTCGTCCAGGCCAAACACTACCTTCTACCATTCATCCAGGCAGAACACTACCTTCTACCATTCGTCCAGGCCAAACACTACCTTCTACCATTCATCCAGGCAGAACACTACCTTCTACCATTCGTCCAGGCCAAACACTACCTTCTACCATTCGTCCAGGCCAAACACTACCTTCTACCATTCATCCAGGCAGAACACTACCTTCTACCATTCGTCCAGGCCAAACACTACCTTCTACCATTCGTCCAGGCAGAACACTACCGTTTACCATTCGTCCAGGCAGAACACTACCTTCTAGCATTCGTCCAGGCAGAACACTACCGTTTACCATTCGTCCAGGCCAAACACTACCTTCTACCATTCGTCCAGGCCAAACACTACCTTCTACCATTCGTCCAGGCAGAATACTACCGTTTACCATTCGTCCAGGCAGAACACTACCATTACCATTCGTCCAGGCCAAACACTACCTTCTACCATTCGTCCAGGCAGAACACTACCTTCTACCATTCGTCCAGGCCAAACACTACCTTCTACCATTCGTCCAGGCAAAACACTACCTTCTACCATTCGTCCAGGCCAAACACTACCTTCTACCATTCATCCAGGCAGAACACTACCTTCTACCATTCGTCCAGGCCAAACACTACCTTCTACCATTCGTCCAGGCAGAACACTACCGTTTACCATTCGTCCAGGCAGAACACTACCTTCTAGCATTCGTCCAGGCAGAACACTACCGTTTACCATTCGTCCAGGCAGAACACTACCGTTTACCATTCATCCAGGCAGAACACTACCTTCTACCATTCGTCCAGGCCAAACACTACCGTTTACCATTCGTCCAGGCCAAACACTACCTTCTACCATTCGTCCAGGCAGAACACTACCGTTTACCATTTGTCCAGGCCAAACACTACCGTTTAACATTCGTCCAGGCCAAACACTACCTTCTACCATTCGTGCAGGCCAAACACTACCTTCTACCATTCGTCCAGGCCAAACACTACCTTCTACCATTCGTCCAGGCCAAACATTACCGTTTACCATTCGTCCAGGCAGAACACTACCGTTTACCATTCGTCCAGGCCAAACACTACCGTTTAACATTCGTCCAGGCCAACCACTACCTTCTACCATTCGTCCAGGCCAAACACTACCTTCTACCATTCATCCAGGCAGAACACTACCGTCTACCATTCGTCCAGGCCAAACACTACCTTCTACCATTCGTCCAGGCAGAACAGTACCGTTTACCATTCGTCCAGGCAGAACACTACCTTCTACCATTCGTCCAGGCCAAACACTACCGTTTACCAATCGTCCAGGCAGAACACTACCGTTTACCATTCGTCCAGGCCACACACTACCTTCTACCATTCGTCCAGGCCAAACACTACCGTTTACCATTCGTCCAGGCCAAACACTACCTTCTACCATTCATACAGGCAGAACACTACCTTCTACCATTCGTCCAGGCCAAACACTACCTTCTACCATTCGTCTAGGCCAAACACTACCTTCTACCATTCGTCCAGGCCAAACACTACCTTCTACCATTCGTCCAGGCCAAACACTACCTTCTACCATTCGTCCAGGCCAAACACTACCTTCTACCATTCGTCCAGGCAGAACACTACCGTTTACCATTCGTCCAGGCAGAACACTACCGTTTACCATTCGTCCAGGCAGAACACTACCTTCTAGCATTCGTCCAGGCAGAACACTACCGTTTACCATTCGTCCAGGCAGAACACTACCTTCTACCATTCGTCCAGGCCAAACACTACCTTCTACCATTCGTCCAGGTAGAACACTACCGTTTACCATTCGTCCATGCAGAACACTACCGTTTACCATTCGTCCAGGCCAAACACTACCGTTTACCATTCGTCCAGGCCAAACACTACCTTCTACCATTCATCCAGGCAGAACACTACCTTCTACCATTCGTCCAGGCCAAACACTACCTTCTACCATTCGTCAAGGCAGAACACTACCGTTTACCATTCGTCCAGGCAGAACACTACCTTCTAGCATTCGTCCAGGCAGAACACTACCGTTTACCATTCGTCCAGGCCAAACACTACCGTTTACCATTCGTCCAGGCCAAACACTACCTTCTACCATTCGTCCAGGCCAAACACTACCGTTTACCAATCGTCCAGGCAGAACACTACCGTTTACCATTCGTCCAGGCAGAACACTACCGTTTACCATTCGTCCAGGCCAAACACTACCTTCTACCATTCATCCAGGCAGAACACTACCTTCTACCATTCGTCCAGGCCAATCACTACCTTCTAGCATTCGTCCAGGCAGAACACTACCTTCTACCATTCGTCCAGGCCAATCACTACCTTCTAGCATTCGTCCAGGCAGAACACTACCTTCTACCATTCGTCCAGACCAAACACTACCGTTTACCATTCGTCCAGGCAGAACACTACCGTTTACCATTCGTCCAGGCAGAACACTACCTTCTAGCATTCGTCCAGGCAGAACACTACCGTTTACCATTCGTCCAGGCAGAACACTACCTTCTAGCATTCGTCCAGGCAGAACACTACCGTTTACCATTCGTCCAGGCAGAACACTACCTTCTAGCATTCGTCCAGGCCAATCACTACCTTCTAGCATTCGTCCAGGCAGAACACTACCTTCTACCATTCGTCCAGACCAAACACTACCGTTTACCATTCGTCCAGGCAGAACACTACCGTTTACCATTCATCCAGGCCAAACACTACCGTTTACCATTCGTCCAGGCAGAACACTACCGTTTACCATTCGTCCAGGCCAAACACTACCGTTTACCATTCGTCCAGGCCAAACACTACCTTCTACCATTCGTCCAGGCCAAACACTACCGTTTACCATTCGTCCAGGCCAAACACTACCTTCTACCATTCATCCAGGCAGAATACTACCGTTTACCATTCTTCCAGGCAGAACACTACCTTCTACCATTCGTCCAGGCCAAACACTACCGTTTACCATTCGTCCAGGCAGAACATTACCTTCTACCATTCGTCCAGGCAGAACATTACCTTCTACCATTCGTCCAGGCAGAACACTACCTTCTAGCATTCGTCCAGGCAGAACACTACCGTTTACCATTCGTCCAGGCAGAACACTACCTTCTACCATTCATCCAGGCAGAACACTACCGTTTACCATTCGTCCAGGCAGAACACTACCGTTTACCATTCGTCCAGGCCAAACACTACCGTTTACCATTCGTCCAGGCCAAACACTACCTTCTACCATTCATCCAGGCCAAACACTACCGTTTACCATTCGTCCAGGCCAAACACTACCTTCTACCATTCATCCAGGCCAAACACTACCGTTTACCATTCGTCCAGGCCAAACACTACAGTTTACCATTCGTCCAGGCAGAACACTACCGTCTACCATTCATCCAGGCCAAACACTACCGTTTACCATTCATCCAGGCCAAACACTACCATTTACCATTCGTCCAGGCAGAACACTACCGTTTACCATTCATCCAGGCCAAACACTACCGTTTACCATTCATCCAGGCCAAACACTACCGTTTACCATTCATCCAGGCCAAACACTACCATTTACCATTCATCCAGGCAGAACACTACCGTTTATCATTCGTCCAGGCAGAACACTACCGTCTACCATTCGTCCAGGCCAAAACTACCGTTTACCATTCGTCCAGGCCAACACTACCGTTTACCATTCGTCCGGCAGACACTACCGTCTACCATCGTCCAGGCAGAACACTACCGTTTACCATTCGTCCAGACAGAACACTACCTTCTACCATTCGTCCAGGCAGCACACTACCGTTTACCATTCGTCCAGGCCAAACACTACCGTTTACCATTCATCCAGGCAGAACACTACCGTTTACCATTCATCCAGGCAGAACACTACCGTATACCATTCGTCCAGGCAGAACACTACTGTTTACCATTCATCTATACAAATTTATTTTAGCTTGATTGCGAAACAAATTCTCACAGCATCACTCTTGAGACCTCATACCTGATGGAATCCATCGCCACAAGGGAGAGAGAAGAGGCATGTGGAATTTAAATGCTTTGTCTAAGGGCACAATCGTAATGGCTCCAACGGGGCGCAAACCCCGGGCCTTTCGCACCTAAAGCGAAAAGTATAAGTTGTAAGAACTTACTTCACAGTTGACCTCAAATAAATGTGCATAAACTAATTTATAGTATAACTAAATTCATATATTTAGCTAACAATATTCATTTCAAATTTTGTTTAATAGATTTATGTATTCCTGTATCATTGCAGATTTAAGTTTGTTGAGTTTTAATATATAAGTACAGTACTATTCTCTTGTTCACTTTGTTGAAAACTGCACCACAATTTTATTGGCGAAAATAGAAATAACAATAATTTGCTTACGTCGACTATACTTTTGAAATTAAAACAGAAACTGACGATTTTGTACTTGTATGTAACAGGCCTACAGAGATAGTACATGATGCATACTCAGTCAGATCCTCTTAACACGGCAATTGTGATCCACTTATTGGCCCTTACAGGGACATACCATGCCAAGTTTAGGAGAGCTCTCCGCACGTGCAGGTCAAACTCATGTAATAGCACTTACTACTTTCACAAATTCTTATCAATAAAATTAATAAAAGAGGAACTACCGGTACTTTACATTCCTTATACGTTCAAATGCTAGAGCCCTTATTACAACACAAGCATTGACTATATTTATTTTACAGGGATTGCGAAACAAGCTTTAACAACTTATTTTAATCACTTTCGTTGGAGCGGATAGAAGTGTATATTATGGGCATTCTTCGTGTGGGACGGGGCTGGAGTACACTGAGAACTCACCTGTCTATTACCATCTCACATACTTCCTGGGTCCGAGGATCGAACACGAGTTGCAGTGATGAGAAGCCAGCATGGTGACCACTGCGCTATTGGACAGCCTAACACATGCCATTTTTACCGTAAAAACACATTTATAATATGCACATTTATTTGACCTTTACCAAGCAAGGTGGGTGTATTATGTACAGAAACAGACACCTTTATAATGAGAGTGGCTCATTTAAGCAAATCATGATCCTAACCCATTCAACACCAAGTAACTGACATGGACTAGTCCATGATATTGATAAGACCAATAAATCAATCTGAAAATTACTATTGGACCAGTTCAAAATGGGTAAAAAAATTACTGACAAAAATTTAAGATCCTGATGAGATGGCTCGTCAGGACCCGGCTCATCAGGATCTACACATTTTGTAGGCCTGCTTAGGTCTGTAGTGTTGAAAGGGTTAATACGGCAGAAAAGACATCTCAGATATCCTGGAACCTTGGACTCCAAAATGCCTGGAAGTGGGCCAGGAAACTGTGTGTCATCGCGATTCCAATAAGTTCATTATCAAACTTCCCTCTTTGATTGAAACAAATCACATGAACACACTTGAGGAGGCGCATTACCATCAGAAATATACGGTAAATACAGTATATTTTCTTGTAACAGCCATGTCCTCAAAGGATATTGATAACTTCCCAGCACAGAAGGTGGGGGAGGAACACCACAGTGTGCTTATCAGATCAGTATTAGCAGGGAACAAGATTTAAACCATTCCATGTCCTCTGCTGACCCCTTCACCGTAACTCACTATATTCTCTCTCCAGTCACAAAGCCCGCCCTGTCAGTGCTGATCAAAGCCTATTAGCCAGTACACAGGCATCAACAGTGTTTACTTTCCAAAACTGATCAGAAGTACTTTGATTATAATACAAAAGCCAGCAAGGAGCTAAAACATAACATTAGGTCAATATCCTGCAGACGAAAATGTGATGATGATGATAATTCAGAATAGACAAGCAATAAGTATTAATTAGACTGTACCACTATATATATATATTTCTTAATCTCTAACCCAAAGATACCAGGATGTTTGAATAGCTGAAGCAGATAGGGGAGACAATGTAATCTTTATGGAGAATTAAGAATCTATTTTATTATTTTTGTGATGGGAACATGTTTGATGGATATTGCCAATTAGCTTAGCAGGGTAAAGAGATAACCAATCAATGGTGCAGTTGCTGTCAAGCACAGCCTAATAGGTGCATCAGTCACTGAGATGAGGAAACAGACACCCAGCTGCACTAGCCTAAGCATACACATGAAATATCTCCCTTCTGGAGGGACTGTCCCCATTGTGAGTTTCCAAATACCTCCCCTGAAGGGATTGTCCACATTGTGAGTTTCCAAATACCTCCCCTGAAGGGACTGTCCCCAATGTGAGTTTCCAAATACCTCCCCTGGAGGGACTGTTCCCATTGTGAGTTCCCAAATACCTCCCCTGAAGGGACTGTCCACATTGTGAGTTTCCAAATACCTCCCCTGAAGGGACTGTTCCCATTGTGAGTTCCCAAATACCTCCCCTGAAGGGACTGTCCACATTGTGAGTTTCCAAATACCTCCCCTGAAGGGATTGTCCACATTGTGAGTTTCCAAATATCTCCCCTGAAGGGACCCAATGTGAGTTTCCAAATATCTCCCCTGAAGGGACTGTTCCCATTGTGAGTTTCCAAATACCTCCACTGGAGGGACTGTCCACAATGTGAGTTTCCAAATATCTCCCCTGAAGGAACTGTCCACATTGCGAGTTTCCAAATACCTCCCTTCAGGGGGGATGTCCCACGAGACAGTTTCTTAATTTCCAAATATTTTTAAAATGAGCTTTGTTTTCACCAAAATGCAAACAGTTCCCCATTTGAGAGTTTTTTCTATATAAATATTTTAAAATGCCCATATGGTGGATATAGGTAGATAGATATAGATATAGATAGACAGATATAGATATAGGTAGACAGATATAGATATAGGTAGACAGGCCCCATTAATGTTGGTCTCCAAAATGTATTGTTTGCCTAAAGCTGGGTCATCATGTATTGTTTGCTTAAAGCTGGGTCATGTATTGTTTGCTTAAAGCTGGGTCATCATGGATTGTTTGCTTAAAGCTGGGTCATGTATTGTTTGCTTAAAGCTGGGTCATCATGTATTGTTTGCTTAAAGCTGGGTCATCATGTATTGTTTGCTTAAAGCTGGGTCATGTATTGTTTGCTTAAAGCTGGGTCATCATGTATTGTTTCCTAAAGCTGGGTCATCATGTATTGTTTACCTAAAGCTGGGTCAGCATGTTTGTTACCTAAAGCTGGGTCATCATGTATTGTTTTGGGTTTTGTTTGGGTTTTTTTGGGGTGTTTGTTTTGGGGTTGTTTTTTGTTGGGTTTTTGTTTGTGTTTGTGTTTTTGGTTGTTGTTTTGGTTTGTTTGTTGTGGTTGTGTTTGTGGTTTTGTTTGGGGTTTGTGTTTGGGGTTTGTTTTTGGGGTTTGTTTGTTTTGTGGTTTGTTTGTTTTGTGGGTTTGTTTGTTTTTGGGTTATGTATTGTTTCCTAAAGCTGGGTCATCAGTATTGTTTGCTTAAAGCTGGGTCATGTATTGTTTGCTTAAAGCGGGTCATCATGATGTTTTAAAGCTGGGTCATGTATGTTTCAAAGCTGGGTCATGTTTGTTGCTAAGCTGGGTCATGTATTGTTTGCTTAAAGCTGGGTCATCATGTATTGTTTGCTTAAAGCTGGGTCATGTATGGTTTGCCTAAAGCTGGGTCATGTATTGTTTGCTTAAAGCTGGGTCATCATGTATTGTTTCCCTAAAGCTGGGCCATCATGTGTTGTAAAGGTTATCTACAATGTCCTAATGTAGTTATTATATCTAGACACAAATCTTTACAATATTATTTTCTTTTACAAAATAAAACAATGTTTTTCCCTTTAAAACTGTCAACCTATTAACCTGCCAATCACAGCTAACGGCACTTTTGCAAATCAGCATAGAGCCAGATCAGACGGCACAGAACATGCACAGAATGTGCCATCTGATCAGACTCTATGCTGTTTGCTATTCAGATAGTGGAGATCCAAATCTGGATCTATGTTGTTTGGATCTATGTTGTTTGGATCTATGTTGTTTGGATCTATGTTGTTTGGATCTATGTTGTTTGGATCTATGTTGTTTGCACATTCTGTCCAATTTATTCAGAAAGTTAAAACCGCCAACCTATTCATGAAAATCAAATAATAATTATAGTTACTTCCCTTTCATCAAACTGCCATTTGTATAACATAGACTTAACAAGCAAATTTAATGAATTAATATCACCCGTGGAATACGGTTCGATATAGTAATATGTCACAGATTGTGATTAATACAAATCGATGGCTTCCATTTAAAATGCCGAACATGCATTTTTGCACCTTATCATGGAGACAATACTGAATATTTTGAAGAAAAACGAAAGTGCATGCGTTCTGATTGACAAAGCTTGAGCACTGTTAAGGGATGCTAAAAGTTTTATGGAATTCAGCTGCAAAATTTACAAGATAAATAGCAGACATTAAAGTGCCAATGCATTGTTTGCTTAGAATGTGCTGCACACAGAGAGATATTGAAATCGGGAATGATAAAGTCATATTTTTATTTTGTAATAATAAATTACAGTCAAACCTGTGGAAAGCAGCCAGCCAAGGGAATCACAGAAAGTGGTTGCTTAGCACAGGTGACTGCTTAATAGAGGTCAAATGTATAATAAAACAACATATTTGGAATCTGGAAACATATTAGGAATCTGAAAATTGGCTGCTTAAATACAGGTTGGCTGCTTAATGGAGGTGACCATTATTTAGATTTTTAAATAAACATCATTCTGTCCACAAAGTTTGTTTTTGCTAAATTACTGTGTATGAATACCTTTTGCACGCTAGCGCCAGATAAAAACATTTTTGCAAGTAAAATAGAGCCAGATCAGACGGCACAGTCTGATGAGGCTCTATGCTGTTTGTTATTCGGATGGTGGAGCTAAATCAATTAGCTGAATAGCAAACAACATAGACATAAACTTGTTTGCAAATGTGATTTTATTTACTCAGTAGACAAAGGGTCAATTTTATTTATTTATTTATATTTCGGGTTTTACGCCTGCATCAGCACCATTTCGAGCTATATCGCCGGCGGACAGTTTACCTAACAACATCTTTCCTGGGCAGGCTCGAGCGGTTAACCAGTACTTGGGTGCACCAACCTCCATAAAAACTTTTTCATATAAATGAGACATGGCCTGAGTGGGGCTCAAACCCGTGACCATCAGTGATGATAGGTTACAGTGGTATACAAGTCAGCAACCGTAACCACTAGACCACGGAGGCGGACCTCAAAGGGTCAATGATCAATACTTATTTACACATTTACCAGTAACTTTGTAAATGGTGCAGGAGTGCTTAAGAAAGACACAACATTGCCTCTTTTCTCTCCCACATGGCGATGTATACCATCAGGAATGTGGCTACGCGAGTGATTAAACTAATGTTGTAATAACTTGTTTTGCATTCGAACAAGACGGAATGTGTACAAATCCTAAACTCAACAATAGGATAACATTACATATGAAGTTTCCATTTGAACTGATTACATCACACTTAAATAACTCACCAATAGCTAAACACATCCCACAACATAGCACCAACAATGGAACATATTCCAGTCGATCACAACTGAATTCCAATCAAGGCATCCCAACAATTGAATTAATTGCCTCTGTCGCAAAGCATACTTACTGCCAAAGTCACAGTTTCACATTTCTGGCACAAACAAGAAACACTATCAGCAGACACAAAAGATTAAAATGAAAATTCAATACATTAGCCAGAATCACACTGTGGTGATTACAGCCCCTTGGCTTATCTTTGCAAAACAGCCAATTAGCTTTGCTTAATTACATACCTTCCCACAAAATTAATTCCACCCTCTTGATTTTTGGTGACCCTCTCTGGTCTTCCACCAATCAATAACAAATAATCTGAATAGACTGGATTCTTTACATTATCACACACATTTAACTAGAGGGGTGGATTTCACTGGATTCTTTACATTATCACACACATTTAACTAGAGGGGTGGATTTCACTGGATTCTTTACATTATCACACACATTTAACTAGAGGGGTGGATTTCACTGGATTCTTTACATTATCACACACATTTAACTAGAGGGGTGGATTTCACTGGATTCTTTACATTATCACACACATTTAACTAGAGGGGTGGATTTCACTGGATTCTTCTACAGTTTGTGTGACTATCGAATCAGGGACTGACCTGTAAGACTGGATGAACTGTAGGACTGGATGAACTGTAGGACTAGATGAACTGTAGGACTGGATGAACTGTAGGACTGGATGAACGGTAGGTCTGGATGAACTGTAGGAATGGACAAACTGTAGGACTGGATGAACTGTAGGACTGGATGAACTGAACTGTAGGACTGGATGAACTGAACTGTAGGACTGGATGAACTGAACTGTAGGACTGGATGAACTGTAGGACTGGATAAACTGTAGAACTGGATGAACTGTAGGACTGGATGAACTGAACTGTAGGACTGGATGAACTGTAGGACTGGATGAACTGTACTGTAGGACTGGATGAGCTGTAGGACTGGATGAACTGTAGGGCTGGATGAACTGTAGGACTGGATGAACTGTAGGACTGGATGGACGGTAGGTCTGGATGAACTGTAGGAATGGATTAACTGTAGGACTGGATGGACGGTAGGTCTGGATGAACTGTAGGACTGGATGAACTGTAGGACTGGATGAACTGTAGGGCTGGATGAACTGTAGGACTGGATGAACTGTAGGACTGGATGGACTGTAGAACTGGATGAACTGTAGGACTGGATGAACTGTAGGACTGGATGAACTGCACTGTAGGACTGGATGAACTGTAGGACTGGATGCACTGTAGGACTGGATGCACTGTAGGACTGGATGAACTGAACTGTAGGACTGGATGAACTGTAGGACTGGATGAACTGTAGGGCTGGATGAACTGTAGGACTGGATGAACTGTAGGACTGGATGGACTGTAGAACTGGATGAACTGTAGGACTGGATGAACTGTAGGACTGGATGAACTGCACTGTAGGACTGGATGAACTGTAGGACTGGATGCACTGTAGGACTGGATGCACTGTAGGACTGGATGAACTGAACTGTAGGACTGGATGAACTGTAGGACTGGATGAACTGTAGGGCTGGATGAACTGTAGGACTGGATGAACTGTAGGACTGGATGGACTGTAGAACTGGATGAACTGTAGGACTGGATGAACTGTAGGACTGGATGAACTGAACTGTAGGTCTGGATGAACTGAACTGTAGGACTAGATGAACTGTAGGACTAGATGAACTGTAGGACTAGATGAACTGTAGGACTGGATAAACTGAACTGTAGGACTGGATGAACTGTAGGACTAGATGAACTGTAGGACTGGATGAACTGTAGGACTGGATGAACTGTAGGACTGGATGAACTGTAGGACTGGATGGACTGTAGAACTGGATGAACTGTAGGACTGGATGAACTGCACTGTAGGACTGGATGAACTGTAGGACTGGATGCACTGTAGGACTGGATGCACTGTAGGACTGGATGAACTGAACTGTAGGACTGGATGAACTGTAGGACTGGATGAACTGTACTGTAGGACTGGATGAACTGTAGGACTGGATTAACTGTAGGACTGGATGAACTGTAGGACTGGATGAACTGAACTGTAGGTCTGGATGAACTGAACTGTAGGACTAGATGAACTGTAGGACTAGATGAACTGTAGGACTAGATGAACTGTAGGACTGGATGAACTGAACTGTAGGACTGGATGAACTGTAGGACTAGATGAACTGTAGGACTGGATGAACTGTAGGACTGGATGAACTGTAGGACTGGATGAACTGTAGGACAGGATGAACTGTAGGTCTGGATGAACTGTAGGACTGGATGAACTGTAGGTCTGGATGAACTGCAGGACTGAATGAACTGAACTGTAGGACTGGATGAACTGAACTGTAGGACTGGATGAACTGTAGGACTGGATGAACTGAACTGTAGGTCTGGATGAACTGAACTGTAGGACTAGATGAACTGTAGGACTGTATGACTGGATGAACTGAACTGTAGGGCTAGGTGAACTGTAGGACTGGATGAAATGAACTGTAGGACAGGATGAACTGAACTGTAGGACAATATTAGACAACATGACTGGACTGGACAAGACTGGACAAACAGCACTATATTTTGTTGCAGGACTGGACTATACAACCAGTCTATATTGGGTTGCAGGACCGGACTGTACAACAGTCTATACTGGGCTGCAATACTGTACTATACAACCAGTCTATACTGGACTGTCCAAGAAGTCTATACTGGACTGTCCAGGAAGTCTATACTGGACTGTGCAACATGTCTATACTGGACTGTCCAAGAAGTCTATACTGGACTGTCCAACACGTCTATACTGGGCTGTGCAAGAAGTCTACACTGGACTGTCCAAGAAGTCTATACTGGACTGTCCAACAAGTCTATACTGGGCTGTGCAACAAGTCTATACTGGACTGTACAACAAGTCTATACTGGGCTGTGCAAATAGTCCATACTGGACTGTACAACAAGTCTATACTGGGATGTGCAACAAGTCTATACTGGACTGTACAACAAGTCTATACTGGACTGTCCAAGAAGTCAATACTGGACTGTGCAACAAGTCTATACTGGACTGTACAACAAGTCTATACTGGACTGTACAACCAGTCTATACTGGACTGTACAACAAGTCTATACTGGAATGTGCAACAAGTATATACTGGGCTGTGCAACAAGTCTATACTGGACTGTACAACAAGTATATACTGGAATTTGCAAGACGTCTATACTGGACTGTGCAACAAGTCTATACTGGACTGTACAACAAGTCTATACTGGACTGTACAACAAGTCTATACTGGAATGTGCAACAAGTATATACTGGGCTGTGCAACAAGTCTATACTGGACTGTACAACAAGTATATACTGGAATTTGCAAGACGTCTATACTGGACTGTGCAACAAGTCTATACTGGACTGTACAACAAGTCTATACTGGACTGTACAACAAGTCTATACTGGACTGTACAACAAGTCTATACTGGACTGTCCAGGAAGTCTATACTGGACTGTGCAACAAGTCTATACTGGAATGTCCATGAAGTCTATATTGGACTGTGCAACAAGTCTATACTGGACTGTGCAACAAGTCTATACTGGACTGTCCAAGAAGTATATACTGGACTGTGCAACAAGTTATACTGGATGTCCAGGAAGTTATACTGTGCTGTGCAACAGTCTATCTGGACTGGCAACAAGTATATACTGGACTGTACAACAAGTCTATACTGGACTGTACAACAAGTCTATACTGGGCTGGAACAGTCTATACTGGACTGTGCAACAATCATACTGGACTGTGCAACAAGTATATACTGGACTTGCAACAAGTCTGTACTGGACTGTGCAAAGTCAATACTGGACTGTGCAACAAGTCTATACTGGCTATGCAACAAGTCTATACTGGACTGTGCAACAAGTCTATACTGGACTGTACAACAAGTTATACTGGAATTGCAAGACGTCTATACTGGACTGTACAACAAGTCTATACTGGACTGTACAACAAGTCTATACTGGACTGTACAACAAGTCTATACTGGACTGTCCAGGAAGTCTATACTGGACTGTGCAACAAGTCTATACTGGAATGTCCATGAAGTCTATATTGGACTGTGCAACAAGTCTATACTGGACTGTGCAACAAGTTATACTGGACTGTCAAAAGTTATACTGGATGTGCAACAAGTCTATACTGGACTGTCCAGGAAGTCTATACTGTGCTGTGCAACAAGTCTATGCTGGACTGTGCAACAAGTATATACTGGACTGTACAACAAGTCTATACTGGACTGTACAACAAGTCTATACTGGGCTGTGCAACAAGTCTATACTGGACTGTGCAACAAATCAATACTGGACTGTGCAACAAGTATATACTGGACTATGCAACAAGTCTGTACTGGACTGTGCAACAAGTCAATACTGGACTGTGCAACAAGTCTATACTGGGCTATGCAACAAGTCTATACTGGACTGTGCAACAAGTCTATACTGGACTGTACAACAAGTTTATACTGGAATGTGCAAGACGTCTATACTGGACTGTCAAAGTCTATACTGGACTGTACAACAAGTCTATACTGGACTGTACAACAAGTCTATACTGGACTGTACAACAAGTCTATACTGGACTGTCCAGGAAGTCTATACTGGACTGTGCAACAAGTCTATACTGGAATGTCCATGAAGTCTATATTGGACTGTGCAACAAGTCTATACTGGACTGTGCAACAAGTCTATACTGGATATACTGGACTGTGCAACAAGTCTATACTGGACTGTGCAACAAGTCTATACTGGACTGTCCAGGAAGTCTATACTGTGCTGTGCAACAAGTCTATGCTGGACTGTGCAACAAGTATATACTGGACTGTACAACAAGTCTATACTGGACTGTACAACAAGTCTATACTGGGCTGTGCAACAAGTATATACTGGACTGTGCAACAAATCAATACTGGACTGTGCAACAAGTATATACTGGACTATGCAACAAGTCTATACTGGACTGTGCAACAAGTCTATACTGGACTGTGCAACAAGTCTATACTGGGCTATGCAACAAGTCTATACTGGACTGTGCAACAAGTCTATACTGGACTGTACAACAGGTCTATACTGGACTGTACAACAAGTCTATACTGGACTGTCCATGAAGTCAATACTGGACTGTGCAACAAGTCTATACTGGACTGTCCAAGAAGTATATACTGGACTGTCCAACAAGTCTATACTGGACTGTCCAACAAGTCTATACTGGACTGTGCAACAAGTCTATACTGGACTATCCAAGAAGTCTATACTGGACTGTCCAACAAGTCTATACTGGACTGTACAACATGTCTATACTGGGCTGTGCAACACGTCTATACTGGACTGTGCAACAAGTCTATACTGGACTGTCCAGGAAGTCAATACTGGGCTGTGCAACAAGTCTATACTGGACTGTGCAACAAGTATATACTGGGCTGTGCAACAAGTCTATACTGGACTGCGCAACAAGTCAATAAATGCACAACAAATCTATACAGGGCTGCAGTACTGGACTGTGCAACAAGTCTATGCAGGGCTGCAGTACTGGACTGTGCAACAAGTCTATACAGGGCTGCAGTACTGGACTGTGCAACAAGTCTATACAGGGCTGCGGGACTGGATTGTACAACCAGTCTATACTTGGCTGCAGTACTGGACTGTGCAACACGTCTATGCTGGGCTGCAGTACTGGACTGTGCAACAAGTCTATACAGGGCTGCAGGACTGGATTGTACAACCAGTCTATACTTGGCTGCAGTACTGGACTGTGCAACAAGTCTATGCTGGGCTACAGGACTGGATTGTACAACCAGTCTATACAGGGCTGCAGTACTGGACTGTGCAACAAGTATATACAGGGCTGCAGTACTGGACTGTGCAACAAGTCTATACAGGGCTGCAGGACTGGATTGTACAACCAGTCTATACAGGGCTGCAGTACTGGACTGTGCAACAAGTCTATACAGGGCTGCAGTACTGGACTGTGCAACAAGTCTATGCTGGGCTGCAGGACTGGATTGTACAACCAGTCTATACTTGGCTGCAGGACTGGACTGCACAACAAGTCTATACTGGATTGTACAACCAGTCTCTGCTGGGCTGCAGGCTGGATTGCACTGCCAGTCAAGACAGGACTACTGGACTGTACATGGCTACTGGACTGAAAAGGCATTCTAAAGGACTATTATGTATTATTAATTTGGTAATAAAAATGTGTTTAAACAACCTGCCATAATCAATGCAATTCCACAGTCCAGCAGAGTGTGCTTGTGCTGTATTTGTAAATAGAGACAGTAACAGTACATGTGTTTTATGGAATGCTCAGTCCAGCAGAGTGTGCTGTATTTGTAAATAGAGACAGTAACAGTATTGTAGTAGGCATTTACTTGAGACATCTGCATATTCGGCTGACCTTAGGTCATATACGAAGTTACAATCAGTATAAGGCCGTTCTAACTTGATGTTTTAATCAAATCCGATTGATGGCGCAGTGGTAATGCCACTAATTATGACGGTAGATGTCCCGGGTTCGATCCCCGAAAAGGTAAAATTTTATTTTTATTATTTCTTGATTTTATATAACAAACTCTCAAAATTTTATAGCACAAACTCTCGCTCTGCACGATTTTATTAACATTCATTGATTGGCCGACTGAGGTAGTGATTACCATACATGGCTCGGATACAGAGGATACCGATTCGGCATATGAGTGTGGCAGCTCCACTGACACAACGAGCGAAGATGGATCGTAATTTTGAAATTGCATGATGCTCGTAAAATTGTATAAGTTGTGTTGTAGAAAAATAAAATAAAATATCATAAAAATAAGAAATAAAAAATAAGAAATAAAACACATACTAGCATCAAAATGGAAATCGGGAAACATTGATTTAAAATATAAAGAATATAACTGAAATAATTTATAAATAAATATCTATATCATCGTAATAAAAAATCTTTCTTTTTATTTTTGTAACTTCGCAATTGTTAAGCAGTGAGGATTCGAACCCACGCGAACTAGCTCATTTCATTTGAGTTTAGTATCAACCCTTTAGACCGTTCGGCTACCGGCGCTTGCGTTCATTGCACAGAGTACATACATTCATGAAGTTATTTAATTACTTTACCGCTGTAATTGAAGACTGTAATTTATGATAATGTCTCAAGTAAATGCCTACATACAATACATGTGTTTTATGGAATGCTCAGTCCAGCAGTGTGCTGTATTTGTACATAGAGACAGTAACAGTACATGTGTTTATAGAATGCTCAGCTTTAATCACCTACCAGTGTAACATATTAGCACAACAAACTTTTACAGATTTATTCAAGCAGGAAAGAATATTATTTGGTTAAACAGATCAATTCTAAAACACCAACATGTCATACTCAGATTACAGCTAATTGCTACATTTTAGATTTAGATTAAAAATAAGGTATGGAAACACATTTTATATGTCATAATGAAATCGATTATCAACCTGCCTACAACCAGAGCAAATGAATTAACAGATAAACTCCATGTTTTTCAGACTGGTAGTTATTGCTATTACAAACATCTTAGCAGTGGTGACCTATAATCAAGCAGAACAAATTTTGCTCATACAAATTGTGAGAAGAGATGACCATGGGTTCAGCCCAGAGACAGAAACAATTGTCTTGCAACCAGCCAAGAGAATGACACAACAATTGGCATGCAGAGATAACCAAGGTGTCAAACACATATGTTAAGAAGAGAACAGCAGAACATATTGTGAGCTATAGTCCAGAGACAGTTAATCTTATCTTGCAACAAGGAAACAACAGAACAACCAGTGAGCAGAGATGCCCTATAGTCCAGAGACAGTTAAACTCATCTTGTAACAAGGGAACGGCAGAACAACCATAGAGCAGAGATGCCCTATAGTCCAGAGACAGTTAAACTCATCTTGCAACAAGAGAACAGCAGAACAACCATAGAGCAGAGATGCCCTATAGTCCAGAGACAGTTAAACTCATCTTGCAACAAGAGAACAGCAGAACAACCATAGCGCAGAGATGCCCTATAGTCCAGAGACAGTTAATCTCATATTGCAACAAGAGAACAGCAGAACAACCATAGAGCAGAGATGCCCTATAGTCCAGAGACAGTTAATCTCATCTTGCAACAAGGGAATGGCAGAACAACCCATGAGCAGAGATGCCCTATAGTCCAGAGACAGTTAAACTCATCTTGCAACAAGGGAACGGCATAACAACCCATGAGCAGAGATGCCCTATAGTCCAGAGACAGTTAAACTCATCTTGCAACAAGGGAATGGCAGAACAACCATAGAGCAGAGATACCCTATAGTCCAGAGACAGTTAAACTCATCTTGCAACAAGGGAACGGCAGAACAACCCATGAGCAGAGATGCCCTATAGTCCAGAGACAGTTAAACTCATTTTGCAACAAGGGAACGGCAGAACAACCATAGAGCAGAGATGCCCTATAGTCCAGAGACAGTTAAACTCATCTTGCAACAAGGGAACGGCAGAACAACCATAGAGCAGAGATGCCCTATAGTCCAGAGACAGTTAAACTCATCTTGCAACAAGGGAACGGCAGAACAACCAGTGAGCAGAGATGCCCTATAGTCCAGAGACAGTTAAACTCATCTTGCAACAAGGGAACGGCAGAACAACCATAGAGCAGAGATGCCCTATAGTCCAGAGACAGTTAAACTCATCTTGCAACAAGGGAACAGCCGAACAACCATAGAGCAGAGATGCCCTATAGACCAGAGACAGTTAAACTCATCTTGCAACAAGAGAACAGCAGAACAACCATAGAGTAGAGATGCCCTATAGTCCAGAGACAGTTAATCTCATCTTGCAACAAGAGAACAGCAGAACAACCGTAGAGCAGAGATGCCCTATAGTCCAGAGACAGTTAAACTCATCTTGCAACAAGGGAACGGCAGAACAACCATAGAGCAGAGATGCCCTATAGTCCAGAGACAGTTAAACTCATCTTGCAACAAGGGAACGGCATAACAACCCATGAGCAGAGATGCCCTATAGTCCAGAGACAGTTAATCTCATCTTGCAACAAGAGAACAGCAGAACAACCATAGAGCAGAGATGCCCTATAGTCCAGAGACAGTTAAACTCATCTTGCAACAAGGGAACGGCATAACAACCCATGAGCAGAGATGCCCTATAGTCCAGAGACAGCTAATCTCATATTGCAACAAGAGAACAGCAGAACAACCATAGAGCAGAGATGCCCTATAGTACAGAGACAGTTAAACTCATCTTGCAACAAGAGAACAGCAGAACAACCATAGCGCAGAGATGCCCTATAGTCCAGAGACAGTTAATCTCATATTGCAACAAGAGAACAGCAGAACAACCATAGAGCAGAGATGCCCTATAGTCCAGAGACAGTTAATTTCATCTTGCAACAAGGGAACGGCAGAACAACCCATGAGCAGAGATGCCCTATAGTCCAGAGACAGTTAAACTCATCTTGCAACAAGGGAACGGCATAACAACCCATGAGCAGAGATGCCCTATAGTCCAGAGACAGTTAATCTCATCTTGCAACGAGAGAACAGCAGAACAACCATAGAGCAGAGATGCCCTATAGTCCAGAGACAGTTAAACTCATCTTGCAACAAGGGAACGGCAGAACAACCCATGAGCAGAGATGCCCTATAGTCCAGAGACAGTTAAACTCATCTTGCAACAAGGGAATGGCAGAACAACCATAGAGCAGAGATACCCTATAGTCCAGAGACAGTTAAACTCATCTTGCAACAAGGGAACGGCAGAACAACCCATGAGCAGAGATGCCCTATAGTTCAGAGACAGTTAAACTCATCTTGCAACAAGGGAACGGCAGAACAACCATAGAGCAGAGATGCCCTATAGTCCAGAGACAGTTAAACTCATCTTGCAACAAGGGAACGGCAGAACAACCATAGAGCAGAGATGCCCTATAGTCCAGAGACAGTTAAACTCATCTTGCAACAAGGGAACGGCAGAACACCAGTGAGCAGAGATGCCCTATAGTCCAGAGACAGTTAAACTCATCTTGCAACAAGGGAACGGCAGAACAACCATAGAGCAGAGATGCCCTATAGTCCAGAGACAGTTAAACTCATCTTGCAACAAGGGAACAGCCGAACAACCATAGAGCAGAGATGCCCTATAGTCCAGAGACAGTTAAACTCATCTTGCAACAAGAGAACAGCAGAACAACCATAGAGTAGAGATGCCCTATAGTCCAGAGACAGTTAAACTCATCTTGCAACAAGGGAACGGCATAACAACCCATGAGCAGAGATGCCCTATAGTCCAGAGACAGTTAATCTCATCTTGCAACAAGAGAACAGCAGAACAACCATAGAGCAGAGATGCCCTATAGTACAGAGACAGTTAAACTCATCTTGCAACAAGAGAACAGCAGAACAACCATAGCGCAGAGATGCCCTATAGTCCAGAGACAGTTAATCTCATATTGCAGCAAGAGAACAGCAGAACAACCATAGAGCAGAGATGCCCTATAGTCCAGAGACAGTTAATCTCATCTTGCAACAAGGGAACGGCAGAACAACCCATGAGCAGAGATGCCCTATAGTCCAGAGACAGTTAAACTCATCTTGCAACAAGGGAACGGCAGAACAACCATAGAGCAGAGATGCCCTATAGTCCAGAGACAGTTAAACTCATCTTGCAACAAGGGAACGGCATAACAACCATAGAGCAGAGATGCCCTATAGTCCAGAGACAGTTAAACTCATCTTGCAACAAGGGAACGGCAGAACAACCCAGTGAGCAGAGATGCCCTATAGTCCAGAGACAGTTAAACTCATCTTGCAACAAGGGAACGGCAGAACAACCATAGAGCAGAGATGCCCTATAGTCCAGAGACAGTTAAACTCATCTTGCAACAAGGGAACAGCAGAACAACCATAGAGCAGAGATGCCCTATAGTCCAGAGACAGTTAAACTCATCTTGCAACAAGGGAACGGCAGAACAACCCATGAGCAGAGATGCCCTATAGTCCAGAGACAGTTAAACTCATCTTGCAACAAGGGAACGGCAGAACAACCATAGAGCAGAGATGCCCTATAGTCCAGAGACAGTTAAACTCATCTTGCAACAAGGGAACGGCAGAACAACCATAGAGCAGAGATGCCCTATAGTCCAGAGACAGTTAAACTCATCTTGCAACAAGGGAACGGCAGAACAACCCAGAGCAGAGATGCCCTATAGTCCAGAGACAGTTAAACTCATCTTGCAACAAGGGAACGGCAGAACAACCATAGAGCAGAGATGCCCTATAGTCCAGAGACAGTTAAACTCATCTTGCAACAAGGGAACAGCAGAACAACCATAGAGCAGAGATGCCCTATAGTCCAGAGACAGTTAAACTCATCTTGCAACAAGGGAACAGCAGAACAACCATAGAGCAGAGATGCCTTATAGTCCAGAGACAATTAAACTCATCTTGCAACAAGAGAACAGCAGAACAACCATAGAGTAGAGATGCCCTATAGTCCAGAGACAGTTAATCTCATCTTGCAACAAGAGAACAGCAGAACAACCATAGAGCGAGATGCCCTATAGTCCAGAGACAGTTAAACTCATCTTGCAACAAGGGAACGGCAGAGCAACCCATGAGCAGAGATGCCCTATAGTCCAGAGACAGTTAAACTCATCTTGCAACAAGGGAACGGCAGAACAACCATAGAGCAGAGATGCGCTATAGTCCAGAGACAGTTAAACTCATCTTGCAACAAGGGAACGGCAGAACAACCATAGAGCAGAGATGCCCTATAGTCCAGAGACAGTTAAACTCATCTTGCAACAAGGGAACGGCAGAACAACCCATGAGCAGAGATGCCCTATAGTCCAGAGACAGTTAAACTCATCTTGCAACAAGGGAACGGCAGAACAACCCATGAGCAGAGATGCCCTATAGTCCAAATACAGTTAAACTCATCTTGCAACAAGAGAACAGCAGAACAACCATAGAGCAGAGATGCCCTATAGTCCAGAGACAGTTAAACTCATCTTGCAACAAGGGAACGGCAGAACAACCATAGAGCAGAGATGCCCTATAGTCCAGAGACAGTTAAACTCATCTTGCAACAAAAGAACAGCAGAACAACCATAGAGCAGAGATGCCCTATAGTCCAGAGACAGTTAAACTCATATTGCAACAAGGGAACGGCAGAACAACCCATGAGCAGAGATGCCCTATAGTACAGAGACAGTTAAACTCATCTTGCAACAAGGGAATGGCAGAACAACCCATGAGCAGAGATGCCCTATAGTCCAGAGACAGTTAAACTCATCTTGCAACAAAAGAACAGCAGAACAACCATAGAGCAGAGATGCCCTATAGTCCAGAGACAGTTAAACTCATCTTGCAACAAGAGAACAGCAGAACAACCACAGAGCAGAGATGCCCTATAGTCCAGAGACAGTTAAACTCATCTTGCAACGAGGGAACGACAGAACAACCATAGAGCAGAGATGCCCTATAGTCCAGAGACAGTTAACCCTTTCCCTCATGGAAGCACCTCTTGACGCCATTACCAATACGACATACATTGACAATGTAGTAGCCAAACCAATGTTCATAATAAAGGCCAGAATCTCATGTAGTCCCAGTAATATCTATGGAGGTGGGATAGATATGACGACTACTTATCCACTGCATGATAGCTAAATGGCTTACTTATCCACTGCATGATAGCTAAATGGCTGTTGTTTGTATGGAGATATAATAGTATATTAACCTAAATCTCTATGAAGGAAAGGGTTAAACTCATCTTGCAACAAGGGAACAGCATACAGTCATGCTTACAGCTGCATAGCACAAGGTGACTACATGATTAACACAATGCAACAGAATGGTTACTATGCATGTTGGGTAAAATAAAGGCTATAAATAGTTCAAACAATTGTAGCAGATGACAATTCATTATGTTTTGCTTATTTGGTAATATGTCATGGAAATGTATGCAGCATGACATATTTCACTGTTATTTTCAGCACTAGTGTGTAAAGAGTAAAATATCGAAGAGAAGTGGGTAGAGGTACTGGCTGCTTAACGACATCGGGCCAACCCAGATTAAGGACACGTCCGGTAGGTGAACCTACGGTTACTGTTATATTACCTGTTACTAGATGTAGTAACAAATTGAGGCCCAGGCAGAGTAATCGATAATCAATTAATTGCCAAGATCAATATGGTATATATAAACCCCATAAAGTTTGTTATAAAATGAATGCGTCGGGGGGGGGGGGGGGGAGGGGCTCAAAATATACACAATTTGTATAGCCAGTTAGAACAGTTACAAGTGAGTTTATCATGTAGCACGAGGAAAGCAATCATAAGTAGTATATGTACTGTTCCTTTCATCCGAGTACATCACTTTAACCATTGATTATGCTAGGTAAATGGCTGCCATATGTATGGAGATACGATAGCATATCAGCCTTCATTGTGGAAGTCGTGATAACGCAGTTGTAGCACGTTCGCTTCAGGTACAAAAGGCCCAGAGTTTGAGTCCCGCTGGAGCCATTACGATTGTGTCATTAGGCAGGGCATTTAAATTCCATGTTGACTATTTTCTCTTCCTCGTGGCGATGGATTCCATCAGGAATGAGGTCTCGAGAGTGATCAATATAAGTTGCTTTAAGAACTTGTTTCGCAATCATGCTAAAAATAAATTTGTATGAACTATTATGTCTCTTATGAGGGACATGGCTACGTTTTCATCAATTCAGTTCAGTACCCAGCTGTAGCATAATGTCACATGGAGTATGTCTTAGTGGAGGGAGGGGGGGGGGTGCTCAACAGGATTTGGACTGTTTACAACACATTCGGCACTTATCAATCAAGACAATACAGAGTCCAAGTTATAATCCTTGTGGTACATCATAATGTCATTGACCTACAAGAAAAACTTTGAAAAGCCAAGTTTGGAGACACATACAGCAAATTATCTTTTCTGTGAACAGATGACACCAAAGAACACAAAAATAGGTTGAATTTGGTTTATAATTTATACAAATTTATATTAGCTCAATTGCGAAACAAGTTCCTACATCTTATATTTAATAACTCTCAAGACCTCATTCCTGATGCAATCCATAGCCACGAGGGAGAGAGAAGAGGCAATGTGGAATTTAAATGCCTTGCCTAAGAGCACAATCATAACGGTTACAGCTGGGCTCGAACTGCAGGCCTTTCACACCTGAAGCAAACACGCTACCACTATGCTATCACGACTTCCACATTGACTTCAATCAATATTCATATATATATGGATGGATCATCAATTATCAGTAGAGACAAGTTGTTACATCGGGCTGCATACAGTGTGATAATAATGTTCTCGATTCTTAGAATAGCCACCAACACTGGTGTGTTCAATTACCAATCAAAGAAAATTGAAAGTTTTTGCACTCGCAAGTACATCATCCAGCCGCAAGTACATCATCCAGCCGCCAAAACTGATTCCCAGCCACTGTCTATCAATCAATCAATAACAGTAAAAAAAACAAGAAATTTGGCATGATCTTAAACTCCCCTGATTAGCCAGCCTTTGAAAGAAGAATTAGCTGTTCTAAGGATAATAATGTGATTTGCATTAAATTGATATCTTTGGGAAATTTTGGCTTGATAAAGGGCTGTTTGATTGGAAGTTATGCGATCTGATGACCCACTTCAATCAATTGTAATGATCCAGGACAAAGAGTTAAGTTCATATAACCTAAAATAAATTGATAAGAAAACGAGAGATAAGACTATCAATTTCAATTAGATTTACTAACGAAAAGGCCAGACCTGGCTTCCATTTTCCATCTGCATTTGCACAGAATGGTTCTCATTTTACTCCTGATTATTTTATCAACAGGGATTGTCTATACTTAATGAGTTTAATCTGAATCAGATTTTGGAGGAAAAATCAATCATTAAAAGTATGGTAAGGATTCCCATAGATGTATGGTAAGGATTCCCTTAGATGTATGGTAAGGATTCCCATAGATGTATGGTAAGGATTTCCATAGATGTATGGTAAGGATTCCCATAGATGTATGGTAAGGATTCCCATAGATGTATGGTAAGGATTCCCATAGATGTATGGTAAGGATTCCCATAGATGCCGGAGCATTCATTGAAACCATGGCTAAGCTCTAAAAGTTGGAGATGTGCGATCATTAGAAACACTGTCTGCAAGGCCCTCCAAAAAGCCGATTCAAACCAGAATATGTCAACTTTTCAAACAGCATCTTTCTTTTATGCTTTCCAATGAATGATGGAGTTTACTCAATGAAACACTGTATTGAAACGGTGAAAGATGGCATTTTCTCTTGTCACAGTTTGAGTTTCGTATTCCTCCGCGGTTGGATGTACTTTTGTATTTTAGTGATTTTCTGACAATCATGAACAGATAATTATAAAGTAATATATTCTAATGAATTGTGTTGTCTGGAGTTTTTAATTTTGACAGCAAACAGAAATTAACTTGAAAATTATCTCTGAACTATTTCTTATTACGGACATTCACACTAACAGAAGTGAATGTGTGGTTGTGCGGTTGTGTATTCTAGTGCAATGAGGCTCCCGACAGGGCAATTAAAACAAAATATTTTCAATCATTGGAAATCATAAAAGAAAAAGAAGATTTCTGTTTATAAGTGTAAGATAGGATTTTATTTCATCTCGTGACGCCTCTCATGGAAATACACATGTCGGTGATCACTCAATGAAATAAAGTGTTATCTTACACTAATACACACACATATGCACTATTTCTTGAGATTATGATCATAATTCTTGTGAGAATATGTTCTACAATTGTTTCAGCTGTTATACATGATGGAGGTGACAGATTGATGTATAGATAGACATTTGAAAAGTCAATAACTGTTTTATTATAATTAATATTGACACATTTCATATGAAAATGGTTGTTTAACATGCCAAGTATTGTCCTCTGACATGTTCACAAACCTGTAATTCCATCTACCTTCCTTGATAGTACTACCTTCCTTGTTAGTACTACCTTCCTTGATAGTACTACCTTCCTTGTTAGTACTACCTTCCTTGATAGTACTACCTTCCTTGTTAGTACTACCTTCCTTGTTAGTACTACCTTCCTTGATAGTACTACCTTCCTTGTTAGTACTACCTTCCTTGTTAGTACTACCTTCCTTGATAGTACTACCTTCATTGTTAGTACTACCTTCCTTGTTGTTAGTACTACCTTCCTTGATAGTACTACCTTCCTTGATAGTACTACCTTCCTTGTTAGTACTACCTTCCTTGTTAGTACTACCTTCCTTGATAGTACTACCTTCCTTGTTAGTACTACCTTCCTTGTTAGTACTACCTTCCTTGATAGTACTACCTTCATTGTTAGTACTACCTTCCTTGTTAGTACTACCTTCCTTGATAGTACTACCTTCCTTGTTAGTACTACCTTCCTTGTTAGTACTACCTTCCTTGATAGTACTACCTTCATTGTTAGTACTACCTTCCTTGATAGTACTACCTTCCTTGTTAGTACTACCTTCCTTCATAGTACTACCTTCCTTGATAGTACTACCTTCCTTGATAGTACTACCTTCCTTGTTAGTACTACCTTCCTTGATAGTACTACCTTCCTTGATAGTCCTACCTTCCTTGATAGTACTACCTTCCTTGTTAGTACTACCTTCCTTCATAGTACTACCTTCCTTCATAGTACTACCTTCCTTCATAGTACTACCTTCCTTGTTTACAGAAGAAATGATTCAACATTAATTAGACACTTGAAATGCAGCAGTTTGTTGTTGTCCAGCAAGCTCTTCGTGAGTTTCTGTACATACGATTTACTAACTACACCATAGGATATACGTGTGTTCAATCCACATATCATGATATAATTGTGTTTAATCCACATATCATGATATAAGTGTGTTTAATCCACATATCATGATATAATTGTGTTCAATCCACATATCATGATATAATTGTGTTCAATCCACATATCATGATATACGTGTGTTCAATCCACATATCATGATATAATTGTGTTTAATCCACATATCATGATATACGTGTGTTCAATCCACATATCATGATATATGTGTGTTCAATCCACATATCATGATATACGTGTGTTCAATCCACATATCATGATATAATTGTGTTCAATCCACATATCATGATATAATTGTGTTCAATCCACATATCATGATATAATTGTGTTTAATCCACATATCATGATATAATTGTGTTCAATCCACATATCATGATATACGTGTGTTCAATCCACATATCATGATATACGTGTGTTCAATCCACATATCATGATATAATTGTGTTCAATCCACATATGATATACGTGTGTTCAATCCACATATCATGATATACGTGTGTTCAATCCACATATCATGATATACGTGTGTTCAATCCACATATCATGATATACGTGTGTTCAATCCACATATCATGATATACGTGTGTTCAATCCACATATCATGATATAAGTGTGTTTAATCCACATATCATGATATAATTGTGTTCAATCCACATATCATGATATAATTGTGTTCAATCCACATATCATGATATAATTGTGTTCAATCCACATATCATGATATACGTGTGTTCAATCCACATATCATGATATACGTGTGTTCAATCCACATATCATGATATACGTGTGTTCAATCCACATATCATGATATACATGTGTTCAATCCACATATCATGATATAATTGTGTTTAATCCACATATCATGATATAATTGTGTTCAATCCACATATCATGATATAAGTGTGTTTAATCCACATATCATGATATAATTGTGTTCAATCCACATATCATGATATACGTGTGTTCAATCCACATATCATGATATACGTGTGTTCAATCCACATATCATGATATACGTGTGTTCAATCCACATATCATGATATAAGTGTGTTTAATCCACATATCATGATATAATTGTGTTCAATCCACATATCATGATATACGTGTGTTCAATCCACATATCATGATATACGTGTGTTCAATCCACATATCATGATATAATTGTGTTCAATCCACATATGATATAATTGTATGTTTTTGTACATTTCTCTATGTATATTACATGTATACTGATATGTTTAAACCAAAGGTTGCTCACAAGAAAAACACGGTTCATAATAATAAAGAAATTAACAAAGACTGAACAACAAAGACAAATTTGAAAGTACTAAAAATAACATAAGAACATACTGTTCATTTGATGGAACAAGCACTGTAAGTGTTATATAATTAAATAATTCAATAGCAGAGTACTTACTACACCAAACAGACAATTAAATCATATAATAGAAAATTCACAGGAATTGAAGAGAAAGTATAAATCAGATATGAAGACATTTCACTTGAGAGTAAACTAAGTGTAACAGCGGTTCGTTATAGGAAACAATTCGGGAAATATAGCAGCCTCTAGCAGGACAGACGTTCAAGGGAAGTAACTCTGGAAGCATAGCAGCCTCTAGCAGGACAGACGTTCAAGGGAAGCAACTATGGAAGAATAGCAGCATCTAGCATGACATACGTTCCAAGGGAAGTAACTCTGGAAGTATAGCAGCATCTAGCATGACAGACGTTCAAGGGAAGTAACTCTGGAAGTATAGCAGCCTCTAGCAGGACAGACGTTCAAGGGAAGTAACTCTGGAAGCATAGCAGCCTCTAGCAGGACAGACGTTCAAGGGAAGTAACTCTGGAAGTATAGCAGCATCTAGCATGACAGACGTTCAAGGGAAGTATAGCAGCATCTAGCATGACATACGTTCAAGGGAAGTAACTCTGGAAGTATAGCAGCCTCTAGCAGGACAGACGTTCAAGGGAAGTAACTCTGGAAGCATAGCAGCCTCTAGCAGGACAGACGTTCAAGGGAAGTAACTCTGGAAGTATAGCAGCATCTAGCATGACAGACGTTCAAGGGAAGTATAGCAGCATCTAGCATGACATACGTTCAAGGGAAGTAACTCTGGAAGTATAGCAGCCTCTAGCAGGACAGACGTTCAAGGGAAGTAACTCTGGAAGCATAGCAGCCTCTAGCAGGACAGACGTTCAAGGGAAGTAACTCTGGAAGTATAGCAGCATCTAGCATGACATACGTTCAAGGGAAGTAACTCTGGAAATATAGATCCAGCTAGTAGGACAGAAGTTCAAGGGAAGTAACTATGTACATATAGAATAATCTAGCATGACAGAAGTTCAAGGGAAGTAACTCTGGAAATATAGCAGAATTTAACATGACAGAATGATTGATGTTCAAGGGAATTAACTCAGCAAATATAGCAGAATCTAGCAAGGAACTAATTCACCAAATACAACAAATTCAAGCTTCACAGTTCAATGGAACTAAATCTGACAATATAGTATACTCGATCTAGCATAATAGAAATTCAAGGGAACTAACTCTAGAAATATAGCAGAAATCTAGCATGACAGAAGTTCAAGGGAAATAACTTGGCAAATAATATCTAATATAACAGGAGTGTAAGCAAACTACACGTAACTTAGCAAATATAGCAAAATGTAGCATAATAGAAATTCAAGGGAACTAACTCGGCAAACACATCAGAATCTAGCATGACATAAGTTCAAGGGAACTAACTCGGAATATAGCATAAGCCAACGATGGTATCCACTTCACTACGGAGGCTTTTATAACAACATACAGGTAAACTTGCATTGTTAATCTATTGTTTCTTAGTCTACAGTTCTTCTCCTAGCCACGTTTTGTTGATACAGACAAACAACGGATATCGTCAAAACAATAACCATTATCGAAAATAGAAGTAATATAAGAGAAGTGTTTATTTATTGATTTATCTCGTTTGGTGATTTAGTTATTTCCCCCCCATAAGCCGGGCGTACAGAATGCAAAATAACGAGATGTGGCTTTGATCTATGGACGAACTGCCAATCGGGATTTTGACATCATTTTTCATTACGGCCTATTGGGGAAAATAATTTTAAAAGTTCAAATGTTGGCATAAATGGGATCAATGGAAAACATAAATTAGGTCACGTCTAAATATTTTATTCTGGTTGTGAGGATATAACGTTTGCTGTGTGGTTTTTGCAGGAGAAATCAGCTCCAATTTCAGATATTCTATATCACAGTGGCTGTATCATTAGCTCGAACATTTACATTGTTACTAACTATATCATCGATATCACAAAACAGACTTTCGAAATCTATGTACAGTGTGCTGCCATAAGTATGTGACAATGAAGTGATCGTTCATTGCATCACATCGATGACAGGTTTAGCAGAGTAAGAACAACACTGACTATAAGTACGGGGATACATTCTACAGCTGTGATATTGCACAAGTAGCGCCCTAGTGCATGAGTTTTAACTATACATAGGCATAATCTGGGATTTAGAAAGACACATGCGTTGGCTATAATCTATTTTATCACATAGCTTTGCTTGCATTCAGTTTCATACATCCAAGACATATATGTACACATGTGTAATAACACCTGCAAGAATAATCCTTATAATTTGTAACGCCACGTCTGATCTGGATCTATGTTGTTTGCTATTCAGACAAGTGTTTTAGCTCCACTATCCGAATAGCAATGAGCTATTTACGTTCTGTGCTGTCTGATCTGACTCTATTCTGTTTGCAAAAGCGACATTAGTCGTGATTGGCAGGCTCAGGGTTAATTACGGCAGCTAATTCTGATTGATGTGCTTCCTTGTAACATTTCTCAAATCTTATTATCAAAGTACATACAATATGCCCGCCAATGCCTGCAGCATGACTCGGATGTGCAGCACCCATGGTCACCACTTAAAGCAAGAAACTACATACAATATGCCCGCCAATGCCTGCAGCATGACTCGGATGTGCAGCACCCATGGTCACCACTTAAAGCAAGAAAGTACATACAATATGCCCGCCAATGCCTGCAGCATGACTCGGATGTGCAGCACCCATGGTCACCACTTAAAGCAAGAAAGTACATGATCTCATATTGTTGCGATTCTCAATTCAATTCAAACTTTATATTTATTGTCGGAGTTTTTACAAACAAATAACATTAATATAATAGTTCTATTTACCCGACTCTAAATTTTAAAATATGTAAAAATGAAGCAAATTAAATTTCGGTGTGACAAAACTTATGTACTGAACTGTACAATGTTAGATGTTATTCAATCGGCATTTTTTTGTCAATGAAATACAATATTACAGTGATAAATTTTACAATATCATTTATCAAGAACACGTTAAAATTGATGAAATGCTCATTTGCATATTGCAAACTCTAACCGATTAAATGTCCATCAATCTGCATCACTTAGTAGGTCAGCACGAATCTGCACAATATTATATGTAAACAAAACTAACATTACTTTAAAATTTATATGCAGAACATAAATTATTTGATATATCAGTGAATTTTTCTACATTTGGGAATGGTAGATTTCCCACATAATGGGGGGAATATGTGTGCGTAAACATATACAAAATCTCATTGTAACTTACGAATATTGCTGTTGATGAGCGCTATACTGTACAATGTATATCATAATCACAACTAAACTCGCTTTTGCAAACAGCATAGAGCCAGATCAGAAAGCACCGAACGTACCGTCTGATCATCTATGCTGTTTGCTATTCTGATAGTGAAGCAAAATCACTTGGCTGAATAGCAAACAATATAGATCCTGATCAGATGCGCAGCGGCTGCCACTCTGGATCCATGTTGTTTGCACATTCCTTCCAATTTATTCAGTATTTTAAGAGTTAAAACTTACGCCTTAGCAACCTGGACAGTCTATCTTTCTGAAACATAACAATCTTTTCAATTGGGAATAGTATTGTGTGTTTTACGTTTATTTATCATCGCTACCGGTTGCCCATGTGAGCAACACCTCCTGAAGAGATTAGTCATTTAGATTGTTGGAGGATAGTGCAATGATACAGACAGAGACCCATTCCAGAGTCTCCTCTGGTCCTTTACGGTGTAAAGTACCGACACGAGACCTCAGTTTAAAGTCCCATCTGAAAGACGGTTAATTTTATTAGGGTCAGACAGGGGATCGAACCTGGGAATAGTACCATATCTAATATGGCTTAATATGACGGGAAGAAAACTCGCTTGAATATATTTTGAAGTGTCCTTATACATTTTTTCTTCAAATGGAAAAAAATAGAACTACACATGTATAAATTTATCCCAGTGCTACTAACATATATAACCATTTTCCAAATGAATGATTATTTGTAAAGAAATATGCATAAAGGGAGGTAATTTATAAAAAAAATTAAATTATCACAAAAAACAGTTTATTTGTGCGAAGATCTTAAAATGTTGGTTTAATATCTGAATAAATTATGAAATATGGAAATACATGAATAAGCAAATAATCGACTCCTGACATCGTGTGTGTGCAGTACACATACTGGTAATAAGTGCAGTACACATACTGGTAATAAGTGCAGTACACATACTGGTAATAAGTGTACACATACTGGTAATAAGTGCAGTACACATACTGGTAATAAGTTTCTATTAAGTAATTCTGCTTATTCTTCAAAACAAAGTAAAAATTAAAAACTAAATAGAAGTTAAAACTGAAAAATTATGCAAATAGAAAATGAGGATATTATAACATGCATACTTACAACAATTTGTTATTTCTATATACTACCACCATTGTATAAATAATTTATTAATTCATCTTTGAATGACATAACAACAGTGTCTGCAAATAATTATTTAACAGCCTTTATTAATATAGTAGTTTGATACAAATATTCCAAGAGTGAAAATAATTCAAATTTCATCGAACTGACGATGTGCACGTCCCAATCACAGGAACACGCGCAGAACGAGCACAATTGTTTCAATTAATTAATTGTCAATTTAAGTAGCACTTAAAATTCAGGGTATAAAAACGTTAACGTTACCAAATCTCAAGTTGTCCAAATATCCGGCAATGCAACGAAAAAGATTTCTACAAGTTTAAATAAAATACCATCCATACCAAGCTGATCAATTGTTATAAACTCCCTGCCATACTATCTCAAGTAGCCAATCAAACTTTCCCTCAATCACATAAGTATCCCAATAATAATCATCAAGATTCTAAAGGGGGAGAATTCAGGGGTTACAGGGGCCCTCACACTATGCATTGCCAATATTGATGATCAATTAAGATTGAATGGCAGGTAAACAGGGGACAGTTTAGCAAAACTATGAGAAGTAACTGTAAAGTTGGTGCAAAATAAAACTGTCTCTGTTATCTGTTATTACATAAAATTATAGTTACTTCATTAATAACGTCCATGCTCACCTATAAGGCTATCTCACCTATAAGACGACACCCCTACTTTGGTCATTAAATATGTATGTTTTGGCATGCACTATAAGACAGGTTGATAAAATGGCCACCAGACAATGTATAAACTGCATGTTTGGCCAGTGCAAGTTGAAGAGTTTTCCACTGTCAGAGTGCTTTCTTTTCTAAATCGTAATTATGGACACCATCAATTTTAATACAATTTAAAATATAGGAAGATCTATATATATATTTTTTAAATTTTTGTTAAGCCTCACTTATAAGACAGGAGGCCACTTTGATGACATAATGGCAAAATATGTCATAGGCGAGTATGGATGGTACAGATATTATAGGATTATGGACAATTATTGTAAATGTATCCAAGTGGAAGAAATGTTTACAGGTACTTCAACAATACGGTTATGTAACCTGATGAATACCGTCTGACCATAATAAAATTAACAGTCTTTCAGACAATGCAAACAGAGGGTGTGGGGGGAGGGGCAACAGAGGGTGTGGGGGGGAGGGGGCAACAGAGGGTGTGGGGGGAGTGGGCAAACAGAGGGTGTGGGGGGAGGGGGCAAACAGAGGGTGTGGGGGAGGGGGCAAACAGAGGGTGTGGGGGAGGGGGCAAACAGAGGGTGGGGGGAGGGGGCAAACAGAGGGTGCGGGGAGGGGGATAAGGGAGGGTTTAGGGGGAGTTGGCAAACAGAGGGTCTGGGGGGAGGGGGCAAACAGAGGGTGTGGGGGAGGGGGATATGGGAGGGTGTGGGGAGGGGGATATGGGATGGTGTGGGGGGAGGGGGATATGGGAGGGTGTGGGGGGAAGGGGGCAAACAGAGGATGAGTGGGGGAGCTGGCAAACAGAGGGTGTGGGATATGGGAGGGTGTGGGGAAGGGGATATGGGATGGTGTGGGGGAGGGGGATATGGGAGGGTGTGGGGGGAGGGAGCAAACAGGGTGTGTGGGGAGGGGCAAACAGAGGGTATGGGGGAGGGGGATATGGGAGGGTGTGGGGGAGGGCAAACAGAGGGTGTGGGGGAGGGGGATATGGGAGGGTGTGGGGGATGGGGGCAAACAGAGGGTGTGGGGGAGTTAGCAAACAGAGGGTGTGTGGGAAAGCAGGCAAACAGAGGGTGTGTGGGGGAGCAGGCAAACAGAGGGTGTGGGGGGAGGGGGCAAACAGAGGGGTGTGGGGGAGCAGGCAAACAGAGGGTGTGTGGGGGAGCAGGCAAACAGAGGGTGTGGGGGGAGGGGGCAAACAGAGGGTGTGTGGGGAAGGGGCAACCAGAGGGTGTGGGGGGAGGGGGCAAACAGTGGGTGTGTGGGAGGGGGGAGGTTAGGACATTTTTAAAAAAAAATTAATTTAGGGGACGGGCAAACATAGGGTAAGGGCGGGCAAACATAGGGTGTAAGGGGGGAGGGGGTCAAATAGGATATGAAAATCTAGCAATTAAATATAATAGCTTAATTACCGATTACCGGTGATATAAGCAATAACCTGTGTATTGTTGTTTCAAAATGAGGCTGTGCAAATAATGTTCACTCTCAATTAAGCAAAATGGTATTTATTTATTGTATGCAATATCGGTTAGTAAGAAATCAATCATAACTGAATCAATAACAAAGTGAAAGCAACAGCACATGCCGCCATCTTTTATTTAAGCAGGAATACCATTAATCGATGACGATGGAAATTCGCCTCAGACGTTTATACCAGTAGCATTACATGTCATATGAGAGACGTCACATGAGAGACGGCACATGAGAGACGGACACTTTACAAATGTCAAATGCAGCCGATACTTAACAGTCATTGCAACTCACATAAACAACATGAACAAACCGTATGAGTCATGAAAAAAGAACAAGTTTTGAATAAATGAAGGTAAATAAATATACCCGAAGAAATGATATTTCTACTTGTTTTTGCTATTATCAGTTGCGGAACTCGACGGAAATAGTAAACACAAGATGCGCACGTGCTGCAGTTCATTGATTTATTCTGATATCTCATATCAATAGTAATTAGTATTCACAGATATTAGGATGTTGGTGGTGTTTTACGTTCATTTATCGTCGCTGCCGGTTGCCCATATGAGCGACGCCTCCTGAAGAGATTAGTCATTTTAGAGGATAGTGCAATGATACAGACAGAATATCATCTGGTTATTTTATGTTCACGGTGTAAAGCACCGACACGATACCTCGGTATAAGGTGCCATCTGAAATACTTAATTATATTACTGGGGACACACCATTTGATCCTCCAACCCCCCCCACACCTTCCAACCCCCCCCCCCACACCTTCCAACCCCCCCCACACACACCTTCCACCTTCTCGGATTCGGATGAATTCTTCCTTACGTTTTTGCACAGATCAATTAAGAAAGTTAATAGCCTTGGAACATTGAAACAACATTGAAACAAGCTAATATACTAAAAGTGAACTTATTTAAACAAATCCGATGGCAAAAAGTGCTAAGCCTTCAGTAACTTAGAAACAATCACTGATTCAGAAATGCACCATTCTTCTCAATCGACTACAGATAACGGCACGTATAAATCAAAGTCCTAACACATCAGCATTCTCTCCAAGTCAAGAAACGAAATTCTGTAATAATCAGCCCGGCTCCTAACTTCTATATGTCTTCGACATTAGTTCCCAAACAAAATGATGTGATCGTAATTAGAACCGCTTGAAATTGCATGAAATCGTCAAATTGCCAAACAGTGGGGGAAAAATAGACGCCCAAGTGTTCACTGCTGCACACTAATGCTAGGAATACGCATAAAGCATAATTACATTAAGCCCAAATCAAAACTGTCTCCATCAAAGTATATCATGAATTTTATGTTACCTTTTTCACTACAAGTTATGACCTCTTTTTAGACAATCGTAATAAGTAAAGGGAAGGTATTATTAATTTATTAACATTGGCAATTCTGGGAGACATGTTGGCAATTCTAGGAGACATGTTGGCAATTCTGGGAGACATGTTAAGTATAATTCAGATACTTATATCATGTGATACAAATAGATTTCTGTTTAATCAAGCTTTTATTTTTAAAAAACAACCCCTCGAACCCACAACCCAAAACTTGCAACACCTCGAACCCACAACCCAAAACTTGCAACACCTCGAACCCACAACCCAAAACTTGCAACACCTCGAACCCACAACTTGCAACACCTCGAACTTAGCAACCCCTCAAACCCACAACACTAAACTTGCAACACCTCAAATTTAGCAACCCCTCAAACCCACAACTTGCAACACCTCAAACTTAGCAACCCCTCAAACCCACAACACTAAACTTGCAACACCTCAAATTTAGCAACCCCTCAAACCCAAAACTAGCAACACCTCAAACTTAGCAACCCCTCAAACCCTAAATTTGCAACACCTCAAACTTAGCAAACCCTCAAACCCTAAATTTGCAACACCTCAAACTTAGCAACCCCTCAAACCCTAAACTTGCAACACCTCGAACTTAGCAACCCCTCAAAGTTGCAGAAAAGTCTTTTGTTTGTTTGTTTGTGTATGGGTATCGCACCAACAGCTTATGGGTCATGTGGCGACTCTCCAGCTATTACTGGTGGAGGAAGAGGTGCCCCTCCGAGTGGGCCCTGGGTAGAACCATCGACCATCAGCAAGCCAGCTGGATAGATTCCTCATTGAGAGAATTCGATACACCCAGTGGGAGTGATTTGAAGTCAATGACAATAACCACTTGGCAAACGGAGGCCCGCTGCAGTAAAATCTAGATTAGTCGTTCTGATCGCCAGAATGAACCACTTAGGCCTATGGCCTGCGTGGTTAAGCCAGAATGATCTACTTAGGCCTATGGCCTGCGTGGTTAAGCCAGAATGAACCACTTAGGCCTATGGCCTGCGTGGTTAAGCCAGAATGAACTACTTAGGCCTATGGCCTGCGTGGTTAAGCCAGAACGAACTACTTAGGCCTGCGTGGTTAAGCCAGAATGAACTACTTAGGCCTATGGCCTGCGTGGTTAAGCCAGAATGATCTACTTAGGCCTATGGCCTGCGTGGTTAAGCCAGAATGAACTACTTAGGCCTATGGCCTGCGTGGTTAAGCCAGAACGAACTACTTAGGCCTGCGTGGTTAAGCCAGAATGAACTACTTAGGCCTATGGCCTGCGTGGTTAAGCCAGAATGAACTACTTAGGCATATGGCCTGCGTGGTTAAGCCAGAACGAACTACTTAGGCCTGCGTGGTTAAGCCAGAATGAACTACTTAGGCCTATGGCCTGCGTGGTTAAGCCAGAATGAACCACTTAGGCCTATGGCCTAAGTGTCAGAACTCCAAACCATGTTTTATTCGCCAATAAACAATGGACAGACAAATAGTATTTCTTAATTCAAGTACATTAAACTAGTTGGTAAAATCAACTGAAAAAACTTACAAAGTTAATCAATGCTTCTTCAATCAACCAAACAAAATCATTTTTGATTAATGTCAAACTTATTAACTGCCATTGAAGAGAGTAAGTATCACAAGATTAACCCAACATGTTCAAACCATTCCTAAGTGCTTCAATTAACCCAAAGCTGCCTTTGTACCATCAAAATATAGATCATAACTACATGTATGTACAAAACTGCTACTTCAAATGAATATTGATAGATATGATACAACTTTATCAATACAATCAGGCACATAATCTGAACGGTTTATACATGACATACATCTATTTAATTTATTTATCTCCTTTAATCTTTGATTGGATTTAACTATCACTAGGAGTCTTCCAAAGTTCATCTCTAATCATGTAACATAAAATGTCGGGCGAAGCCGGTATTTCGGCGATTGCTGATCAAGAATTGTTGCAGCAAATGCTTTCGATGCCATAACTACATCGCTACAGAGACTAGATTTGTTTCCGTAATCTAAATAAACACGCGCATAAACTTTTGATTTTAAATTCAAACAATTTTTATCGGGATTTTGCAAGATTAATCGAATTAGCGTCAGTTGGTATCCACTTTCACTCTAAATAAAAGGGATTTAAAATTGATGACACTTGTGTAAACATCAAAATAGGTGATCTACTAAGTAGGAAAAGCATCACTTGTTACAAATAGAGGATTAACTTCATCTGATACTAAATCGGCCTCGACAATATCTTTTGATTTACAGAATTTTTAAGCGCAGACATTTAAACATACTGATAAACTGAATTGATCCGAGAACAAATATACACTATTTAGGAATGTGAATTTTAATAGTTCCCAAGCCGTTTGAAGTTGTTCTTCTTCACTGTTGATTCGTATTTATAATTGAAAATATAAAATGTATTATATTTAAATAAACTTTTTATTCCAATGAAAACTGTTTTGTTTGTTTTCGGGGTTAAAGTCGCACCATTGCAATACCTTAGGTCATATGGCAACTCTCCAGCTATTATTGGTGGAGAAAGACCCCGGGTGCCCCTCCGAGCAATATGGGCACCCGGGTAGAACCACAGACTTTACTGAAGCCAGCTGGATAACTTCATCGCATGAAAGAATTGAACACACCCAGTGAGATTTGGACTTGCAGCGGTGAGGGGCAAGTGATTTGAAGTCGACCACCTAAACCTCTCAGCCCGATGGTTTATACAGTCGAAAATGAGTTTATGGTCACCTCTATTCAGCAGCCAACATGTATTTTAAGCAGCAAGCTTCCAGATTCACAATATGTTGTTTTATTACACTTTTGACCTCTATTAAGCAGCCATCTGTACAAACAGGCGCGTAGTTGCCTTTACGCCACAATGCCCGGGCTTGCACATTATATTCAGGAAGTGTTTGTTTTGTTGCTGGATATACAGTAGTAGATGAAAAACTGAACTTTTCTTATGTGTTTGTTAGTGTATAAACTTCCCTTAAAAGGTGCCAGAGTGTAACATTTGATGTCTAGGTTTCAAAGAATTAGTGGGGAGCATGACCCCAGATCCCCTACCAGGTTCGCACCATCGATGCTCAAATTCGCACCTGTGGTGCTTAATAGTTGAAATGGGCGTGCACATCATTTTCAGCTGGCTACGCCGCTGCCTGTGATTCCATAGGCTTGCTGGCACACTGGCTTGCTGGCAGACTGGCTTGCTGGCACATTGGTTACTTTACGTAACATAGATATAACCCTAACCTGGCTTGCTGGCACACTGGCTTGCTGGCACACTGGTTACTTTACGTAACATAGATATAACCCTAACCTGGCTTGCTGGCACACTGGTTACTTTACGTAACATAGATATAACCCTAACCTGGCTTGCTGGCACACTGGCTTGCTGGCACACTGGTTACTTTACGTAACATAGATATAACCCTAACCTGGCTTGCTGGCACACTGGTTACTTTACGTAACATAGATATAACCCTAACCTGGCTTGCTGGCACACTGGCTTGCTGGCACACTGGTTACTTTACGTAACATAGATATAACCCTAACCTGGCTTGCTGGCACACTGGTTACTTTACGTAACATAGATATAACCCTAACCTGGCTTGCTGGCACACTGGCTTGCTGGCACACTGGTTACTTTACGTAACATAGATATAACCCTAACCTGGCTTGCTGGCACACTGGCTTGCTGGCACACTGGTTACTTTATGTAACATAGATATAACCCTAACCTGGCTTGCTGGCACACTGGTTACTTTACGTAACATAGATATAACCCTAACCTGGCTTGATGGCACACTGGTTACTTTACGTAACATAGATATAACCCTAACCTGGCTTGCTGGCACACTGGTTACTTTACGTAACATAGATATAACCCTAACCTGGCTTGCTGGCACACTGGTTACCTGGCTTGCTGGCACACTGGCTTGCTGGCACACTGGTTACTTTACGTAACATAGATATAACCCTAACCTGGCTTGCTGGCACACTGGTTACTTTACGTAACATAGATATAACCCTAACCTGGCTTGCTGGCACACTGGTTATTTAGTAACATAGATAAACCCTAACCTGGCTTGCTGGCACACTGGTTACTTTACGTAACATAGATATAACCCTAACCTGGCTTGCTGGCACACTGGCTTGCTGGCACACTGGTTACTTTACGTAACATAGATATAACCCTAACCTGGCTTGCTGGCACACTGGCTTGCTGGCACACTGGTTACTTTACGTAACATAGATATAACCCTAACCTGGCTTGCTGGCACACTGGTTACTTTACGTAACATAGATATAACCCTAACCTGGCTTGCTGGCACACTGGTTACTTTACGTAACATAGATATAACCCTAACCTGGCTTGCTGGCACACTGGCTTGCTGGCACACTGGTTACTTTACGTAACATAGATATAACCCTAACCTGGCTTGCTGGCACACTGGTTACCTTACGTAACATAGATATAACCCTAACCTGGCTTGCTGGCACACTGGCTTGCTGGCACACTGGTTACTTTACGTAACATAGATATAACCCTAACCTGGCTTACTGGCACACTGGTTACCTTATGTAACATAGATATAACCCTAACCTGGCTTACTGGCACACTGGTTACTTTACGTAACATAGATATAACCCTAACCTGGCTTGCTGGCACACTGGTTACTTTACGTAACATAGATATAACCCTAACCTGGCTGCTGGTTTTCAATATCTTTCTTATTTAGATTAATAAACATCTTTTGGCAGCAGAACTCATCGGAGGTCACAATGTTTGGGAGAATTGAGAATAAATGTACACAAAATACGATTAAATACCGTACACAATTTGATCGGTACGCAATATGATTGTTAAATATGGCCAGTGCAATTTACTGGACAATATTTTTTTAAGGGAGAAGTGTGGCCCCCAGAGGGTGAAATCACTATCACTAGGGCGACTATTTCGGACATGTTTCCCTCTAGGATGAACCCTGGCTAGTACAGTAGAATTGTCTCCATTCTACTGTACTACCAAAGCATGTAGAGAACCCTGGCTAGTACAGTAGAATTGTCTCCATTCTACTGTACTACCAAAGCATGTAGAGAACCCTGGCTAGTACAGTAGAATTCTACTGTACTACCAAAGCATGTAGAGAACCCTGGCTAGTACAGTAGAATTGTCTCCATTCTACTGTACTACCAAAGCATGTAGAGAAAACAGAATAATATTACTAAACAGCAGACACAACTTTTAGCTACAATGACTATAATGGTTAACCGTTTCAACACTATAGACATCTTAATAGGCTTACAAAAAGTGTTGATCCAGATGAGCCGGCTCATGATGAACTGTCTCATCAGGATCTGCTCTTTTTGCCAGTAATATTACTATTTTTAGACAAAATTCCCCATTTTTACAAATGAACTGGTCCAAATGTAATTTTCTGATTAATTTATTGGTGTAAATATATATCATGATAGCGCGTTATACATAGCAAATTATGGTATGTATTTAAATCTGTGTCTCCCAATCTAACACCACTCCATGTAACGTTCCTGGTTCAATGAGCTATGAACTACTCCCAATCTAACACCACACCATGTAACGTTCCTGGTTCAATGAGCTATGAACTACTCCCAATCTAACACCACACCATGTAACGTTCCTGGTTCAATGAGCTATGAACTACTCACAATCTAACACCACACCATGTAACGTTCCTGGTTCAATGAGCTATGAACTACTCCCAATCTAACACCACACCATGTAACGTTCCTGGTTCAATGAGCTATGAACTACTCCCAAGCTCGTAATTTCACGACAATTCGACTGTATCAAATCTAGCCATATTTATTTTTCTGATTTCACGCTGTAATTCAGATCACAATGATTACAATAACAAACGCAAATCCAATTTAACACTTCATCTGAGATCGGACCATGAAATATTGGTACAGTATCAATTATCGTGCACAACTGCTCAATATTTACAGATTTTCTCAGGGACATCACCTATCTATGAAATTTTAATCGTGACAGACACCCAGAAGCTGGAACAAATTCCCCCCCCCCCCCCCCGGTGATGAAGCGATTTTAACCGGTAATTTTCATACATTGATTTATGGGTAAAAAATAGAAAAGGAATTGATAGGCTTAAGTCATAGTCCACAATCTTTTACGAGCTCATTTAAAATTCACGATCCGGTATGGAAATCAGTTCAAATGACTTGCGTTACTAATGATACGCATAAACGCGATATTGATGGGATGTCCAAATGAAAATAGATGATTGGTAGATAACATACAAAACGTCACCTTATCTGTCCGTATTCAACTTGTCTCAGGATGGGCATTATGCAGAGAACGTAACCCACCCATCTCGGGGAGTGAAATAGTGCCTAGGATAATGTACAGCCCCATGGATGTTGCATTTAATTACCATGTACCACCGTACACCGAGATTGGAAATCATGAAAATTGTCTTGCATTTCCGCTTTTTAATAATAGTATATTAACCCATTTCATTCTGGATACATTTAAAGGCTTTTGCAAACAACATAGATCCAGATCAGCTGCAGCGTAACACTGCATGCTGACCAGGATCTATGTTGTTTGCTACATAGCCAAGTGTCTTAGCAAGATCATCTGAATAGTAAACAGCATAGAGCCTGATCAGACGGAACGTTCCGTGGCAGCTGATCTGGCTCTATGTTCTTTGGAAATACTGTTATCTAGAATGAAATGGGTTAAGCTCTGTCATTAGGAATGGGGATTCTTGTTTTTGGCTGCATCTTTGTCTGTCTGTGTTCGTACAGTTTGTTTGTTAGTTCGGGTTTTACGCCTTTATCAGAACCATTTTGGGCTATATCGCCGACGGGCAGATTACCTAACAACACCTTTCCTGGGCAGGCTCCAGCTGTTAACCAGTATAGACAAGGCCTGAGCGGGGCTAGAACCCGTGACCATCAGCTATGATAGGTTACAGTGGTATACAAGTCAGCGACCGTAACCACTCGACCACGGAGGTGGACCTGTGTGCATACAGAATAACTCCAAATATTGCTGATGGGTTTCGATGAAACTTTGTGAATAGAGGGGTGATAAGTAGGTTACACTTAGAAACTTACAGAAACATAGATTGTCAGTTATAATCCCCCCACCCACCTAGTTTTATTGCATTCTGGATGTTTCATTTTCAGGGACAATCTGCAGACCCGGGCCTTCAGTGCCTTATAGGAGCTATGTGACTGTACAGCATAAATAAATTCTGTAAGGAAAAAAAAGAAGAAAAGGAAAAAAAAGACGGAAAAAAGAAAGAAGAAAAATGAAAAAAATGTAAAAAAATGAAAAGAAAAAAAGATGAAAAGAAAAGAAAAGTATGTTACACCTATTGTGGGATACCATTTCTGTAGTTTCATCTTAATTACTTCGCTGACTTGATACCATCCGATGAAGGGGGTCGGTCATTGGTAGCATAAAATGTAATAATATTATTGGCTATACAATTTATTTAGCTTGACTGCTCAATTGCTCTCTAGAAATCATTCCTGATGGAATCAATCGGGGGGGGGGGGGAGACAAGAGGCAATGTGGAATTTAGAGATCTAGGGAGATGTGGTATGTGGTGGTTTTTTGTTATTTCAGGGAGAAGCTTGGTGATGAAATCTAGGGAGATGTGGTGGTTGCTAAATTTCATGTCCCAAACTTCACAATACATGACGACTGACACAAAAATAAGATGGTAAATGTTGATAAATCCACTCACGTTTCACTGCGTCCTCACAGTAACAAAATCACACGTTTGATTTTAAAGATACATTTTTTTAAATGAGTGATGCAGAAATCAACATCAATATACTGTCAAATTTTATCTTAAAATTACTAACTGCCTACAAATATTCATCAAATTGACAAGACATGAAACAGAATGAAAAGAAGAAGACACAAAGAAGAAAAGAAGAGAGAAGACATATGATCAATGGAGTATGGAATATCTTTATCAATAAATCAGCCATTTAATGATCAATTTATTTTTTAATTTCGAGGCCCTCATGCAGGGTTCACTCAAGCTAGACACAAATGTCTGGGATAAGTGAGAAAGCGTGTGATTGCGTCATCTAATGGTATTATTTAATAAATTTCAACATAATAGGGTTAAAGTACACAATATGACCACTAAATACAATATTTTACTGGACAATATTTTATATTGTAATTTTATGGAGTTCAAGTCTACTTCACCCATGTCACCCGCCCTCTACAATGAGGGCAGCCCTGCCTAATGTGTAGCTCAGTTTATGTAGAGCATAATTTTATATGCATTACTCACTTTCAATTCAATTAAAGTGACACTACCATCAGTGAAAAGGCAAATTTCTACAGTAGGTAATTTCCTATATTATGGTATAATAAATGTTTTCTCAAAATATTTGATACAGAATCTGAGTATTTTAACTAATAATCAAACGTGGTATATGACATTTGTTGACATAACAAAATAGTGTAAATAAGGTCAACACCCATGCGTAATACAACGCGTGTATCCCGAATAACAACATTTATGGTACAGATTTACTTTCTCTTACAACTATATCCTGGTACAGATTTACTACTATATCCTGGTACAGATTTACTACTATACCCTGGTACAGATTTACTACGATACCCTGGTACAGATTTACTACTATATCCTGGTACAGATTTACTACTATATCCTGGTACAGATTTACTACTATACCCTGGTACAGATTTACTACTATACCCTGGTACAGATTTACTACTATACCCTGGTACAGATGTACTACTATACCCTGATACAGATTTACTACTATACCCTGGTACAGATTTACTACTATACCCTGGTACAGATTTACTACTATACCCAGGTACAGATGTACTACTATATCCTGGTACAGATTTACTACTATACCCTGGTACAGATTTACTACTATACCCTGGTACAGATTTACTACTATACCCTGGTACAGATTTACTACTATACCCTGGTACAGATTTACTACTATATCCTGATCTTTTATGCCTGTACACTAATCTTGGTTTAAGTTATCTCCAACCGACAGCACATACTTAGTACACAGACTTAGTATAGACTCCAATCATAAACAATGGTCAATTCAGGAGCGTAGTTGACCGATACATGAAATTCTGGTTTCACCTTTGAGAGTTTGTGGACCAAAAAAAACTGTTTTATGTATTGAAAGTTGGTGTTCAAGTTATTTCTGAAGAATTTGTAGTAGCAATGCTGTTTTATATGTAAAAGGCATTTTTGAGGCTTTTTGCAATGTAATGTCGCTTTAATGCAATAAAGTGTTCATGTTTCATTACTGTAAATTGCTATGTATACTGCGCTATCATGTATAACGCGCACCAACTTTTAGGCACAGAAATCGGTGAAAAACGTAGTTCTGGTGTATACCGAGCACCGTAAAATATCAAAATTTCTCAAGATACGATATAATCGTGCTCTATGGTACGATATAATCGTGCTCCATGGTACGATATAATCGTGCTCCATGGTACGATATAATCGTGCTCTATGGTATGATATAATCGTGCTCTATGATACGATATATCGTGCTCCATGGTACGATATAATCGTGCTCTATGGTACGATATAATCGTGCTCCATGGTACGATATAATCGTGCTCTATGGTACGATATAATCGTGCTCTATGGTACGATATAATCGTGCTCCATGGTACGATATAATCGTGCTCTATGGTACGATATAATCGTGCTCCATGGTACGATATAATCGTGCTCTATGGTACGATATAATCGTGCTCTATGGTACGATATAATCGTGCTCTATGGTACGATATAATCGTGCTCTATGGTATGATATAATCGTGCTCTATGGTATGATATAATCGTGCTCTATTTGATAAATCCCTGACGCCTTGCGATTGCCACGAGCATCTGCATACTTGATAATGGAGAGCTTCTCTCTAGCGGTATAGGGGTTTCTGAATTTTAAGTACTGTGACAATAACTGAGATTTGACAATTCTGAGTGATATATGCTTAACTAATGACAGACACTATGACATTGTATTAACCCATTCCCTCATAGAAGCACCTCTTGACGCCAATACAACATACATTGACAATGTAGTAGCCAAACCAATGTTCATAATAAAGGCCAGAATCTCATGTAGTCCAAGTAATATCTATGGAGGTGGGATAGATATGGCGACTACTTATCCACTGCATGATAGCTAAATGGCTATCGTTTGTATGGAGATATAATAGTATATTAACCTAAATCTCTATGTAGTCCCAGTAATATCTATGGAGGTGAGATAGACATGGCAACTACTTATCAACTGCATGAGAGCTAAATGGCTATCGTTTGTATGGAGATATAATAGTATATTAACATAAATATGTGTGTGTGTGTTTTACGTTTATTTATCATCGCTACCGGTTGCCCATATGAGCGATGCCTCCTGAAGAGATTAGTCATTTTAGATTTTGGAGGATAGTGCAAAGATACAGACAGAGACCCATTCCAGAGTCTCCTCTGGTTCTTTTACGTGCACGGTGTACAGCACCGACACGAGACCTCGGTTTAACGTCCCATCTGAAAGACTGTTAATTTTATTAGGGTCAGATGGGGGATCGAACCTGCGATCCCTGGATTACCAGTCCAGCGTGCTACCACTGGACTGACTACATATCCGTCTGTGTATATGAACGAAAGGGTTCAATACCATTGAGCAATAATTAAATTCTCAAAATTGTCAACAGTCAAATTTATCAACACCTTCTAAAATCTGTCAATACATCAAACTTCTAAACACTATGTAATTAACAGGGGCTATAGTTTACCAAATAGTGTTACAAACAATGTCAAAACATGTAACACATTATTTTTATTTGTTTTTAACAATTGCATTGTAATATTCCTCATAAAAGAAACAAATAAAATATAGGTTAAAAAATACCATACATTATATCAATATCTCAGATGAACTACGATTTCAACTTTTCTGTCATCTTACCTACCTAGAGGTCAGTCATAATCATAATCAATGGCATTATATGTATAGAGTATATGTATACCATTGATAGATTCTTGTAACAGTTATTTTATGTTATGTTATATTTCGGGTTTTACGCCTGCATCAGCACCATTTCGGGCTATATCGCCGGCGGGCAGTTTACTTAACAACACCTTTCCTGGGCAGGCTCCAGCGGTTAACCAGTACTTGAGTGCACCAACCTCCGTAAATATTCGCTACATATGTCATGATGGCTGTAGCCGTATATACTGCACACTAGATGGCGGTATACATAGCAAATGGCGGTATACATAGCAAATGCGGTATACATAGCAAATGGCGGTATACATAGCAAATGGTGGCATACATAGCAAATGGCGGTATACATAGCAAATGGCGGTATACATAGCAAATGGCGGTATACATAGCAAATGGCGGTATACATAGCAAATGGCGGTATACATAGCAAATGGTGGTATACATAGCAAATGGTGGTATACATAGCAAATGGCAGTATACATAGCAAATGGCAGTATACATAGCAAATGGTGGTATACATAGCAAATGGTGGTATACATAGCAAATGGTGGTATACATAGCAAATGGCGGTATACATAGCCAATGGTGGTATACATAGCAAATGGCAGTATACATAGCAAATGACGGTATACATAGCAAATGGCGGTATACATAGTAAATGGCGGTATACATAGCAAATGGTGGTATACATAGCAAATGGAGGTATACATAGCAAATGGCGGTATATCACAGAAGAGATGTAGCTGGTTACATATGGTTGGTTATACAACATACATTATATATATACATACATACAAACATGCAATACATACAAACAGCAGATGCTACAGTCAATTACAATCTACTAGGCAGGTATAATTTATGTCGTATTAAACTTTATTGTAAACATATAGGTCGCTATTGAAAACGCCTGCAAAAACACCATTTCATTAAAATTTGGTAACCAAATTAGCAGCATCCGCTGGTATAAATCCAATGGAGCGCGAAAACTCTGATCTTATCAATGTTTCTGCATATTTTAAGCATTAAGATTTGATGTGATTGAATTACAAGGCATAAAATATCCATACCTTTTATTATATACATATTTTCGTTGAATACAAAGTATATAACCGATATAGATATTATCGAAACTGCGACAATTTTATAGGAATTTCATTGGTCTGGGATATTCAATAGAGGACACCCGATCTCTGGTTTTCAATTAATATTGTCATCCTATAATTTATCAAAATAATAAATTTCAGCAGTTTTCTTACAAAAATGCAAACATAAAAAAGAGCAAATTCTATCAGAAACGTTTAATTGAAACAGCATCTAGCCTTCTGTAGAGGATCTATAGCCATGCACAGCATCTAGCCTTCTGTAGAGGATCTATAGCCATGCACAGCATCTAACCTTCTGTAGAGGATCTATAGCCATGCACAGCATCTAGCCTTCTGTAGATGGTCTATAGCCATGCACAGCATCTAGCCTTCTGTAGAGGATCTATAGCCATGCACAGCATCTAGCCTTCTATAGATGGTCTATAGCCATGCACAGCATCTAGCCTTCTGTAGATGGTCTATAGCCATGCACAGCATCTAACCTTCTGTAGATGGTCTATAGCCATGCACAGCATCTAGCCTTCTGTATATGGTCTATAGCCATGCACAGCATCTAGCCTTCTGTAGATGGTCTATAGCCATGCACAGCATCTAGCCTTCTGTATATGATCTATAGCCATGCACATCATCTAGCCTTCTGTAGATGGTCTATAGCCATGCACAGCATCTAGCCTTCTGTAGATGGTCTATAGCCATGCACAGCATCTAGCCTTCTGTAGATGGTCTATAGCCATGCACAGCATCTAGCCTTCTGTAGATGGTCTATAGCCATGCACAGCATCTAGCCTTCTGTATATGGTCTATAGCCATGCACAGCATCTAGCCTTCTATAGATGGTCTATAGCCATGCACAGCATCTAGCCTTCTATAGATGGTCTATAGCCATGCACAGCATCTAGCCTTCTATAGATGGTCTATAGCCATGCACAGCATCTAGCCTTCTATAGATGGTCTATAGCCATGCACAGCATCTAGCCTTCTATAGATGGTCTATAGCCATGCACAGCATCTAGCCTTCTATAGATGGTCTATAGCCATGCACAGCATCTAGCCTTCTATAGATGGCTATAGCCATGCACAGCATCTAGCCTTCTATAGATGGTCTATAGCCATGCACAGCATCTAGCCTTCTGTAGATGGTCTATAGCCATGCACAGCACTTAGCCTTCTGTAGATGGTATATAGCCATGCACAGCATCTAGCCTTCTGTAGATGGTCTATAGCCATGCACAGCATCTAGCCTTCTGTAGATGGTCAATAGCCATGCACAGCATCTAGCCTTCTGTAGATGGTCAATAGCCATGCACAGCATCTAGCCTTCTGTAGATGGTCTATAGCCATGCACAGCATCTAGCCTTCTGTAGAGGATCTATAGCCATGCACAGCATCTAGCCTTCTGTATATGGTCTATAGCCATGCACAGCATCTAGCCTTCTGTAGATGGTCTATAGCCATGCACAGCATCTAGCCTTCTGTATATGATCTATAGCCATGCACAGCATCTAGCCTTCTGTAGATGGTCTATAGCCATGCACAGCATCTAGCCTTCTGTAGATGGTCTATAGCCATGCACAGCATCTAGCCTTCTGTATATGGTCTATAGCCATGCACAGCATCTAGCCTTCTGTAGATGGTCTATAGCCATGCACAGCATCTAGCCTTCTGTATATGATCTATAGCCATGCACAGCATCTAGCCTTCTGTAGATGGTCTATAGCCATGCACAGCATCTAGCCTTCTGTAGATGGTCTATAGCCATGCACAGCATCTAGCCTTCTGTAGAGGATCTATAGCCATGCACAGCATCTAGCCTTCTGTAGATGGTCAATAGCCATGCACAGCATCTAGCCTTCTGTAGAGGATCTATAGCCATGCACAGCATCTAGCCTTCTGTATATGGTCTATAGCCATGCACAGCATCTAGCCTTCTGTAGATGATCTATAGCCATGCACAGCATCTAGCCTTCTGTAGAGGATCTATAGCCATGCACAGCATCTAGCCTTCTGTAGATGGTCTATAGCCATGCACAGCATCTAGCCTTCTGTAGATGGTCTATAGCCATGCACAGCATCTAGCCTTCTGTATATGATCTATAGCCATGCACAGCATCTAGCCTTCTGTAGATGGTCTATAGCCATGCACATCATCTAGCCTTCTGTAGAGGATCTATAGCCATGCACAGCATCTAGCCTTCTATAGATGGTCTATAGCCATGCACAGCATCTAGCCTTCTGTAGATGGTCTATAGCCATGCACAGCATCTAGCCTTCTATAGATGATATATAGCCATGCACAGCATCTAGCCTTCTGTAGATGGTCTATAGCCATGCACAGCATCTAGCCTTCTATAGATGATATATAGCCATGCACAGCATCTAGCCTTCTGTATATGGTCTATAGCCATGCACAGCATCTAGCCTTCTATAGATGATCTATAGCCATGCACAGCATCTAGCCTTCTGTAGATGGTCTATAGCCATGCACAGCATCTAGTCTTCTGTAGAGGATCTATAGCCATGCATAGCATCTAGCCTTCTGTAGATGGTCTATAGCCATGCACAGTATCTAGCCTTCTGTAGAGGATCTATAGCCATGCACAGCATCTAGCCTTCTGTAGATGGTCAATAGCCATGCACAGCATCTAGCCTTCTGTAGAGGATCTATAGCCATGCACAGCATCTAACCTTCTGTAGATGGTCTATAGCCATGCACAGCATCTAGCCTTCTGTAGATGGTCTATAGCCATGCACAGCATCTAGCCTTCTGTAGAGGATCTATAGCCATGCACAGCATCTAGCCTTCTGTAGATGGTCTATAGCCATGCACAGCATCTAGCCTTCTGTAGATGGTCTATAGCCATGCACAGCATCTAACCTTCTGTAGAGGATCTATAGCCATGCACAGCATCTAACCTTCTGTATATGGTCTATAGCCATGCACAGCATCTAGCCTTCTGTATATGGTCTATAGCCATGCACAGCATCTAGCCTTCTGTAGATGATCTATAGCCATGCACAGCATCTAGCCTTCTGTATATGGTCTATAGCCATGCACAGCATCTAGCCTTCTGTAGATGGTCTATAGCCATGCACAGCATCTAGCCTTTGTGGTTAGCTTCTGTATATGGTCTATAGCCATGCACAGCATCTAGCCTTCTGTAGATGGTCTATAGCCATGCACAGCATCTAGCCTTCTGTATATGATCTATAGCCATGCACAGCATCTAGCCTTCTGTAGATGGTCTATAGCCATGCACAGCATCTAGCCTTCTGTAGAGGATCTATAGCCATGCACAGCATCTAGCCTTCTATAGATGGTCTATAGCCATGCACAGCATCTAGCCTTCTGTAGATGGTCTATAGCCATGCACAGCATCTAGCCTTCTGTAGATGGTCTATAGCCATGCACAGCATCTAGCCTTCTGTAGATGATCTATAGCCATGCACAGCATCTAACCTTCTGTAGAGGATCTATAGCCATGCACAGCATCTAGCCTTCTGTATATGATCTATAGCCATGCACAGCATCTAGCCTTCTGTAGATGGTCTATAGCCATGCACAGCATCTAACCTTCTGTATATGGTCTATAGCCATGCACAGCATCTAGCCTTCTGTATATGGTCTATAGCCATGCACAGCATCTAGCCTTCTGTATATGGTCTATAGCCATGCACAGCATCTAGCCTTCTGTAGATGGTCAATAGCCATGCACAGGAGCTTGCAGTTTCTGTAGATGATCTAATTTGAAACAGCACTCTACATCAGTCCTTCCTACCAAGATCCGTCAAAATCAGGCAGTTTGTGAGATGTTTTAAAAATGTTTACTTGGAACTATGTCATTTTAAATTTTGTAATCCACCAATATTACCCAAGTACTATGACCATAATTGGTGACTATTGATCAACTAAGGTGATGTCATTTGAAAATGTTCACGAACAATGATGGACAGACAACTGATGGACAGACGACTAATGGACAGACGACCGATGGACAGACGACGACTGATGGACAGACGACCGATGGACAGACGACCAATGGACAGACGACCGATGGACAGACGATCGATGGACAGACGACCGATGGACAGACGACCGATGGACAGACGACCGATGGACAGACGATGACTGATGGACAGACGACCGATGGACAGACGACGACTGATGGACAGACGACCGATGGACAGACGACCGATGGACAGACGACTGATGGACAGACGACCAATGGATAACCCAGTTCCCCCCAGCAATGGTACATGGATAACCCCGTTCCCCTCCAGCAATGGTACATGGATAACCCCGTTCC
>CM026403.1:73465930-73550481 GCA_014843695.1 Archivesica marissinica
CCTCCAGCAATGGTACATGGATAACCCCGTTCCCCCTCCAGCAATGGTACATGGATAACCCCGTTCCCTCCAGCAATGGTACATGGATAACCCCGTTCCCCCTCCAGCAATGGTACATGGATAACCCCGTTCCCCCTCCAGCAATGGTACATGGATAACCCCGTTCCCTCCAGCAATGGTACATGGATAACCCCGTTACATGGATGTGTTAGTTTGGAGAGGGAGAGATCTATATCAGGTTTAAGCCTTTGTCACATTTGACAAAAAACACAGAAATACACAAAACTTCCTTCTTGTTATAAAACATATAATGATGTCTTATTTATTATAATAGACAGAGATTTACAAAACATAGATAATTGATCTAATTCTTGAATCATTATACAACGATACATTACAATAATGGCATTAAAATATCAATCAATAATCGTTAATAGTTACTCGCCCTGATTTCAAATTCACCTGCTAGCGTTAAAATATCAATCAATAATCGTTAATAGTTACTCGCCCTGATTTCAAATTCACCTGCTAGCGTTCAAAAAATAAAAACCTGCATAATTTTTTGTTAATATTTCGAAAATTTTACGTATCTTTGTCGTAATGTTAAAGAACACGGTGTGTGCTTACTTACATACTGAGCTTGAACTAGAGGGAGAAACAGGAACATCAATCTCCCTGCGCTGCTGCGATTCTGCCTAGTTTAGTTTTGATTTTTGTGATTTTTCAAAAAATGAATTCAATATTTTGAAGACCTGCATGATTTTCATGAAATAAGTATTTGTAAATTACCTCCCTTTATAAATATTTATTTATTTATAAAATCATAAATAACTTTGTAAATAATGGTTTGCTCAATAAACTCAAAGCTGGGTTAAATTTCTATACAAATAATAGTTTTATTTTTTTAAGTTGTCCGCCTCCGTGGTCGAGTGGTTAAGGTCGCTGACTTGTATACCACTGTAACCTATCATCACTGATGGTCACGGGTTCGAGCCCCGCTCAGGCCGTGTCTCATTTATATGAAAAAGTTGGCAGCTTCTTACGGAGGTTGGTGCACCCAAGTACTGGTTAACCGCTGGAGCCTGCCCAGGAAAGGTGTTAGGTAAACTGCCCGCCGGCGATATAGCTCGAAATGGTGTTGATGGAGGCGTAAAACCCGAAATATAAAATATAAAAATATAACATAATTTTTTAAGTTATAAAGAAAAGATACATTTAGCGACATTAATGGCTACAATTATAGATGTATAATTTGACGATCTTTCACTCGGACCTGGTTTGCATAATATTTCCCAAATAACAGCAGTAATTATGGTAAATATTCGGCATGTCGATATTATCAATCATAGGCAAGTGTTTTCAATCATTATTTTCATGGATGCATGCCGCATGAACAATTAATACTGTTTTTTTTATATTAAGTTTATTTATTGTCGCTACAGGTTGCCCATACGAGTGACAGACAGTTCACTTAACAACACCTTTCCTGGGCAGGCTCTAGCTATTAACCAGTACTTGGTGCACAAACATCCGTAAGAAACTGCCAACTTTTTCATATAACGAGACATGGCCTGAGCGCGGTTCAAACCCGTGACCATCAGTGATGATAGAGCGCGGTTCCAACCCGTGACGTGACCATCAGTGATGATAGAGTGGGGTACAAACCCGTGATGTGACAATCAGTGATGATAGAGTGGGATTCAAACCTGTGACGTGACCATCAGTGATGATAGAGCGCAGTTCCAACCCGTGACGTGACCATCAGTGATGATAGAGTGGGGTTCAAACCCGTGACGTGACCATCAGTGATGATAGAGTGGGGCCAACCTGTGACGTGACCATCAGTGATGATAGAGTGGGGTTCAAACCCGTGACGTGACCATCAGTGATGAGAGAGTGGGGCCAACCTGTGACATGACCATCAGTGATGATAGAGTGGGGTTCAAACCTGTGACGTGACCATCCGTGATGATAGAGTGGGGCCAACCTGTGACGTGACCATCAGTGATAATAGAGTGGGGCCAACCCGTGACATGACCATCAGTGATGATAGAGTGGGGTTCAAACCTGTGACATGACCATCAGTGATGATAGAGTGGGGTTCAAACCCATGACATGACCATCAGTGATGCTAGAGTGGAGTTCCAACCCGTGACATGACCATCAGTGATGATAGAGTGGGGTTCTAACCTGTGACATGACCATCAGTGATGATAGAGTGGAGTGGGGTTCAAACCTGTGACGTGACCATCAGTGATGATAGAGTGGGGTTCCAACCCGTGACGTGACCATCAGTGATGATAGCGTGGGGTTCCAACCCATGACGTGACCATCAGTGATGATAGAGTGGGGTTCAAACCCATGACGTGACCATCAGTGATGATAGAGTGGGGCCAACCTGTGACGTGACCATCAGTGATGATAGAGTGGGGCCAACCTGTGACATAACCATCAGTGATGATAGAGTGGGTTCCAAACTGTGATGTGACCATCAGTGATGATAGAGTGGGGTTCAAACCTGTGACGTGACCATCAGTGATGATAGAGTGGGGTTCAAACCTGTGACATGACCATCAGTGATAATAGAGTGGGGTTCCAACCCGTGACGTGACCATCAGTGATGATAGAGTGGGGTTCAAACCTGTGACGTGACCATCAGTGATGATAGAGTGGGGTTCCAACCCGTGACCATCAGTGATGATAGAGTGGGGTTCAAACCCGTGACGTGACCATCAGTGATGATAGAGTGGGGTTCCAACCGTGACCATCAGTGATGATAGAGTGGGGTTCAAACCCGTGATGACCATCAGTGATGATAGAGTGGGGTTCAAACCTGTGACATGACCATCAGTGATGATAGAGTGGGGTTCCAACCCATGACGTGACCATCAATGATGTTAAAGAGGGGTTCAAACCCGTGACATGACCATCAGTGATGATAGCGTGGGGTTCCAACCTGTGATGTGACCATCAGTGATGATAGAGTGGGGTTCAAACCCATGACGTGACCATCAGTGATGATAGAGTGGGGTTCAAACCTATGACGTGACCATCAGTGATGATAGCGTGGGGTTCCAACCCGTGACGTGACCATCAGTGATGATAGCGTGGGGTTCCAACCCGTGACGTGACCATCAGTGATGATAGAGTGGGGTTCAAACCCATGACGTGACCATCAGTGATGATAGAGTGGAGCCAACCTGTGACGTGACCATCAGTGATGATAGAGTGGGGCCAAACCGTGACATGACCATCAGTGATGATAGAGTGGGGTTCAAACCTGTGACATGACCATCAGTAATAATAGAGTGGGGTTCAAACCTGTGACATGACCATCAGTGATGATAGAGTGGGGCCAACCTGTGACATGACCATCAGTGATGATAGAGTGGGGTTCAAATATGTGACGTGACCATCAGTGATGATAGAGTGGGGCCAACCTGTGACGTGACCATCAGTGATGATAGAGTGGGGTTCCAACCAGTGATGTGACCATCAGTGATGATAGAGTGGGGTTCAAATCCATGACGTGACCATCAGTGATGATAGAGTGGGGTTCAAACCCGTGACATGACCATCAGTAATAATAGAGTGGGGTTCCAACCCGTGACGTGACCATCAGTGATGATAGAGTGGGGTTCAAACCCGTGACGTGACCATCAGTGATGATAGAGTGGGGTTGCAACCCGTGACGTGACCATCAGTGATGATAGAGTGGGGTTCAAACCTGTGACGTGACCATCAGTGATGATAGAGTGGGGTTCAAACCTGTGACATGACCATCAGTGATGATAGAGTGGGGTTCAAACCTGTGACATGACCATCAGTGATGATAGAGTGGGGTTCCAACCCATGACGTGACCATCAATGATGATAAAGTGGGGTTCAAACCCGTGACATGACCATCAGTGATGATAGCGTGGGGTTCCAACCTGTGATGTGACCATCAGTGATGATAGAGTGGGGTTCAAACCCATGACGTGACCATCAGTGATGATAGAGTGGGGTTCAAACCTGTGACGTGACCATCAGTGATGATAGCGTGGGGTTCCAACCCGTGACGTGACCATCAGTGATGATAGCGTGGGGTTCCAACCCGTGACGTGACCATCAGTGATGATAGAGTGGGGTTCAAACCCATGACGTGACCATTAGTGATGATAGAGTGGAGCCAACCTGTGACGTGACCATCAGTGATGATAGAGCGGGGCCAACCCGTGACATGACCATCAGTGATGATAGAGTGGGGTTCAAACCCGTGACATGACCATCAGTAATAATAGAGTGGGGTTCAAACCTGTGACATGACCATCAGTGATGATAGAGTGGGGCCAACCTGTGACATGACCATCAGTGATGATAGAGTGGGGTTCAAATATGTGACGTGACCATCAGTGATGATAGAGTGGGGCCAACCTGTGACGTGACCATCAGTGATGATAGAGTGGGGTTCCAACCTGTGACGTGACCATCAGTGATGATAGAGTGGGGTTCAAATCCATGACGTGACCATCAGTGATGATAGAATGGGGTTCAAACCCGTGACATGACCATCAGTAATAATAGAGTGGGGTTCCAACCTGTGACGTGACCATCAGTGATGATAGAGTGGGGTTCAAACCCGTGACGTGACCATCAGTGATGATAGAGTGGGGTTGCAACCCGTGACGTGACCATCAGTGATGATAGAGTGGGGTTCAAACCTGTGACATGACCATCAGTGATGATAGAGTGGGGTTCAAACCTGTGACGTGACCATCAGTGATAATAGAGTGGGGTTCAAACCCGTGACATGACCATCAGTGATGATAGAGTGGGGTTCCAACCCGTGACGTGACCATCAGTGATGATAGAGTGGTGTTCCAACCCGTGACGTGACCATCAGTGATAATAGAGTGGGGTTCAAACCAGTGACGTGACCATCAGTGATGATAGAGTGGGGTTCCAACCCGTGACTTGACCATCAGTGATGATAGAGTGGGGTTCAAACCAGTGACGTGACCATCAGTGATGATAGAGTGGGGTTCCAACCCGTGACATGACCATCAGTGATGATAGTGTGGGGTTCAAACCCATGACGTGACCATCAGTGATGATAGAGTGGGGTTCAAACCTGTGACATGACCATCAGTGATGATAGAGTGGGGCCAACCTGTGACCATCAGTGATGATAGAGTGGGGTTCAAACCTGTGACGTGACCATCAGTGATGATAGAGTGGGGTTCAAACCTGTGACATGACCATCAGTGATGATAGAGTGGGGTTCAAACCTGTGACGTGACCATCAGTGATGATAGAGTGGGGTTCAAACCCATGACGTGACCATCAGTGATGATAGAGTGGGGTTCAAACCTGTGACATGACCATCAGTGATGATAGAGTAGGGTTCCAACCCGTGACATGACCATCAGTGATGATAGAGTGGGGTTCCAACCTGTGATGTGACCATCAGTGATGATAGAGTGGGGTTCAAACCTGTGACGTGACCATCAGTGATGATAGAGTGGGGTTCAAACCCATGGTGTGACCATCAGTGATGATAGAGTGGGGTTCAAACCTGTGACGTGACCATCAGTGATGATAGAGTGGGGTTCAAACCTGTGACATGACCATCAGTGATGATAGAGTGGGGTTCAAACCCATGACATGACCATCAGTGATGATAGAGTGGGGTTCCAACCCATGACGTGACCATCAGTGATGATAAAGTGGGGCCAACCTGTGACGTGACCATCAGTGATAATAGAGTGGAGTTCAAACCAGTGACGTGACCATCAGTGATGATAGAGTGGGGTTCCAACCCGTGACTTGACCATCAGTGATGATAGAGTGGGGTTCAAACCAGTGACGTGACCATCAGTGATGATAGAGTGGGGTTCCAACCCGTGACATGACCATCAGTGATGATAGAGTGGGGTTCAAACCTGTGACGTGACCATCAGTGATGATAGTGTGGGGTTCAAACCCATGATGTGACCATCAGTGATGATAGAGTGGGGTTCAAACCTGTGACATGACCATCAGTGATGATAGAGTGGGGCCAACCTGTGACGTGACCATCAGTGATGATAGAGTGGGGTTCAAACCTGTGACGTGACCATCAGTGATGATAGAGTGGGGTTCAAACCTGTGACATGACCATCAGTGATGATAGAGTGGGGTTCAAACCTGTGACGTGACCATCAGTGATGATAGAGTGGGGTTCAAACCCATGACGTGACCATCAGTGATGATAGAGTGGGGTTCAAACCTGTGACATGACCATCAGTGATGATAGAGTGGGGTTCCAACCCGTGACATGACCATCAGTGATGATAGAGTGGGGCCAACCCGTGACATGACCATCAGTGATGATAGAGTGGGGTTCCAACCCGTGATGTGACCATCAGTGATGATAGAGTGGGGTTCCAACCTGTGACGTGACCATCAGTGATGATAGAGTGGGGTTCAAACCCGTGACGTGACCATCAGTGATGATAGAGTGGGGTTGCAACCCGTGACGTGACCATCAGTGATGATAGAGTGGGGTTCAAACCTGTGACGTGACCATCAGTGATGATAGAGTGGGGTTCAAACCTGTGACATGACCATCAGTGATGATAGAGTGGGGTTCAAACCTGTGACGTGACCATCAGTGATAATAGAGTGGGGTTCAAACCCGTGACATGACCATCAGTGATGATAGAGTGGGGTTCCAACCCGTGACGTGACCATCAGTGATGATAGAGTGGTGTTCCAACCCGTGACGTGACCATCAGTGATAATAGAGTGGGGTTCAAACCAGTGACGTGACCATCAGTGATGATAGAGTGGGGTTCCAACCCGTGACTTGACCATCAGTGATGATAGAGTGGGGTTCAAACCAGTGACGTGACCATCAGTGATGATAGAGTGGGGTTCCAACCCGTGACATGACCATCAGTGATGATAGTGTGGGGTTCAAACCCATGACGTGACCATCAGTGATGATAGAGTGGGGTTCAAACCTGTGACATGACCATCAGTGATGATAGAGTGGGGCCAACCTGTGACCATCAGTGATGATAGAGTGGGGTTCAAACCTGTGACGTGACCATCAGTGATGATAGAGTGGGGTTCAAACCTGTGACATGACCATCAGTGATGATAGAGTGGGGTTCAAACCTGTGACGTGACCATCAGTGATGATAGAGTGGGGTTCAAACCCATGACGTGACCATCAGTGATGATAGAGTGGGGTTCAAACCTGTGACATGACCATCAGTGATGATAGAGTAGGGTTCCAACCCGTGACATGACCATCAGTGATGATAGAGTGGGGTTCCAACCTGTGATGTGACCATCAGTGATGATAGAGTGGGGTTCAAACCTGTGACGTGACCATCAGTGATGATAGAGTGGGGTTCAAACCCATGGTGTGACCATCAGTGATGATAGAGTGGGGTTCAAACCTGTGACGTGACCATCAGTGATGATAGAGTGGGGTTCAAACCTGTGACGTGACCATCAGTGATGATAGAGTGGGGTTCCAACCCGTGACTTGACCATCAGTGATGATAGAGTGGGGTTCAAACCAGTGACGTGACCATCAGTGATGATAGAGTGGGGTTCCAACCCGTGACATGACCATCAGTGATGATAGAGTGGGGTTCAAACCTGTGACGTGACCATCAGTGATGATAGTGTGGGGTTCAAACCCATGACGTGACCATCAGTGATGATAGAGTGGGGTTCAAACCTGTGACATGACCATCAGTGATGATAGAGTGGGGCCAACCTGTGACGTGACCATCAGTGATGATAGAGTGGGGTTCAAACCTGTGACGTGACCATCAGTGATGATAGAGTGGGGTTCAAACCTGTGACATGACCATCAGTGATGATAGAGTGGGGTTCAAACCTGTGACGTGACCATCAGTGATGATAGAGTGGGGTTCAAACCCATGACGTGACCATCAGTGATGATAGAGTGGGGTTCAAACCTGTGACATGACCATCAGTGATGATAGAGTGGGGTTCCAACCCGTGACATGACCATCAGTGATGATAGAGTGGGGCCAACCCGTGACATGACCATCAGTGATGATAGAGTGGGGTTCCAACCCGTGATGTGACCATCAGTGATGATAGAGTGGGGTTCCAACCTGTGACGTGACCATCAGTGATGATAGAGTGGGGTTCAAACCCATGGTGTGACCATCAGTGATGATAGAGTGGGGCCAACCTGTGACGTGACCATCAGTGATGATAGAGTGGGGCCAACCTGTGACGTGACCATCAGTGATGATAGAGTGGGGTTCAAACCTGTGACGTGACCATCAGTGATGATAGAGTGGGGTTCAAACCTGTGACATGACCATCAGTGATGATAGAGTGGGGTTCAAACCCATGACATGACCATCAGTGATGATAGAGTGGGGTTCCAACCCGTGACATGACCATCAGTGATGATAGAGTGGGGCCAACCTGTGACGTGACCATCAGTGATAATAGAGTGGGGCTCGAACCCGTGACAATCAAATGATTAGAGATGATCAGGTTACAGTGGTATACAAGTCAGAGACCGTAAGCACTCGATAACGGAGGCGGACTTAATATGCTAGTAATGACAATATATATCTATTATCACAGAACAAATGAATTTTGGGTGTTGTTTTTTTATTATGAAATTCATATTTTCGAATTACTTCATTTTACGGTCATACAATCATTATAGGGACTTTAAAGACATTTACATAAACATATAAAGGGATACCAGGGAATAGTTCAAGGGATACCAGGGAATAGTTCAAGGAATACAAGGGAATAGTTCAAGGAATACAAGGGAATAGTTCAGGGAATACAAGGGAATAGTTCAAGGGATACCAGGGAATAGTTCAAGTAATACAAGGGAATAGTTCAAGGGATACCATGGAATAGTTCAAGGGATATACCAGTGAATAGTTCAAGGGATACCAGGGAATAGTTCAAGGAATACAAGAGAATAGTTCAAGGAATACTAGAGAATATTTCAAGGAATACCAGGGAATAGTTCAAGGAATACAAGGGAATAGTTCAAGGAATACAAGAGAATAGTTCAAGGAATACAAGGGAATAGTTCAAGGAATACCAGGGAATAGTTCAAGGAATACCAGGGAATAGTTCAAGGAATACAAGGGAATAGTTCAAGGAATACAAGGGAATAGTTCAAGGAATACAAGAGAATAGTTCAAGGAATACAAGGGAATAGTTCAAGGAATACCAGGGAATAGTTCACGGACTACCAGGGAATAGTTCAAGGAATACAAGGGAATAGTTCAAGTAACACCAGGGAATAGTTCAATGAATAAAAGGGAATAGTTCAATGAATACAAGGGAATAGTTCAAGGGATACCAGGGAATAGTTCAAGTAATACAAGGGAATAGTTCAATGAATACAAGGGAATAGTTCAATGAATACAAGCGAATAGTTCCAGGAATACAAGGGAATAGTTCCAGGAATACAAGGGAATAGTTCAAGGAATACAAGGGAATAGTTCCAGGAATACAAGGGAATAGTTCCAGGAATACAAGGGAATAGTTCCAGGAATACAAGTGAATAGTTCAAGGAATACCAGGGAATAGTTCAATGAATACCAGGGAATAGTTCAATGAATACCAGGGAATAGTTCAATGAATACAAGGGAATAGTTCCAGGAATACAAGTGAATAGTTCAAGGAATACCAGGGAATAGTTCAAGGAATACCAGGGAATAGTTCAAGGAATACCAGGGAATAGTTCTCAATGAATACCAGGGAAGAGTTCAATGAATACAAGGGAATAGTTCCAGGAATACAAGGGAATAGTTCAAGGAATACCAGGGAATAGTTCAATGAATACCAGGGAATAGTTCCAGGAATACAAGGGAATAGTTCAGGGAATACAAGGGAATTGTTCCAGGAATACAAGGGAAATGTTTAAAGTCTATGTGTTGGATGGATATGGAGAATTAATACTATAATTCATATTCAAATGTTAATTGTAGTAAACAAAGATGTACAGTTATTGGTGATTTTGTTAAAAAAAAGACCCATGACAGGAGGTAATTTAAAAATGGTAATTTTACAAAAGAAGGTTCGTTTGTGGCCATATTTTCCAAATATTACTGTTTACCGTAATAATTTATTATTGAAAATATAAGACACTAATCACAATATCTAATCATCCGATCCTTACAATAACTTCGTTTGCAGAACATTCTAAGTAATAGCCTAATGAGGCTGTAAATAATGTCCACTAGTGCCACCCACCCATTCTCCCAAATTAACATCTAGCTACAGCCCTGCATTGTTGAATGTTTCTCATGTTTAAATAATTATTACATGTGTTGCAATTTTCATATATCTAAACGAGTAACATGTGCTGATGGTGGTTATTCACAATATACTCTTCATACTTTAAACTAGAAATAGCACTGAACATTATTAACTCGTTGCATGCTGGGTAAAATAAAGGATATAAATAGTTCATTGTAGCAGAATTAATACGCTCTTCCTATTTGTAACATGAAAATATGTCATGAACAATTTCTTATTTCTTTAAATTTCTTTCTTTCTAATTGAAATTGAGTGATTTATTTGACCGGAGATTTCATACTATATTTTATGAAATGAGTTTTGGAATTTTGATATTTAACGAGCCTTTAGGCAAGCTTAATTGCAAAATTCCAAAACGAGTTTCATAAAATATGGTATGAAATCATGACGAGTGTAAGATCCATTTTATTACATTACCACAGCGCGCTCATTTTAATAAATAACGTTGCTACTTCCATTTTGGCGCCAAGTGTCAGCACAAATTGTCATGACGTCACTAAATTGTCATGACGTCACTAAATTGTCATGATGTCACTAAATTGGCATGATGTCACTACGCAAAGCAGCATTATATTTATGTTTTATAATTGCATCAAGACTTCATTTAAATCTTAGTTTGTCATACCATTAACGTTATGTGTATCAATTCAAATCGAAATATGCATACTTTAAAGTTAAATTTACAAATTATAAGGATTATTCTCTCAACCAATCAGAATTCGTCCAGGTGTTGATATAAGAAAATATGTGATGGCTGTATTACACAGAATAAAAGCAAAGTTATGAAATAAAATGTTTTATTTAAATGCCCCATTATGTGTTTCCCAAAATTGTGATCATTTTGTTATATATTTCCTCGGGATGGCAACGAATGTTCGAATATTCGTTCGAACGTCCGAATATTCGAATATTAAAAAAAAAATCAAATCAAATTTTAATAAATTGCAGTTAAATCATAACTTAACACATTGAGCCTTTGAGCCGTCAAACGGCGGCGTAGATAAGATAAGCCGCTTTCCGAGAGCCGCTATCAGACGTTGCCTGATAACACACCAGCTTTCCGTGAGACGAATATCGGCGGCGCATTATACTGAACTCGGAAATCCGAGCGACGTTTTCTAACGTCGCATTTCATTGGCTTAATATCGGCGGTTTCTTGTGCTATTTTCAAAATAAACCAATGATAATTAAGTTTACAAAAGAATAATCTAACATCCGGGCAAGTTTTCGAAAAAAAATTCCCGAGATTTAAAACAGCAAAATAAGATATTTCCGTGTACAAAAACGAACAAAATTTGGCGATTTTTGTGAAAATGGCTGCCGATTCCAACGAAAATATGGACATTGACGATATGTTGCGATCGGACAGTGATGAGAGTGACTTTTCCGGATTTAATTCGGACGATCTACCAAGCGATTTAGAGTTTTCATCAGAAAATGAAAGCTCAGAAAATGAAGACGAATATGTCAGGCCCGGACAGTGGTCTTTGAACGATCGAAGCAATCGGGTAAAACATGGTTTTACAGGCCCGCGACCAGGTCCCAATGTGACTCTTGCAAAGGAATCAAGGGAAGTAGATTTTTTCTATTTATTTTTCCCATTGAACATGATTCAACACATTGTAATGCAAACCAACTTGTATGCTCAACAAAGAATTTTTGACAAGGCCGACCCAAACTGGTTTGATGTAACGATGGAAGAAATGCACGCCTACCTTGGTATGCGTGTGTTCATGTCCATATTACATCTCCCTGCATTCCGGATGTATTGGTCAAGTGACTGGTTGTTTGGGAAATTGTTTATGCCAAACATCATGAAACGTGACCGGTTTGACAAGTTGATGCAGTATTTTCATGTGAATGACCGCTCTCAAATGGTACTAAAAGGCTCACCTGGACATGACAAACTCTATCCGATCAGACCAATTCTTGAAGGTGTTCTGAAGAAATGTCTTGCCAACTATAACCCGCACAGAAACTCTAGCGTGGATGAGGCCATGGTGGCATTTCGTGGACGTTTAGGCTTCAGGCAGTACATGCCAGCAAAGCCAACCAAGTACGGCATAAAAGTTTGGATGCGAGCTGACCCGTATAATGGATATGTCAATGAATATCAAATATATACTGGTAGGGAGGATCGAGCCAGAGTAGAAGTTGGACTTGCCACGAGAGTTGTCATGGACATGACACACAAAATTGCAGGTAGGTATCATATCATCAACATCGACAACTTCTTCACTAGTCCAGATCTATTACAACATCTTCTTACTCGTGGAACGTATGCGAGAGGTACTGTTCGGCAAAACAGAAAAGGATACCCGAAAGATCTGTTTCCCAAAAAGGACCTAAAGAACAGAGGCGACTTTCTCACAGCTACAAAGGGGGAGATGTTAGCTTGTGCATGGACAGACAAAAAGCTTACCAACTTCTTGTCCACTGCCGAGAATCCGTCGCAGGTTGATAGTCAAGTCGCAAGGAAGCTTCGCAATGGAACTCGTGATAACTTTCCTTGTCCGTCAGTTGTACCGGCATACAACGAGTACATGAATGGGGTAGATCGGGCTGATCAGATGCGAACCGAATATTCAACATATCGCACATCTCGGAAATGGTGGATATACATATTCTGGTTCCTGTTTGATGTTGCCGTGACAAATGCTTTCATCCTCATGAAAGAGTCACCAAACCACCAGCGACGTACCAAGGGGGGCAAGGAAAAAGTCTGTACAATGAAAGACTTCCGACAGAACCTAGCAAAGCAGCTGATAGGTGGGTACAGGACCTCTTCAAGGAAAGTTTTAGCTCCCATGGATCCCCAAGGAAACCGACATTTCCCAAGAAAAGCAAAGAAGGGGCGCTGTCGTGAATGTTCGAAGACGAAAAAGAGGAGCGAACCGTGTGTCAAGTGTGTGGCGTGTAATGTAAATTTGTGTATCGATTGCTTTCAGCCATACCACACAGCATTGGGTCAGTGAATGTGTATATAAAGTTTCAAAGTGAAAAAAAAAGAAATAATAATAAAAAAACACAAAAAAATGTAGTATATTTGAAATACATCAATATATCTATTATTATTGTGTTGTAAATAGTGTAAATATAATGTGTGTGCATTTCATTCATTGGATTAATAAGTGAAATGGGTAATAAATGAATTCTTCCTCCGTAAGTAATGTTTCATATTCACCCTGTTCAACCCTGTTTTGCATGATTTTACTTACTAATGATTTTATATAAAATATGGGGATTGTAAAAATAATGAATCAACAAGACATAGGTGAAAATTTTAATTTATTCAGCATTAGAACATGAAAGATACATGCATTCAAAGTTAGCAAGTTTAGTAACAATTCTAAATGAAACATTCTGATAAATCATCAATATTGATAAATTGCTCCAGGAATACAGGACTAAACTACTGATATCTGCTGTAGGAGTTAGATAAGAACTGGCTAACAGGAGCTTATCAGTAAATCAACACCAGGGCTGAATGAGTTAAAAAGATATAATATATGTTTGTTTAAATTTCAATCAATTAAGTTTCGAAAACAAAGAATGACCCAATGCATGCCCGAAGGTGAGAAATGTCATCGCGATTTGGCTCCAAATAACAAAGGAGGGTGATAACATGTTGTTCACACCTTACATGGGTCACTAATTGATTAATGCAGTCTATTTGATGGGACACAAACTGAGAAGCATTTGTTTTACAGGTACTAACTGTAGCCCTTGAAAACATACAAAGAGTTTAATGATTCACACTAAAACATGACTGTCCCTGGTCATTACGATTACCGTCGAATGAAAGTGAAATTACAACTAGCAAACCACCAAGTAAAAGAAGGAAATTAAGCTTCTTAGTGTATAACACCACCGAGAAAGAACAATCGGAAAAACTAAAATCGTACTTGCTAGAAAAAATGGATCCCCACTGTAAACCCCTAGAATGGTGGCGACGGAACGAACACACATTCCCAAAAGTGGCTCAAGTCGCAAAGAAAGTACTAGCCGTTCCGGCAACGTCAGTTCCGTCGGAACGTATTTTCTCCGCCGCCGGACTCTTGATAAACAAATTAAAGAATAGAGTGTCCAGTGACCTTGTGGACAGCATCATATTCTTGAATAAAAACAAGCTGCCTAAGGGGTGTGACATGCATGTAGGTGACACTAACTAGTGTTGTTAAATAGAATGGCCAGCTCTACGGGACTCAGAATATAATGTAAATGTGTTCTATTTGTTTGTTCCAATCTAATATAAAGAGATTGTGTTCACTAATTAAAATTGTTGTAATTTAAATTAGTTTATTTCTTCAAACTTATCCCCATTCAGAGAGTGAAATTTTATTTTCACAAATCCACGAAGTTAACAAGCGGAGTTGTGTTTATCAATCAACACAAGCCGCATATTTAAAACGCCGACAGTAGACTTCACGTTTACATAATTCTAACATGCCGCCAATTTCAATAGAATGGTGTTACCGATTGCAAGAGTAAAGTGGAAATTGAAAGTTGGAGAAATTTGCGAATATTCGAATATTCGTTCGGAAGATCATCCGAATATTCGAATATCACAATCACCATTCGTTGCCATCCCTAATATTTCCATTGTTCAATAAAAAATATTCTAACATGTTTCACATAAATATTGAAAATCTGTCTACAAATGAACTAATTTTTGGGACATTACCACCATACATACTTGCCTATAAAACGATCTCGACCATAAGACGAGCCCTACAACTTTGGTCTTAAATCAGTGGTATTTCGCATAGACCCGCATATAAGACGAGTTGAGAAAATGGAAACTACTCAGAAGAAAAGACCAAACAAATTAATTAAACACTGTAAATTATGTCAAATGAAAGCACTGATGCACAACAATAAATTTGATTGGCTAAAATGCTATTGGCAAGTTCAGTTTACATATAGGATATTAGCCGAACACGATCCAATATGTAAAATATTGGACTGTGAGGCGCGTAACAAGATCCTACTAAATAAAATTGTTAATTTCGTACATTTACGTAGGATTGAATATAATACTCTGGCCTTTTGACAGCAGTCCAATATTAATAATAATGGACTGCAAGTACAAAGGTATGACGTCATGACAGTATTTTAAAGATAGAGCCATGAAATTCTATACTTTTGTTACACCTTTGAGTTATTTCAATTTAAGGTCATGAATTATTGAGTCGAAACAAAGTGATGTAAACAAAAAAGTTTTTTAAACATTTTATCTCTCACTTATAAGACGAGAAGCCGCATTGGAGCCATAATCTGGTGATAAACAATGTGTGTTATAGGCAAGTAAGTACGGTATGTGTACATGCATATTTATTGACAAATTCATGTTCCTTTGCCAACGGTGTAACACTACCATAAATGTGTGTATGTAATATATTTTACTTTTCAAATTGAAAACATAAAAAAATCGCATAAATTGTAACACCTTAAAATTTATTAATAAACAGTTCAAATTGTCATACCCACTTTAATGGAAGAGCGATTTTCAAATTACGATTTTACTATGATGCTCCTACTGCCAGTTATATTGAATTTAAATGTTAAAACTGACTGTTGAAGTTAATTTAATTTAACCCGTAAACCACATACAAGTATACAACTAGTACAGGTAGGTAGGGATGGGGTACACCCTGTACCACATACAACCATACAACTAGTACAGGCTCTAGGTAGGGATGGGGTACACCCCCATTATATAAATCACCATGACCCCATTATATAAACCACCATGACCCCATTATATAAACCCCCATGACCCCATTATATAAACCCCCATGACCCCAATTATATAAACCACAATGACCCCCATTATATAAACCACAATGACCACCATTATATAAACCACCATTATATAAACCCCCATTATATAAACCCCCATTTTATAAACCACCATTATATAAACCACCATTATATAAACCACCATTATATAAACCCCCATGACCCCCATTATATAAACCACCATTATATAAACCCCATGACCCCATTATATAACCACCATTATATAAACCCCCATGACCCCCATTATATAAACCCACCATATATAACCACCATTATATAAACCCCCATGACCCCCATTATATAAACCACCATGACCCCCATTATATAACCACCATGACCCCCATTATAACCACCATTATATAAACCCCCATGACCCCCATTATATAACCACCTTATATAAACCACCATGACCCCCATTATATAAACCCCATTATAACCCCCAGACCCCCATTATATAAACCCCCATTATTAAACCCCCATGACCCCCATTATATAAACCCCATATAAAACCACCATGACCCCCATTATATAAACCACCATATATAAACCCCATGACCCCCATTATATAAACCACCATTATATTAATAAACCACCATGACCCCCATTATATAAACCACCATTATATAAACCCCCATTATATAACCCCATGACCCCCATTATATAAACCACCATTATATAAACCCCCATTATATAAACCACCATGACCCCCATTATATAAACCACCATTATATAAACCATTATATAAACCATTATATAAACCACCATATATAAACCCCCCATTATATAAACCCCCATTATATAACCACCATGACCCCATTATATAAACCACCATTATATAAACCACCATTATATAAACCCACCATTATAAACCACCATGACCCCCATTATATAAACCACCATTATAAACCACCATTATATAAACCACCATTATATAAAACCACCTGACCCCCATTATATAACCACCATTATATAAACCCCCATTATATAAACCACCATTATATAAACCCCCATGACCCCCATTATATAACCACCATTTATATAATAAACCACCATTATATAAACCACCATGACCCCCATTATATAAACCACCATTATATAAACCCCATGACCCCCATTATATAAACCACCATTATATAAACCCCATGACCCCCATTATATAAACCACCATTATATAAACCACCATTATACCACCATTATATAACCCCATTATATAAACCACCATGACCCCATTATATAAACCCCCATGACCCCCATTATATAAACCATGACCCCATTATATAAACCACCATTATATAAACCACCATATATAAACCACCATTATATAAACCCCCATTATATAAACCACCATTATATAAACCCCATTATATAAACCCCCATTATATAAACCCCATGACCCCCATTATATAAACCACCATTATATAAACCACCATTATATAAAACCACCACCATTATATAAACCACCATTATATAAACCCCCATATATAAATTATATAACCACCATTATATAAACCACCATTATATAAACCCCCATTATATAAACCCCCATTATATAAACCCCCATTATATAAACCCCCATTATATAAACCACCATTATATAAACCACCATTATATAAACCCCCATTATATAAACCACCATTATATAACCCCCATTATATAAACCACCATTATAAAACCACCATTATATAAACCACCATTATATAACCCCCATGACCCCATTATATAAACCACCCCACCATTATATAAACCACCATTATATAAACCCCCATTATATTAACCACCATTATATAAACCCCATGACCCCCCATTATATAAACCCCATTATATAAACCACCATGACCCCCATTATATAAACCACCATTATATAAACCACCATTATATAAACCCCCATTATATAAACCCCCATGACCCCCATTATATAAACCACCATTATATAAACCACCATTATATAAACCCCATTATATAACCATGACCCCCATTATATAAACCCCCATTATATAAACCCCCATGACCATTATATAAACCACCATTATATAAACCCCCATTTATAAACCACCATTATATAAACCACCACCACCATGACCCCCATATATAACCACCATTATATAACCACCACCATTATATAAACCACCATTATATAAACCACCACATATAAACCACCCCCCACCATTATATAAACCACCATTATATAAACCCCCATGACCCCCATTATAAACCACCATTATATAAACCACCATTATATAAACCACCATTATAAACCCCCATTATATAAACCACCATTATATAAACCACCATTATATAAACCCCCCATTATATAAACCCCCATTATATAAACCACCATTATATAAACCATTATATAACCACCATTATATAAACCCCATATTAAACCACCATTAGATAAACCCCCCACCCCCATTATATAAACCACCATATATAAACCACCATTATATAACCCCCATGACCATATATAAACCACCATTATATAAACCACCACTTATATAAACCACCATTATATAAACCCCATTATAACCACCATTATATAAACCCCCATTATAAAACCACCATTATATAAACCACCATTATATAAACCCCACTATATAAACCACCATTATATAAACCATTATATAAACCACCATTATATAAACCCCCACTATATAAACCACCATGACCCCCATTATATAAACCACCATGACCCCCATTATATAAACCCCCATTATATAAACCACCATTATATAAACCACCATTATATAAACCACCATTATATAAACCACCATTATATAAACCACCATGACACCCATTATATAAACCACCATTATATAAACCCCCATGACCCCCATTATATAAACCACCATTATATAAACCCCATGACCCCCATTATATAAACCACCATTATATAAACCCCCATGACCCCCATTATATAAACCACCATTATATAAACCCCCATGACCCCCATTATATAAACCACCATGACCCCCATTATAAAACCACCATTATATAAACCACCATTATATAAACCAACCATTATATAAACCACAATGACCCCCATTATATAAACCCCCATGACCCCCATTATATAAACCACCATTATATAAACCACCATGACCCCATTATATAAATCACCATGACCCCCATGATATAAACCACTATGACCACCATTATATAAACCACAATGACCCCCATTATATAAACCACTATGACCACTCTTCTCTACAAGATAATATCGCTAAATATAGAAACGGAATTCTATCGGAAATCGCCGAACAGGTACGATTATACACGATCATTTCCGAAATACACAAATGCTCCCGTAGACTCATTTACATTGCAAACATATAATGTCCCGTTTCTGTTGTTATATATCGACGAGATGGCGGATTTTAAATATTACATTTAGATGGTAATTCGGCGTAATTGAACTAAGGACGACTTAAATATTGAGTAAATATGTCAAATCTGACGCACGTTTTACTTATTAAAACTATTTATCGTTCCGTTGACCCGTAAACAATGGCGGCCAATTATAAAGTTTTATGAACATTGCAGTGCCTCGCTTTCGAGTCAAGTACGTCATTAATTAAGTCATGTGCTAATAGGCCTATTAATAGGATTAATACGAGTCAATAATTACACGGACAATCCCCCACTTTTCCCCAGGCGTTGATATGATCAGAAATTCAATACGGCCCAATTAATAGTCTCGGCCCAATTAATAGTCTCGGTGTTAATATATATTTATTTGACTGACAAGGCAAAATATATCCACGCCTGTTCCCAGGATAATTTTCAAGTTGCTGTGGTATTTTACATTGTATTTCAATCCACGTCTCTAATAATAGACCACTCTAAAAAGTAATTCCTTCCTAGAAAAACAAATTCCTTAACTAATATGTATTAATTAAGCAATAACTGATCTTATCAAAGATTATTGCAACTAATGTTTGGTCTTGATTGTGTTGGGGGTGTACTGCCATTACCATTTTATTCAATAATAAACTACTTTCATTTTTAATCTCTTCCAGTTGATTTGCAATCTAGGGTGCTGCTGATCCAGGTAACACAAACAATGGAATGGTTTGTGAACAAGTTTTGAAGTCTGTCAGACAAATTTCACTATCTAAGTGTAAAACGTTTGCAGATTTATAAATTCATGAATATTTATTAATATACCTAACTGTAGCTTGTTCATCATAATCATGAGAGAAGCTTAAAGCATATCAGGGAGAAGCATAAAGCATACAAGGGAGATGCTTAAAGCATATCAGGGAGAAGCATAAAGCATACAAGGGAGATGCTTAAAGCATATCAGGGAGAAGCATAAAGCATACAAGGGAGATGCTTAAAGCATATCAGGGAGAAGCATAAAGCATACAAGGGAGATGCTTAAAACATATCAGGGAGAAGCATAAAGCATACAAGGGAGATGCTTAACGCATATCAGGGAGAAGCATAAAGCATACAAGGGAGATGCTTAAAGCATATCAGGGAGATGCATACAAGGGAGATGCTTAAAGCATATCAGGGAGAAGCATAAAGCATACAAGGGAGATGCTTAAAGCATATCAGGGAGAAGCATAACACATACAAGGGAGATGCTTAAAGCATATCAGGGAGAAGCATACAGCATACATGGGAGAAGCATAAAGCATACACGGGAGATGCTTAAAGCATATCAGGGAGAAGCATACAAGGGAGATGCTTAAAGCATATCAGGGAGAAGCATAACGCATACAAGGGAGATGCTTAAAGCATATCAGGGAGAAGCATAAAGCATACAAGGGAGAAGCTTAAAGCATATCAGGGAGAAGCATAAAGCATACAAGGGAGATGCTTAAAGCATATCAGGGAGAAGCATAAAGCATACAGGTGAGATGCATAAAGTATATCAGGGAGAAGCATAACGCATACAAGGGAGATGCTTAACGCATGTCAGGGAGAAGCTTAAAGCATACAAGGGAGATGCTTAAAGCATACAAGGGAGAAGCATAAAGCATACAAGGGAGATGCTTAAAGCATATCAGGGAGAAGCATAAAGCATACAAGGGAGATGCTTAAAGCATACAAGGGAGATGCTTAAAGCATACAAGGGAGATGCTAAAGCATACAAGGGAGATGCTTAAAGCATACAAGGGAGATGCTTAAAGCATACAAGGGAGATGCTTAAAGCATATCAGGGAGAAGCATAAAGCATACAAGGGAGATGCTTAAAGCATACAAGGGAGATGCTTAAAGCATACAAGGGAGATGCTTAAAGCATACAAGGGAGATGCTTAAAGCATACAAGGGAGAAGCATAAAGCATACAAGGGAGATGCTTAAAGCATACAAGGGAGATGCTTAAAGCATACAAGGGAGATGCTTAAAGCATACAAGGGAGATGCTTAAAGCATATCAGGGAGAAGCATAAAGCATACAAGGGAGATGCTTAAAGCATACAAGGGAGATGCTTAAAGCATACAAGGGAGATGCTTAAAGCATACAAGGGAGATGCTTAAAGCATACAAGGGAGATGCTTAAAGCATACAAGGGAGATGCTTAAAGCATACAAGGGAGATGCTTAAAGCATACAAGGGAACTGTCTAGCCTCACTCAAAACTGCTTGTGCTATATATTCTTTTCTGCTAGGATTACACCTGTATATATATAATCTACAGAGCGAACTATGGCAAATCAGTGTTTTTCCTTATAAACTGGTCATTACTATCTATAGATCACAGATGAGTTAACACCTGGTCATTACTATCTATAGATCACAGATGAGTTAACACATGGTCATTACTATCTATAGATCACAGATGAGTTAACACATTGCTGTCATTGCAACCAGAGATTGATACACTATGAAGATCTCTCTAAACCGAAAACCCATCCAAACCAAACGTTACCTCTGGTCTGGTGGCTGTTTGGCGTAGAGGGGTTTTACTGTATACTATATAATCTATAGAGAGAACTATGGCAGTGCTTTTCCTTATAAACTGGTCATTACTATCTATAGATAACAGGTGAGTCAACACATTGCTGCCATTCCAGTCAGAGATTGATATAACAATGGTTTTATGATTGATACATATAATCACATTATAGAACCATCTTGGGGGTAACATACTCACTGGAGAATTAGCAAATCATTCCTCCAATACCTACTATCTTCACAATAGTTATTATACTCTTCTCTCAACTAATCTTATTGTCTCAAAGCTAGTTACCTCCCCTGATGTTACCAGACTCGTAGTTACCTCCCCTGATGGTATCAGACTCATTCTCAAACTTGTTGATTGGCTAGAGTTCATGATTCAACTTTTAATGCTAATTACCCCCATGCTAGGTTCAGATTCCATTTTCAAGTGCTCTGATTGGCCTGACTGAGTATTATTTCAACCAATTAGTAATCTTAAAGTACCACGGGCTACACCTTTATTACCAAGGCACAGGATCTCTGATTGGCTAACATCCATCGACTAATTAAACTAGATATAACAAATTGTCTTTATCGGAAAAGTTGATGTAACAAACCATAACCATAAACAACAACTGCAACTTGGTGCTCATAATAGAGGGCAAAATAGTCACCCGAGGGACCCTGACTTCGCCCTAAGGACCCTGACTTCGCCCTAGGGACCCTGACTTCGCCCTCTGCGGCCTCCACCCCACCCAAATGTCCTTAGTAAGACCAACCAATAATTTGTCCAATAAGACACACTGGATCAATATAAAGCACTCTTTCTATTGAAATGTTGTACTTAATATTAGGTCATATTGTGTATTTTAACACTATTTGGTTGAAATCTATTAAAAACACAATTTAAGGACACAATCACGCGCTTTCTCACTTCTCCCATCATTTTTGACCCAGCTCACTGTTCCATTATTTTGATGTTTCAGGAATTATCAGATTTCATAGACCAAGTCAAGTAGTTATTTGTATCATTATTAATAGTCTCTAACACTTTGTGTCAAGCTCTCTGATTGGCTATGATTCATGATTCAATGACATTATTTGGGGTACATTTAGTTATCATCACCACATTGTTATTCGGGGCGACACCTCCAGTCATTTTATATTTTGGGGAATAGTGCTAGTATACAGAAGATGCTCCAGCCAGTGGCATCCCTGGTTCTTATACATGCCCGTTACCTCGGTTTACAGAACCATCTGAAAGACTGTTAATATTATAAGGGTGAGACGGGGATCGAATGTGGGTTCGCAGTCCAACATCATAACCACTCAACCACTGAACCATCCGTAATTGAACCAATCATATGTTAGCAGCTACCCATTAGTATGTCTTTGGATTAAGGGAGCTAAATCTGAATCTCCTTCAAATCAAGGGACATAACAACCAATTAGTTTTTCTTTATAAGTGCTTTAATATTTCATAATAGCTTTATATAAGCTTGGGAAACGGCAAACATTTATAAAGAACAATAAAGAACATATCCCTGGTTAATTATCAAGCATCTCTCTGCATGGTTGAATCATGACCAGTAAAGGGGATCTTCCTCAACAAGGAACACAACCAACACTTAACTGAGGTACCCTCAAGGGATACAGATTACCATTAAAGCCAGGATCAAGCTGCTGGAATACCATACATTACTACATGTACATTTTGTACAATCAATATATATTATCTACAGGCATTTTAGCTTATTGTTAAACCTTGCTATATAATCACCGACAAGCACATCATTATAATCTACTTCAATAGCCAAGCCTTATCAACTCGTCTTTAATTTCAATACACACCATCATTTTACCAATACGCATAAAACGGTTGCCAGGGTAACCAAATATCTGGATCGTAATCAATAGATCAATATTTACAATTCAGCCTTTTATCGCACTTCTACTGCCCTAAGGTATAAGTATATAAAATGGGAAAGATAAACATGCATACTCTGCTATTACAATAGTCCTCTAAGGAGAGCCATATTATTAATTGACTATGTAAAAAAAAATTTAAAACGTGGATAGAAAATAAAGATAAAATCAACTCAAGTACTAGCAACATTTCGAATTTGACATTTTTTGCACCAATATTAAGCCTATAGGCTACAATTTTATTGGAAATCCATGATTTAAATTGCTGATATCTCTCTACATAGAAAACATGAAGATTTTAATTTCATGCAATACTGTAGTGTAGTTATCACATATATTTAAACAAAAGTAGTTTTTTTTTTTTTACTATTTACAGGCCCATGCAATTACGTGTATTAATCATTAGTACACCACAATATAAACGAACACAATTCATGGATTACGCTAAATGTATTAACACAATTCATGAATTACACACTACATGTATGAACACAATTCATGAATTGCGCTACATGTATGAACACAATTCATGAATTACGCTACATGTATGAACACAATTCATGGATTACGCTACATGTATGAACACAATTCATGAATTATGCTACTTGTATGAACACAATTCATGAATTATGCTACTTGTATGAACACAATTCATGTATTATGCTACTTGTATGAACACAATTCATGAATTACGCCACATGTATGAACACAATTCATGAATTACGCTACTTGTATGAACACAATTCATGAATTACGCCACATGTATGAACACAATTCATGAATTACGCCACATGTATGAACACAATTCATGAATTATGCTACATGTAGATTAAGAGGAAAAAAACATGCCAGATTAATTTTGTGTGTATTTGAAGATTCCAGTATATAATTAATTTCATTATTATTAATAGAGACAGACAGGCCTGTTGTCATGGCAGTCAGTGAAGTGACAACTTCCATTCACTTCGATAGTAAACAATACATTCTTGTATAAATAATTTCTTATTGGTTGTTCCCTATTTACCATTATTTCGATGCCATATTGTCCAATTGCAATGTTGTATTTCCCATTTACCATTATTTCGATGGAATAGTGTCCAATTGCGATGTTGTATTTCCCAATTACCATTATTTCGATGCCATATTGTCCAATTGCAATGTTGTATTTCCCATTTACCATTATTTCGATGCCATATTGTCCAATTGCAATGTTGTATTCCCCATTTACCATTATTTCGATGCCATATTGTCCAATTGCAATGTTGTATTTCCCATTTACCATTATTTCGATGCCATATTGTCCAATTGTGATGTTGTATTTCCCATTTACCATTATTTCGATGCCATATTGTCCAATTGCAATGTTGTATCTCCCATTTACCATTATTTCGATGCCATATTGTCCAATTGCGATGTTGTATCTCCCATTTACCATTATTTCGATGCCATATTGTCCAATTGCGATGTTGTATTTCCCATTTACCATTATTTCGATGCCATATTGTCCAATTGCGATGTTGTATTTCCCATTTACCATTATTTCGATGCCATATTGTCCAATTGCGATGTCGTATTCCCCATTTACCATTATTTCGATGCCATATTGTCCAATTGCGATGTTGTATTTCCCATTTACCATTATTTCGATGCCATATTGTCCAATTGCGATGTTGTATTTCCCATTTACCATTATTTCGATGCCATATTGTCCAATTGCAATGTTGTATTTCCCATTTACCATTATTTCGATGCCATATTGTCCAATTGCGATGTTGTATTTCCCATTTACCATTATTTCGATGCCATATTGTCCAATTGCGATGTTGTATTCCCCATTTACCATTATTTCGATGCCATATTGTCCAATTGCAATGTTGTATTTCCCATTTACCATTATTTCGATGCCATATTGTCCAATTGCGATGTTGTATTTCCCATTTACCATTATTTCGATGCCATATTGTCCAATTGCAATGTTGTATTTCCCATTTACCATTATTTCGATGCCATATTGTCCAATTGCAATGTTGTATTCCCCATTTACCATTATTTCGATGCCATATTGTCCAATTGCAATGTTGTATTTCCCATTTACCATTATTTCGATGCCATATTGTCCAATTGCGATGTTGTATTTCCCATTTACCATTATTTCGATGCCATATTGTCCAATTGCGATGTTGTATTTCCCATTTACCATTATTTCGATGCCATATTGTCCAATTGCGATGTTGTATTTCCCATTTACCATTATTTCGATGCCATATTGTCCAATTGCAATGTTGTATTTCCCATTTACCATTATTTCGATGCCATATTGTCCAATTGCGATGTTGTATTTCCCATTTACCATTATTTCGATGCCATATTGTCCAATTGCGATGTTGTATTTCCCATTTACCATTATTTCGATGCCATATTGTCCAATTGCGATGTTGTATTTCCCATTTACCATTATTTCGATGCCATATTGTCCAATTGCGATGTCGTATCTCCCATTTACCATTATTTCGATGCCATATTGTCCAATTGCGATGTCGTATTTCCCATTTACCATTATTTCGATGCCATATTGTCCAATTGCAATGTTGTATTTCCCATTTACCATTATTTCGATGCCATATTGTCCAATTGCGATGTCGTATTCCCCATTATCTTGGTGTGCAAATGTGTAAATGTGCTGCAAATGGCCAGGAGTTCATCATGATAAATTGTAATGGCTGTCTTATGTTTCCATATTTACAGTCTCCTTAACCCATTCAACACCAAGTAACTGACATGGACTGGTCCATGATATTTTAGACCAATAAATTAATAAGAAAATTATATTTGGACCAGTTCATTTATCAAAATGGGTAATTTTGTCTAAAACTAGTAATATTACTGGCAAATTCTGATGAGACGGCCCGTCATGAGCCAGCTCATCTGGATCTACACTTTTTGTAAGCCTATTTAGAGGTCTGTAGTGTTGAAATGGTTAAGAAGAAATGCTGGGAGGAATAAAGTAATACTATATAGGTGGACACAACACAGCAAACGGTGTTGGAAGGGACTTGTTTTTTCTACCTTTAATTTCTACAGTGCCCACTCTGGAGCATTGTCGTAACAAAGTCAGTCTGTTGTGGTGGCGACGACCACCCACATTTCCTGGGTTAGAAACCAGTACTAAATTCTTCAAGCAAGCGACCGACAACTTCTGCACCTATCATTTTTATCGCTTTTCCCTGATAGGGAGCGAGCAAACCTGTGGCTCTGATGATTGCGGTGAAAGTTGAGTTCTAACAGCGGTGTGCTAGACCACTAGGCCATGGAGGCTCGTTATAATAAACAAATATATTTTAAGAGATAAAAATATCATTTTTACTATTAGGGTATGTGGTTGTTGCTGCTTACCGAGATCAAGTTCCAGGGTACTATATTAAGTAGGTATCATGGCAAGGCATTCCAGGGTACTATACTAAGTAGGTATCATGGCAAGGCATTCCAGGGTACTATACTAAGTAGGTATCATGGCAAGGCATTCCAGGGTACTATACTAAGTAGGTATCATGGCAATATCAGTTGGCAAGGCATTCCAGCATACTATACTAAGTAGGTATCATGGCAATATCAGTTGGCAAGGCATTCCAGCGTACTATACTAAGTAGGTATCATGGCAATATCAGTTGGCAAGGCATTCCAGGGTACTATACTAAGTAGGTATCATGGCAATATCAGTTGGCAAGGCATTCCAGCGTACTATACTGGCAGTTGGTTTGTTCGGGTTTTACGCATGCATCAGCACCATTTTGGGCTATATCGCCAGTGGGCAGTTTACCTAACAACATCTTTCCTGGGCAGGCTCCAGCTGTTAACCAGTACTTGGTGCACCAACCTCCGTAAAAAACTGCCAACTTTTTCATATAAATGAGACGACATGGGCGTGGCTCGAACCCGTGACCATCAGTGATGATAGGTTACAGTGGTATACAAGTCAGTGACCGTAACCACTCGACAACGGGTGGCGCTATACTGGCAGGGAAGTACGAGAATGCTGACAGTAATTGATATCTATAATGGATATCTATAATGGATATCAGACAAGACTAAAGCTATATTTAACATTAAACGGTATGACCATTCTGCACCATGTACATAAAGCAGTCAAAATTCAAAAAGCAAAAAAATTAGTGAAAAATACACATTTTTTAGCTTGAGTGAGAAACAAGTACCTACAACACTAAAATTAACCACTCTAGATACCTCATTCCTGGCGGAATCCCTCGCAGATGTAAGTGTTGCACATACAGTTTTGGTTCCGACGGTGCTCGGGCATGCAACCTCTCGGTTACAAGGCGGAAACAAATTATGCCACAAAGAAAAATGGTCGCCAAAACTTGACACACTCGTGGAAAGTCATGAATATGCGAAGCTTGCTTCAGAAATTCAATCAGTATCCCAAAATATATTGATGTCTCAAGACAACTACAGATTGCGCACAGATTAGATGAATTATTGATTTTCCAGAAATTTTCTGATTTTGACGATTTATGATGCACCCTTGAGGGATACAGATTAACGTAGAAGCTGTCACCAACGTCACTGGAGTTGACTTTTCTATAAATCTTTAAGAAAAATCAATAGCACACTTCATCAATATGTCAGCTCGGCAGAGCATATTTAAGATGTAATTTAGAATGTCTCCCGATATTCGGCAGTGAAAATAATTACTGAAGGTAGTGACTACCGTTCAGTAATAACCGAGGCATGGAAGATTTCCCGTTAATTATATTACACAGAAAAGACGTAATTTTATGGAAAATTCTATACTTGAAGTCTACAGCGTAGAGCTAGACCCAAACAATACGCTTACATTTTTGGGATGCCAGAGAATGGACTTGTGACCTGACCGAATGTCCTCTATACATGTATATTCGATACGAAAATAAGCTGAAAAATTATTAAGGAGGCAGCAGGAAGATTATTAAAACTTTCTACTAGTCAAAAACATTCATACATGTTATATTATTTGAATGCAAATTTATTTTACCTTGATTGCGAAACAAGTTCTTACAACTCTCGAGACCTCATTCTTGATGGAATCCATCGCCATGTGGAATTTAAATGCCTTGTTTAAGAGCACAGTCGTAACGGCTCCAGCGGGGCGCGAATTCCGGGCCGTTCACACATGAAGCAAACGCGATATCACGTCTTCAAAGGACTTCCACACTTCACATGTTATATGCAGGGTTCTCTCAATGTTGGCAAATCGGGGCTGGGGCAATTTGAAATGTGGAAGTCGTGATAGTGCAGTGGTAGCGCGTTCGCTTCAGGTGCGAAAGGCCCGGAGTTCGAGCCCCACTGGAGCCGTTACGATTGTGTCCTTAGGCAAGGCATTAAGTCCACATTGCCTCTTCTCTCTCCCTCGTGGCGATGGATACCATGAGGTCGAGAGAGAGTGATTAATATAAAGTTGCAAGAACGTGTTTCACGTATAAACTACTTTGAAATTGCTATCACCCTATTTTAATCAAATTATCATGTTTGAAAATAAATTTTAAAAATGTTAAATGATATATTACGTATTTTTATTTTTATTTTGAATGATTATAATTGAATGCAATAGTTTATGCTCAGATTGATCCTGTGTATATATGATTGTGATCCAGTGTATATATGATTGTGTCTGTATATATGATTGTGCTTCTGTATATATATGAGTGTGTCTGTATATATATGATTGTGTCTGTATATATGAGTGTGCTTCTGTGTATATATGAGTGTGTCTGTATATATGATTGTGTCTGTGTGTGTATGATTGTGTATGTATATATGATTGTGTCTGTGTATATATGATTGTGTCTGTATATATGATTGTGTCTGTGTATATATGATTATGTATGTGTATATATGATTGTGTATGTGTATATATGATTGTGTCTGTATATATGATTGTGCTTCTGTATATATATGATTGTGGCTGTGTATATATGATTGTGCTCCTGTGTATATATGATTGTGTATGTATATATATGATTGTGTCTGTGTATATATGATTATGTATGTATATATGAGTGTGCTTCTGTATATATGAGTGTGCTTATGTGTATATATGATTGTGTCTGTGTATATATGATTGTGTCTGTATATATGATTGTGCTTCTGTGTATATGATTGTGATTATGTGTATATATGATTGTGTATATATGATTGTGTCTGTGTATATGATTGTGTATATATGATTGTGTATGTGTATATATGATTGTGTATGTGTATATATGATTGTGTCTGTGTATATATGGTTATGTCTGTATATATGAGTGTGCTTCTGTATATATGATTGTGTCTGTATATATGAGTGTGCTTCTGTATATATGATTGTGTATGTGTATATATGATTGTGTATGTGTATATATGATTGTGTCTGTGTATATATGGTTATGTCTGTATATATGAGTGTGCTTCTGTATATATGAGTGTGCTTCTGTATATATGAGTGTGTCTGTGTATATATGAGTGTGCTTCTGTATATATGATTGTGCTCCTGTGTATATATGATTGTGTATGTGTATATATGAGTGTGCTTCTGTATATATGATTGTGTATGTGTATATATGAGTATGCTTCTGTATATATGATTGTGCTCCTGTGTATATATGATTGTGTCTGTATATATGATTGTGCTTCTGTATATATGAGTGTGTATGTGTGTATATATGATTGTGCTTCTGTATATATGAGTGTGGTCCTGTGTATATATGATTGTGTCTGTGTATATATGATTGTATCTGTATATATGATTGTGCTTCTGTATATATGATTGTGCTTCTGTGTATATATGATTGTGTATGTATATATGATTGTGCTTCTGTATATATGATTGTGTCTGTATATATGATTGTGATTATTTGTGTATATGATTGTGTATATATGATTGTGTATGTGTATATATGAGTGTGCTTCTGTATATATGAGTGTGCTTCTGTATATATATATGATTGTGTCTGTATATATATGATTGTGTCTGTATATATGAGTGTGCTTCTGTATATATGAGTGTGCTCCTGTGTATATATGATTGTGTCTGTGTATATATGATTGTGCTTCTGTATATATGAGTGTGCTCCTGTGTATATGAGTGTGCTTATGTGTATATATGATTGTGTCTGTGTATATATGATTGTGCTTCTGTACATATGAGTGTGCTTCTGTATATATGAGTGTGCTTCTGTGTATATGATTGTGATTCTGTGTATGTATGATTGTGTATATATGATTGTGTCTGTGTATATGATTGTGTATATATGATTGTGTATGTGTATATATGATGGTGTCTGTATATATGAGTGTGCTTCTGTATATATGATTGTGTCTGTATATATGAGTGTGCTTCTGTATATATGATTGTGTATGTGTATATATGATTGTGTATGTGTATATATGATTGTGTCTGTGTATATATGGTTATGTCTGTATATATGAGTGTGCTTCTGTATATATGAGTGTGCTTCTGTATATATGAGTGTGTCTGTGTATATATGAGTGTGCTTCTGTATATATGATTGTGCTCCTGTGTATATATGATTGTGTATGTGTATATATTATTGTGTCTGTATATATGATTGTGCTTCTGTATATATGAGTGTGCTTCTGTATATATGAGTGTGTCTGTGTATATATGATTGTATCTGTATATATGAGTGTGCTTCTGTATATATGATTGTGCTTCTGTGTATATATGATTGTGTATGTATATATGATTGTGCTTCTGTATATATGATTGTGTCTGTATATATGATTGTGATTATGTGTGTATATGATTATGTATATATGATTGTGTATGTGTATATATGAGTGTGTCTGTATATATGAGTGTGCTTCTGTGTATATATGATTGTATATGTGTATATATGAGTGTGCTTCTGTATATATGATTGTGTATGTGTATATATGAGTGTGCTTCTGTATATATGATTGTGCTCCTGTGTATATATGATTGTGTCTGTATATATGATTGTGCTTCTGTATATATGAGTGTGTATGTGTGTATATATGATTGTGCTTCTGTATATATGAGTGTGGTCCTGTGTATATATGATTGTGTCTGTGTATATATGATTGTATCTGTATATATGATTGTGCTTCTGTATATATGATTGTGCTTCTGTGTATATATGATTGTGTATGTATATATGATTGTGCTTCTGTATATATGATTGTGTCTGTATATATGATTGTGATTATGTGTGTATATGATTGTGTATATATGATTGTGTATGTGTATATATGAGTGTGCTTCTGTATATATGAGTGTGCTTCTGTATATATATATGATTGTGTCTGTATATATATGATTGTGTCTGTATATATGATTGTGCTTCTGTATATATGAGTGTGCTCCTGTGTATATGAGTGTGCTTATGTGTATATATGATTGTGTCTGTGTATATATGATTGTGCTTCTGTACATATGAGTGTGCCTCTGTATATATGAGTGTGCTTATGTGTATATATGATTGTGTCTGTGTATATATGATTGTGTCTGTATATATGATTGTGCTTCTGTGTATATGATTGTGATTCTGTGTATATATGATTGTGTACATATGATTGTGTCTGTGTATATGATTGTGTATATATGAGTGTGTATGTGTATATATGATTGTGTATATATGATTGTGCTTCTGTATATATGATGGTGTCTGTATATATGAGTGTGCTTCTGTATATATGATTGTGTCTGTATATATGAGTGTGCTTCTGTATATATGATTGTGTATGTGTATATATGATTGTGTATGTGTATATATGATTGTGTCTGTGTATATATGGTTATGTCTGTATATATGAGTGTGCTTCTGTATATATGAGTGTGCTTCTGTATATATGAGTGTGTCTGTGTATATATGAGTGTGCTTCTGTATATATGATTGTGCTCCTGTGTATATATGATTGTGCTTCTGTATATATGAGTGTGCTTCTGTATATATGAGTGTGCTCCTGTGTATATATGAGTGTGCTTCTGTATATATGAGTGTGCTCCTGTGTATATATGATTGTGTATGTGTATATATGATTGTATCTGTATATATGATTGTGCTTCTGTATATATGATTGTGCTTCTGTGTATATATGATTGTGTATATATATATGATTGTGCTTCTGTATATATGATTGTGTCTGTATATATGATTGTGATTATGTGTGTATATGATTGTGTATATATGATTGTGTATGTGTATATATGAGTGTGTCTGTATATATGAGTGTGCTTCTGTGTATATATGATTGTATATGTGTATATATGATTGTGTCTGTATATATGATTGTGATCATGTGTATATATGATTGTGTCTGTGTATATATGATTGTGTATGTGTATATATGATTGTGTCTGTATATATGAGTGTGCTCCTGTGTATATATGATTGGGATCATGTGTATTTATGATTGTGTCTGTATATATGATTGTGCTTCTGTGTATATATGATTGTGTCTGTGTATATATGATTGTGTCTGTGTATATATGATTGTGTATGTATATATGATTGTATATGTGTATATATGAGTGTGTATGTATATATGAGTGTGCTCCTGTATATATATGATTGTATATGTGTATATATGATTGTGTCTGTATATAGGAGTGTGCTTCTGTGTATATATGATTGTGATCATGTGTATATATGATTGTGTATGTATATATGATTGTGATTCTGTGTATATATGATTGTGTCTGTGTATATATGAGTGTGCTTCTGTGTATATATGATTGTGTATGTATATATGATTGTGCTTCTGTATATATGAGTGTGTATGTGTGTATATATGATTGTGTCTGTGTATATATGATTATGTCTGTGTATATATGAGTGTGCTCCTGTGTATATATGATTGTGCTCCTGTGTATATATGATTGTGTCTGTGTATATATGAGTGTGATCATGTGTTATATGATTGTGTCTGTGTATATATGATTGTGTCTGTATATATGATTGTGTATGTGTGTGTATATGATTGTGCTCCTGTGTATATATGAGTGTGTCTGTATATATGATTGTGCTTCTGTGTATATATGATTGTGCTCCTGTGTATATATGATTGTGGCTGTGTATATATGATTGTGCTCCTGTGTATATATGAGTGTGGCTGTGTATATATGATTGTGCTCCTGTGTATATATGATTGTGTCTGTATATATGAGTGTGCTTCTGTGTATATATGATTGTGCTTCTGTACATATGATTGTGCTCCTGTGTATATATGATTGTGTATGTATATATGATTGTGCTTCTGTATATATGAGTGTGCTTCTGTATATATGAGTGTGCTCCTGTGTATATATGATTGTGACCCTGTGTATATATGATTGTGTCTGTGTATATATGATTGTGTCTGTGTGTATATATGAGTGTGCTCCTGTGTATATATGATTGTGTCTGTATATATGAGTGTGCTTCTGTATATATGATTGTGTCTGTATATATGATTGTGTCTGTGTATATATGATTGTGCTCCTGTGTATATATGATTGTGTCTGTATATATGATTGTGTCTGTGTATATGATTGTGTCTGTGTATATATGATTGTGGCTGTGTATATATGATTGTGCTCCTGTGTATATATGAGTGTGCTCCTGTGTATGTATGAGTGTGTCTGTGTATGTATGAGTGTGCTTCTGTGTATGTATGAGTGTGCTTCTGTGTATATATGAGTGTGCTTCTGTGTATGTATGAGTGTGCTTCTGTGTATATATGAGTGTGCTCCTGTGTATATATGAGTGTGTCCTGTGTATATATGAGTTTGCTTCTGTGTATGTATGAGTGTGCTTCTGTGTATGTATGAGTGTGCTTCTGTGTATATATGAGTGTGTCTGTGTATGTATGAGTGTGCTTCTGTGTATGTATGAGTGTGTCTGTGTATATATGAGTGTGCTTCTGTGTATGTATGAGTGTGTCTGTGTATATATGAGTGTGCTGTGTATTATGAGTGTGTCTGTGTATGTATGAGTGTGTCTGTGTATATATGAGTGTGCTTCTGTGTATGTATGAGTGTGCTTCTGTGTATATATGAGTGTGCTCCTGTGTATGTATGAGTGTGTCTGTGTATATATGAGTGTGCTTCTGTGTATGTATGAGTGTGTTTCTGTGTATATATGAGTGTGCTTCTGTGTATGTATGAGTGTGCTTCTGTGTATATATGAGTGTGCTCCTGTGTATGTATGAGTGTGTCTGTGTATATATGAGTGTGCTTCTGTGTATGTATGAGTGTGCTTCTGTGTATGTATGAGTGTGCTTCTGTGTATGTATGAGTGTGCTTCTGTGTATATATGAGTGTGCTCCTGTGTATGTATGAGTGTGTATGTATGAGTGTGTCTGTGTATATATGAGTGTGTCTGTGTATGTATGAGTGTGTCTGTGTATGTATGAGTGTGTCTGTGTATATATGAGTGTGCTCCTGTGTATGTATGAGTGTGTCTGTGTATATATGAGTGTGTCTGTGTATGTATGAGTGTGTCTGTGTATGTATGAGTGTGTCTGTGTATATGAGTGTGCTCCTGTGTATGTATGAGTGTGTCTGTGTATGTATGAGTGTGTCTGTGTATGTATGAGTGTGCTCTGTGTATGTATGAGTGTGTCTGTGTATGTATGAGTGTGCTCCTGTGTATGTATGTGTGTGTCTGTGTATGTATGGTGTGCTCTGTGTATGTATGAGTGTGCTCCTGTGTATGTATGAGTGTGCTCCTGTGTATGTATGAGTGTGTCTGTGTATGTATGAGTGTGCTCCTGTGTATGTATGAGTGTGCTCCTGTGTATGTATGAGTGTGTCTGTGTATGTATGAGTGTGTCTGTGTATGTATGAGTGTGTCTGTGTATGTATGAGTGTGTCTGTGTATGTATGAATGTGTCTGTGTATGTATGAGTGTGTCTGTGTATATATGAGTGTGCTCCTGTGTATGTATGAGTGTGCTACTGTGTATGTATGAGTGTGCTTCTGTGTATATATGAGTGTGTCTGTGTATGTATGAGTGTGTCTGTGTATGTATGAGTGTGTCTGTGTATGTATGAATGTGTCTGTGTATGTATGAGTGTGTCTGTGTATATATGAGTGTGCTCCTGTGTATGTATGAGTGTGCTACTGTGTATGTATGAGTGTGTCTGTGTATGTATGAGTGTGTCTGTGTATGTATGAGTGTGTCTGTGTATGTATGATTGTGCTCCTGTGTATGTATGAGTGTGCTTCTGTGTATATATGATTGTGCTCCTGTGTATATATGATTGTGCTCCTGTGTATATATGATTGTGCTCCTGTGTATATATGATTGTGCTCCTGTGTATATATGATTGTGCGCCTGTGTATATATGATTGTGATCCTGTGTATATATGATTGTGCTCCTGTGTATATATGATTGTGATCCTGTGTATATATGATTGTGCTCCTGTGTATATATGATTGTGCGCCTGTGTATATATGATTGTGATCCTGTGTATATATGATTGTGCTCCTGTGTATATATGATTGTGATCCTGTGTATATATGATTGTGCTCATGTGTATATATGATTGTGATCCTGTGTATATGATTGTGCGCCTGTGTATATATGAGTGTGATCCTGTGTATATATGATTGTGTCTGTGTATATATGATTGTGCTTCTGTATATATATGGTTGTGTCTGTGTATACAAATACAGGTTAGACTGTACATGCAGATAGAGGTGACCACAAATACAGGTTAGACTGTACATGCAGATAGAGGTAACCACAAATACAGGTTAGACTGTACGTACAGATAGATGTAACCACAAATACAGGTTAGACTGTACGTACATATAGAGGTAACCACAAATACAGGTTAGACTGTACGTACAGATAGATGTAACCACAAATACAGGTTAGACTGTACGTACATATAGAGGTAACCACAAATACAGGTTAGACTGTACGTACAGATAGATGTAACCACAAATACAGGTTAGACTGTACGTACATATAGAGGTAACCACAAATACAGGTTAGACTGTACGTACAGATAGATGTAACCACAAATACAGGTTAGACTGTACGTACATATAGAGGTAACCACAAATACAGGTTAGACTGTACGTACAGATAGATGTAACCACAAATACAGGTTAGACTGTACGTACATATAGAGGTAACCACAAATACAGGTTAGACTGTACGTACAGATAGATGTAACCACAAATACAGGTTAGACTGTACATGCAGATATAGGTAACCACAAATACAGGTTAGACTGTACATACAGATAGAGGTAGCATATTGTAGCCACCTCCCAATGATCACAATGTACCAACCTCTGAAACTCAACACCCTAGGTCACCATACACACAATCACTATGGATTAATCTACTGCAGTACACAACATGGGCTGATTGGGCTACTTTAATTCTGTGCATGCTGGGTAAAATTTCTTATTTGTAACAGTTACTGAAAGTTCTGGAAATATGATATGGAATTTCATTAGAGACAACTTTGTGTTCTTACACCTGGAAAAATAATTTTTTATAATTCAGGGCATGATTGTACCTTGCAGGACTGGCGCTAGAAGGCATTTTGGGTGAAATAGTTTTCCGGGGCTGCCTCACTTCTCCATGCAGGGCTGAAGCTAGAGGATGATTTGGGAGATATAGTCTATCTGGGCTGCCTTACTCCTCCATGCAGGGCTGGAGCTAGAGGATGATTTGGGAGATATAGTCTATCTGGGCTGCCTTACTCCTCCATGCAGGGCTGGAGCTAGAGGATGATTTGGGAGATATAGTCTATCTGGGCTGCCTTACTCCTCCATGCAGGGCTGGAGCTAGAGGATGATTTGGGAGATATAGTCTATCTGGGCTGCCTTACTCCTCCATGCAGGGCTGGAGCTAGAGGATGATTTGGGAGATATAGTCTATCTGGGCAGCCTTACTCCTCCATGCAGGGCTGGAGCTAGAGGATGATTTGGGAGATATAGTCTATCTGGGCTGCCATACTCCGCCATGCTTGGCTTGCTGGAGTCATTACGATTGTGCCCTTAGGTAAGGCAATTAAATTCCATGTTGCCTCATCTCTCTCCCTCATGGCGATGGATTCCATCAGGGATGAGGTCTCGAGAGTGATTAATATACATTTCAAGAACTTGTTTCGTAATTGAGTTAAAATTAATTTGCATCAACTAAATTAAAACTATTTGGTGATTTTGTAAATACATGAAAATATCCAAAAAGGGAGATAATTTACAAATAATGATTTCACAAATATCAGTTATTTATGGACAGATCTTCAAATCTGAATAAATAAAAAGTAATCATGATTTATAATCATCCATTGTTCTTGGAATGTCTGGGTGTGTAGAGATTACTTAGTACAGCAAACTTGTATTAAGAGACGACCGAAAGTTGGCAGTTTCTTACGGGGGTTGATGCACCAAGTACTGGTGGGTAACCGCTGGAGCCTGTCCAGGAAATGTGTTGTTAGGTAAACTGCCCGTCGCTCAAATCGGAAACCTGTAGCAATGTTAAATAAACTTAAATTAAAAAAAAAGAAGAAAAAAGCAGACTCTAATCTGGAATGGTCTCGTAATACAGACTCATTTGTTCCTTATCAACACAAACAGGCATTAAAAAATGTTGTCTCTTAACACATAACCTGCAGAATAAATTGGACGGAATGTGCAAACACAGAGTTCTAGATCTGGATCTATGTTATTTGCTATTCAGACAGATGTTTTAGCTCCAGTATCCGATAGCAAACAGCATAGAGTCTGATCAGACGGCACAAATCTGGCTCTTTGCAAAAGCGACGTTAGTCGTGATTGGCAGGTTATGGGTTAATATAAGTGGTCTCTTAATAGACGTGGTCATTCGAGCAAGTTTCACTGTAAATACACTATCTAAAGAGACACAAAGCTTGGTGATACCATCAGCAGTTAGATAGGCTCTAACTACATGTAGGCAAGGAACAGGCAATACATAGGTTCAGGGGATTGTCTTACGTATGAAATTAATAACTACCTGTTGGAACAGAACCAGACTTCAGACTCACTGACACTGGACCTATAACTCACACACATCAGACTCGAGACTCACATACACCAAACTCATGACTCACTGACACCGGACTCATGACTCACTTACACCAGACTCATGACTCACTTACACCAGACTCATGACTCGCTGACACATGACTCGCTGACACATGACTCACTGACACCGGACTCATGACTCACTGACACAGGACTCACTGACACAGGACTCACTGACACCGGACCCATGACTCACTGACACCGGACTCATAACTCACCGACACAGGACTCACTGACACAGGACTCACGACTCACTGACACAGGACTCACTGACACCGGACTCACGACTCACTGGCACAGGATTCACTGACACAGGACTCATGACTCTGACGGACTCAGCGGATCACTGACACAGGACTCATGACTCACTGACACAGGACTCACTGACACCGGACTCACTGACACCGGACTCACGACACAGGACTCACTGACACCGGACTCAGTGACACAGGACTCACTGACACAGGACCATGACTCACTGACACAGGACTCACTGACTCACTGACACCGGACTCACTGACACCGGACTCACTGACACCGGACTCACTGACACAGGACTCACTGACACAGGACCCATGACTCACTGAAACAGGACTCACTGACTCACTGACACGGACTCACTGACACCGGACTCAGGACAGGACTCACTGACACAGGACTCACTGACACAGGACCCATGACTCACTGACACAGGACTCACTGACACAGGACTCACTGACACAGGACTCATGACTCCTGACAAGGACTCACTGACACCGGACTCACTGACACCGGACTCACTGACACTGGACTCACTGACACAGGACTCATGACTCACTGACACCGGACTCACTGACACAGGACTCACTGACACAGGACTCATGACTCACTGACACAGGACTCACTGACACAGGACTCATGACTCACTGACACCGGACTCATGACTCACTGACACAGGACTCACTGACACCGGACTCATGACTCACTGACACCGGACTCATGACTCACTGACACAGGACTCACTGACACAGGACTCATGACTCACTGACACAGGACTCACTGATAACTGACACATGACTCACTGACACATGACTCACTGACACATGACTCACTGTCACAGGACTCACTGACACAGGACTCATGACTCACTGACACAGGACTCACTGATAACTGACACAGGACTCACTGACACAGGACTCACTGACACAGGACTCATGACTCACTGACACCGGACTCATGACTCACTGACACCGGACTCACTGACATCGGACTCAGGACTCACTGACACAGGACTCACTGACACATGACTCACTGACACCGGACTCATGACTCACTGACACAGGACTCACTGACACCGGACTCATGACTCACTGACACCGGACTCGCAGATATCAGACTTTCATGCTGTTGTTTATATTGCTGGGAGCCTGTATTACATTGTTTAATAATAAACTGTACTATACTAGAAATGAAACATACCTGCTTCTAATCAGTGAATAATGCAAAACAACATAATACCGAATGCTCTGGTTGTACAGACAGCATTGCCTCATTGAGAACATATAATTGTAAAATAAAGGATGCCCCCTTAATTTCTGCTTTATCAGTAATCATGCAGCGACGTTGCAAGATTTAGATCATTACTATCAGAAATCATTGAACATATGACAGTTTTCCCTCTCGATCAGCTGAATCGTTATCTCCCACTTGAACTCAATACTATATTGATAAAGCATTCTTCAAAGAACTGTTGAATGAATCAATGATGTAAACAGGTCTATTGTATCGGCATGATGCACAATTCCAGATATTTACCAAAGAACAGAAAGTTCTTGAATAAGGTATAAAAGGGTTTTTCAATCATAAGACAGCGGGATGTATATAGGTAATATGTTGCATTCAGCTTACATGTTTGTGCAATTGTTGTTTCTTACAAATAAGCAAGAACATATAAATTATGCAGTCATTTTATCAATAAATAGGTCCATACGGTCATTCAATACATGCATGTATGAAATTATTATAAAGTTACTTAACCATGCAGATATTCATAGCAGAGCTCCAGTCGCGATGGGAGCATCACATATCGTCAATACTCGCATATAAATGGGGTTTTTACCACCAGATTATGGCCTCAAAGTGGCTGCCCGTCTTATAAGTGAGTGCTAAAAAAGTTTTTTTAAAAATTAACAAATATATATTTTTTAAATGTAATAAAATTGATGGTATCCATAATTACATTTTAAGAAAAGAAAGCACTCTGGTGCCCATTTTATCAACCTTTATACGAGTGCATGCCACATGACAACCCACATATTTCATGACCAAATAAGAGCGGTCGTCTTATAGGCTTCCAGATCTCATTCCAGATGGAATTCATCGCCACGAGGGAGAGAAGAGGCATGTCCATCACCACGAGGGAGAGAAGAGGCATGTCCATCGCCACGAGGGAGAGAAGAGGCATGTGGAAATTAAATGCCTTGCCTAAGGGCACAGTCGTTATGGCTCCAGCGGGGCGCGAATTCCGGGCCTTTCACACCTGAAGCGAACGTGTTACCACTGCGCTATTACGTCTTCAAAGGACTTCCATGGAGTGCTTTACAATGTAGTTTACTGGACACAATTTTGTATGAAAATTTTAAAATAATAATTACCGTCTTTTATTAGGGAGAAGTGGGGACACAATTGGGTGAATTGAACCCTAGGATTGGTGACTATTTCACCCATGTCGGCCTCTGCCAATATTGCCCCTCCACGGGGTTTTGAGCAACGCGAAAATTGCTGCAACTGATACAAGCCACCGTGATCATCACTGAGGACACTTGCAATGAACGCCGGCGAATCCCACGCAATAACTGCTACCGATAATTAATTTACTTATGAATATGCACAAATATCATCAGTCTCAAACAGAAATAATTTGCACATAAGCGCACATTTCAGAAGACTGCCAAATATAACTTCGAGAAATCTGCAATCATTTCCCAAAACAAAGCTAAAACAACCTTGCCTGTGTGTCAAATGTACATGTTTTCGGATGTAATAATAATTTCATAAACTGAGAAACAACATTCGTAAAATGACTAGCGAGTGTCAATAATATGAGCAGTCAATAATATACCTTGTGTGTGTTTTTACGTTTATTTATTGTCGCTACCGGTTGCCCATATGAGCGACGCCTCCTGAAGAGATTAGTCATTTTATATTTTGGAGGATGGTGCAATGATACAGACCATTCCAGAGTCTCCTCTGGTTCTTTTACGTGCACGGAGTAAAGCACCGACACGAGTCCTCGGTTTATATGAGCAATGTCATTGGGACATGGATAACCCAAAAAATAATCTAATTAATCAAGCTTTTTTTTAAGAAACATAACAGCATAAACAAGGTACGTAACCAAAGAATATTGGATATGTCGTGAATATCGCATTAACATTTCGAAACAAACACATTATCCCTTAAAACAACGATTGATATTCATAGGGAATACAGTTAAACACCAATAAAATAAAAACAAGTAGATGCCACCGAAATTTATAACCATAGAAGTTACAGCCTGGACTGGATGGACGGACACACGGACGGACAGTGCAAAAACTATATGCCTCCCTTCAGGGGCAATGAAAATAACAATTGAACATTGTAAAATAAGAACATGATGCATCGCGAAACATGCAAATTCTCCAAAAATAATAACGTTCGGAAGCGTAGTGGCACGCATGTTGGCGATAAATTGGTGGAATTCCAGGCATTTTGACACCGAGTTCAGGCGTTTTATGATAATTTTATCACTTGTCTCAGATAGGGAGAAACCTGTGGGTCTGATGATAGCGATAGCCTGCTGATAGCGGTGAAAGAATGATGGCGTACTAGACCACTCGGCTATGGAAGTTCAACTCGTTAAATAAACAATCTTTGAACCTAGTTACATTATTGAAAATCAGGTCATGTGGCATCCGTGGTCCGTGTGGCATCCGTGTTCCAGTGGTAGAGTCGGATTTGGACATGAACGGTCTAGCGTTCGATACTCGGTCAGGCCACGTATGTAGTGGCATTGAGCAAGGCACCTGACACACATTGCTTAGTACTGGTTAACCAGTTAGCCTGAGTTAGGTCGGCTAAGCTTGCCCAGGAAAACATGCATAGGTCCCGCTAGGGATTTGACATTAATGGAACATACATACAAGAAAATGCTTTTTGGTGCAAAGTGCTAAAACTAAACAATACAAAATCTCCATTATTATTTTTATAACAAGTGTGTGACAGTGTCAGTGGGGACCAGCTCGATGAGTGGGGTAGAACAGTAAAAGACGAGTGCATTATCGGTGTACGGACAGTTGATGAGTTCACGACATCCTTGTGAAATACGAGTATTTGCTTCTACTACGTAACATACAGATATAAGAATTAAGATGACGTTTGTTTTCGTGTATAATCATTGAAGCATGACCAATTACACAAAATAAATCACACATGTTTTGACCGTTATTAAACACATATTTAATTTGTCAACGGTTGGATGTAAATAAATATCAAAACTGGATTGCCTTGAAATAATTACATGGTGAGATACAAACCTGTAGCTCTTGTAAATCGAATTTCTTCCAGAATTCACACATCGACTGCACACTGGCAGCCATTTTGAACTGGATTGGTACTTGGCAGATCACATGACCTTTTACACACACACTTATATATTCTCTACTCGAAGATCAAGAACACAATTATGAAACTTTGTTGAAATAATTCATTCGTCTTTATTCATTTTTAAGTTATTTATTTCCATAAAATCCCTCCTTTCGTGAAAATATTGCCACACACCTAGAATAAAAGCACACCTTAATTTTGCATTTAAGATTAAAAGAAAAATGGCAGCTGTTGACAAATGGCGCAAGCTTTTGAATGAAAGCAGGTTTTGCAAAATAATCCGTGAGAATAACTCAAATGAATCAAAGAGAAATACCCAACTTGAGTGTAAAGGCTTAACTGCAATAAATGACCATGATTTATTTTTATGGGATAACTCGGCTTCACACCTGACGTTCTACAACTTGCAAAATTTGACTGAGGTTTCCGACAGGAAAACTAGATTCCAAGTATGTAAAACGAAAGTAGGAAATGTCTAGACACGAACTGCAATTGGGTTGATCAGTCATGTATGTTCCATTTATGTTAAACAACCTCCGGGACATAGACATATTGTCCTGGGAAGGTTTAGCGATCGAAACGTTTAACCAGTATGTATGTTCCATTCATGTCAAACCCCTTGCGGGGACGTAGACATGTTTTCCTGGGCAAGCTTAGCCGACCTAAGTGGTTAACCAGTACTAAGCAATGTGTGTGAGGTGCCTTGCTCAATGACACTACATACGTGGCCTGACCGAGTATCGAACCCGGGACGATAGATTCCAGATCCGACTTCTACTTAAGTGTGGCGTCCGTGGCCCAGTGATAGAGCGTCGGATTTGGAATCGAACAGTCCCGGGTTCGATACTCGGTCAGGCCACGTATGTAGTGGCATTGAGCAAGGCACCTGACACACATTGCTTAGTACTGGTTAATCGCTTAGGTCGGCTAAGCCTGCCCAGGAAAACATGTCTAAGTCCCCGAGAGGGGTTTGACATTAAAGGAACATACTTCTACTTCAATACTGCCCAGGGCTAATGCATCACGGGTAAGTGACATCATCAAAATGGTTAAGAGCTCTAAGGCGTATGTACAGTTAAAAACTGATAAAAATGTGTCAAGTGTCTTAGACTAGGACAATTTTCAGGAAGTGTGAATGTTGGAGGCGCCCTTGAGGAAAAGCCGCCAAACAACCCCCCCCCAAGGGACCCGGGCACGCTAAAAATGAACACCCCGCCTGCCAAGCTCAATTTTTACTTTTTGGCACCCAAATTGCTATTAACAAAAATGGCCGCCATGGAAAACTTAAAACGTCCACAACCCCCGAATGAAGGGCGACAAAGCAAAGTTCCCCGCACCAAACACCACGTTCCCGATGCCCACCAACACACCACAACGGAGCCATGATCAACACATATCAGTGAAAACTAGAATCCCACACAAGATCCAGGGTTCTTAGCATTGCACAAGATCTTGTCTACAGTGTCAGCGGGGGAAAGACGCTCTACCATGGATGCCACACAGTACTAAGCAATTAGCCTGGGTTCCAGTCTGTGGATTTTTAACTTCTAGCAAAATGACAGCCTGGGGAAATTGGATTTCGGATCGTAGCGCCATCTACTTATGATGGTGTAGATTTGAAGAACGACAACTCTTCTCAACAAGATAATATCGCTAAATATAGAAACGGAATTATATCGGAAATCGCCGAATAGGCACGATTATACACGATCATTTCCGAATATACACGAATGCTCCCCTAGACTCATTTACATTGCAAACATATAAATGTCCCTTTTCTGTGTTATATCAACGAGATGGTGGATTTTAAATATTACATTTAGATGGTAATAGATCGATTCGGCGTATTTGAACTAAGGGCGACTTAAATATTGAGTAAATATGTCAAATCATACGCACATTGTACTTTTTAAAACTATTTATCGTTCTGTTGACCCGTAAACAATGGCGGCCAATTATAAAGTTTTATGAACATTGCAGTGCCTCGCTTTCGAGTCAAGTACATCATTAATTAAGTCACGTGCTAATAGGCCTATTAATAGGATTAATGCGAGTCAATAATTACACGGACAATCCCCCACTTTTCCCCAGGCGTTGATATGATCAGAAACTCAATACGGCCCAATTAATAGTCTCGGTGTTAAAATATATTTATTTGACTGACCAGGCAAAATATATCGACATGAAAAAGTGAAAAATCGACAGACTGGAACCCAGGCTAGGCTTTTATAATCACCGCATCTGTTATCCGGTTTTATGTATACCAATAATTTTGGAATAGTTTGGCTTTTAATACACCTGATGGTTTAAGCCTCTTGGTTGACCATAATTTGTTAAGTTTTGTTTTAAATGAAACAACTTTGTCACTATGCACTATGTCTGATAGACGGCTGTTCCAGGTTGTGATGTATATATCAGGTATCGACCCTCGGTCTAGGTCTCAGGTTGATATCAAGTTACATCGGTTCTGATATGAAACTATCCACGTAATAATGTCTTATTTCTTTAATATATATATGAACTTGAACATTTAATATAGTGTAGTAGATAAGGACCATGAATGTTCAGAGGGTGTAAAAAGCACCAAATTTGGCATGGTGGTAGTTTAGAACCAGCTTGTAAATAATAGGCCGGAAGACAATCACGAGAGGCCCTGAGTACCCCGTGAGATGGGTCCCCAAAGGGGCACATAATTGTGTAAATTTGCATGTATATAATTAATTTATTACAGTCACAAATGGTATATAACTTGTGCAAATGAGGTATGTTATCAGGATAATAGGTTACACCAGTATAAAAAATGACTTGTTAAATACAAAATTGAAAATTGAGGCCCTAATTAGTGATAATGCCATAAACCGAGGCCCAGAATGTTGTTAAAATTGGCCAATTGCGATTAATAATATAATAAATATTACAATTTTATGTCAGTATCCACTATTGTACAATAAATAACTACTTTACTCAATTACATAGATCTAAATGCTGCATTATGCTTTAGGTAATGGCCAGAAGCCACTTTTAATTGGTTAACAGAGTTGTTTCCCTTTTAGCAAAATGTCCATGAACAGTTCAGAGAGTGGGAAAGTTCGAAATTTCGTTGCGTTTTTACATGCTGTATCACGCCAAGATGTAAGTATTATTAGTATATTTTGTTTGTATAGATAACACATGTATAAATTATGGCGTTGCACATGTTTAAATAATTTAAAGAACAAGAATTATAAAGGTGGGTGGGGTATGCATGACAAAATTAATTAGTCCTACACATTTTACATTCTTAATGGAGTTTCATTAATTTCAGATATCATGGCAAGTCAACCAGGGTTGGCAATTTCTTACTCTTATTTCCCGGGACGGCGGGAAATACCGGGAAATACTGGGAAATAAGAATTTGGATACCGGGAAATAAGAATTTGGATGATTTTGGTGGTAAATACAGGTATATATACCATACAATTTCTATTACCCGGTGTACTGATTGTAGTATCATGTGTGCAGGATGAAAATGAACTGCTTTTGAAGAATATGACGAAAAATACAGGCATTCATAGTGGCATTTACTGTTCATTATTACTCTAATATACATTGTATACAAACACAGTTTAAGGAGTTTATACATACATTTATTGGAGGTATTTTAAATGTTTAATGTAGTAGGCAAAATGCAAATGTTTTTAGGATTATCCCTGAAATGTGTTCATAATATAGCTGTATTATTAAAATAATCAATTAGTTATTAAAGAAGTCAGAATCATAATTTGAGATGACCCACACTGTTTGTTTGTACACAATTTCAACACGTCACCAGTGCCCAGGAGCTTCTTCATGAGACCAAGCCGGAACTTGTACCCGAACTCCTCAACTACATGTCCGAGACACTGCCAATTCCTAAGGTGCTACAACAGGAATCCTCCATCAACAACTCGAAGCCAGCTGTATGGTGGTCATGTGTGGAGAGGTCGGGCGTGATCACCAAAGACTTCAGTCAGCTCGCCAGGAAATTGATGGTACTGCCAGCAAGTTCAGCCGCCATTGAACGTGTGTTCTCCAACTTCGGCATCATACAGACGAAACTACGCAACAGACTGGGCGTTGAGAAAGCAGCGAAGCTGGTGCTATGCTACTGCTTCCTGAGAGGTAGCGAGGAAATCGACTGGTGAAGACAGACTACTGGCTGAAGAAACATTCCAATACCGGTATTTCCCGGCGGTATTTCCCGCCCCCGGTATTTCCCGGCCAACCCTGAAGTCAACCACATTCTACTCATGGACTCATATGGCTAACAAAATACTAACACAATCAAGAAATTAACAGGAGTTAAACCTAGTAACACAGTCACATGTTGACAACAATCAACCAGAGGTTATGGTGCGTAATCTAATATACTATTATATAACATGTGATGTTGAGGACTGAATGCAAATTTATTCGACCTGCTTGTTTGTTTGTTTTGTTATGCTTACGATGTCAGTCCGCCAATTTGGCGCAGTAGAGTAGTGACCCCGGCATGTCCCCCACATGCCTTAAAGTAAACTTTTTTGAAGCTGAAGGAGGAAATTTACCTGCCAGAAATTTCCAGCCAGTATTTGCCAAACATGCTCATTTTGAACCCAAATTGTACACACGGAAACAACTGACAGTGAGACCTGAACGTTCAGTGGCAACTATTTTTCCTGGATCGAACCAGAACTAAGACACTTTCCTGGATTAAAATCAACTAGTACTGTCAGTATGCAGTGGTGATCATTCTGAGGTATTGCTGTCATTCTGTACAATCTTGTATTGGTTACATTTTGATAGACAATTAATAATGTATTCTACGTTTTAGGAATCCACATCAGGACATGCTGTTGGGTTTGAACAACCTTCGACATATGAGTTGCACAGGGCACGATGTTCCAACTGGAGCCAGTGTTGCCTATGCCAAAAGAAGACTTCCGAGAAATCACGAACACCTTTGGCGTATTCATCACTGAGTGAATGCCATACCAACCTGAGTCCACACAATGCATTGCCACAGGAACAATTAAAACTTTGGAATGACTTGACCTAAGGAGTGGCAATGATTGAGCAAAATGCCGTCTGGCATATGTCCTGCTTCAGCAGCAGAATATTGATAGAGTAGTAAAGAGACAGCAAGTGTGTATGGAAACGATAGAGACAAAGAAGCTTAGAAAGAGTTTTGATACAACGTTTCGTGGTAGTTGTTTCATTTACACTAAATCACATGGTAGACTACATTAGGTAGAAACAATGGAAATAGATACGAAAGTGTGACATATCACAACTGAGATGTCAGATATCGAAATTCTAGCCAAACATTAAGAGGTGGATATGGTACCAACTACCAAGAGACGCAGAATATCATGGAAACTGTTTGTGCACATTTTATAACAAGTACAATAGACACTTTCAACTGATTCTACGTCGATTCATGTGTACGATACTGGTGATGATTAATTGAAATAGGCTATCATTGTTGCTGAGTTGATTGCATATATAGAGAGTTAAACTGATTAATGTGGAAGTGGTGGCTTGTAGATAATAATAAATGACATTTCGGTGTCTTATAACAGGGTTATACAGGTCTCCACATACATACTAAACTGTCTATGGTGAATGTGAAACTACTAGCATTGCATGCCCACCAAATCTCAGGAACGGACTGTACACCACAACATGGATCACAATCCACAGTCAATAACATCGAATGATGCATTTCATGGTACAGCAATCTTGGTCACATGACGTCTGAGGCGCAATGTATAAATATAACTCATCTCAAGGCCGATAAGTCACAAAATATCTACCAGAGAAGCACAAAGATGTCCCTCCTGTAACATTGAAGGCCAACACTCCACAACCAGTTGTCGTGTGAGCCTCCTCCCAACTACTCAACGTGAATTAGTTCTTAGTGACCAAATTGTTAGAGCATGTTGCCAAAAATCTTGGAAAGACAACGGTAGGTCAAAACAAATCTTTTTCATGGTCACCATTCTTTGCAAAACACCTCTCAATAGACACAAGAGCACCAGCCATAACAGCACTATTCCCATTGTTTCGTGACTCTGTGTTCACTGCGGCTAAGGTAAAGCATGGAATGCCACTTATCAAACATGTCACTGAAGCTAAGAACCCTGGCCAGATTACAGTCGATCAACCAAGAAGATACAATGGTGATGGCCCACATAGTACCGGGTATGGACCTGGAAATTGCATGGTGTTGATGGGTGGCCTTCTTGAAGGTTATTGGAGATTGGTTAGATGGGAGTGGTTGGCTTGCATTATATGAGTACCTATCACAATGCATTGAGAGCTACACTTTCATGGCAGGTAAAACTGTTATATCAAAGGCCTCATTTTCATCATACGAGTACAAAATTATTATTTGTATGTAAAACATTAGATACGACTATGCCTTCTCTATTAATTATCATGTGAAAACAATTGAAGTAGTAACAATTAATTAAAGTATTGGAAGTGTTGTTTTTTAAAAAAAATCTGTTGGTAGTCCCTTTTTGGGGTCAAAGGGCCTCTCGTGATTGTCTTCCGGGCATTTTGGAAAGTATACACCCTCATGTTACTTGTGTGAAAATTTGGTGCTTTTTACACCTTCCGAACGAAATCATCATTTTGTGGTCCTTATCTACTACACTAATAATCAAAATCCTGCTCTCCGTTATCCATTGATCAGGAATAGATCACAAATACTGAATTAGATGATTGAAATATTACCATGCAACTACAAACCCACAAAACTACAAACGTCTGTTGTCTGTCAAATTTTACTACGGAGGTAAACAAACTAGCACCGAGAGTGCGTATGCGTTAGGTCTCAGGAACTAGTTATGATACTGCTTTTTCCCCCTATAGATCTTGTCACAGTGTAGAATACATTTGTAGATTCTGAAGTGTACAGACAGTCCTAAATTTGCGGTTGATTGGTTGATATGGAATGTAACAAAAACTCACCTTGCTCTATGGGGTCAACTTGGGGTCATGGTGATGGAGCTACCACAGAAATTCGGAAAGTTTGCAGAGTTTCAAGGCGGCAGAGATGTTGTAGCTTGCAAGTAAGTTTTCATCAGTCAGTACATGTATGTAACATTCAATTAAGTTTGCTTAAATAAATTATTCAATAGAATATACTAAAAGTTCAGTTTCAATAGCCATCAGTCAGGGCTCAAGCCAGAGCTATCTCACTTCTTCATAATTGATAGAGATTCCTGTATGTGAGAAAGTTGTCAGTCGCTTGTATGTTCCATTTATGTCAAACCTCTTGGCAGACTTAGCCAACCTAAGTGATTAGCCAGTACTAAACATTATGCAATGTGTGTGAAGTACCTTGCAAGCTCAAGGACACTACAAACCACGACCACGGACACGACACTTATAGAAGTTGGGGAGTTGAGTACTTCTGAGCAAATCCATCAAATGCGGGTGGTCTTACCCTCCACCACAAGAGATTGACCTCCCAATAATAATCAGAAATGATCGAAAAGAAAGATAGTATTGAGTACAGTCAAACTTTGTTGCCTCGAACTCGGTTAACTAGAACACATCGTCTTGTCCCGGCAATAATCTCTATATAACACAGTCATATTGTTCTACCATCGATGATTCGAACACGGATGACTGGAATTCTCGAATCAGATCAATAGTGCCACGAAATCAATTACTACTTCAATTAACACCTTTGGGTCGAACACAATCGGTGCCCAGCCAAGTCTGCGTGTCTCAGAAAATATACACAAAAGTTTTCTCACCTTTCTCTGATTTGATTGACATCTCTTTTCATCGGTACACGCGTGTAATTTACACGTGAAAATGGCAATTACTATTCTATCGTCGATTACTTTCGCTCACCATGGATTTTTTATCCATATTTTAAATTTGTTATTAAATGTAATTATGTACAGAACAAATATGTTTATTACACACTTATTGAGTTAAAGATGTGCTCCTTATACAAGTCGTTGCTCAAATCAGATTTTAATAAACATTTAAATACGGCAAAGCAAGTAAGTAATTAAAAATTGTATGTAACATGTCCATGTGTTAAATCGCTGTACATTATTATCATTACCTCCTGAATGACACATTCTATTTTTAGAATGCATAACTCTACCTGACATGACATTATTTGAAGATTTAAGCCATTCGTCATTGAATTGCATAACATATTTACTAAAATATCGATATTCTTATAGATTAAAATATCACTTAACACGATTATGAAACGCCGTCGTAAAACACGAATTCATATCAAACCACGAGTGAAGGATATATTGGATGTATTGCATACAACAGTAAGCTACTAATACACATACTTTATAAATATAATGGGTCACTCAAGACAACATATTTCTCAATAAATCATCATATTCCTTTCTATGTTATACGAAGGTATATTGTTCATCCAATTAATGGACGTTGTGATTGCGTAGGTGGAATTTAAATTCTTTGCTTGCCTAAGGGCACAATCATAATGGCTCCACCGGGGCTCAAACTCCGGGCCTTTCGCACCTGAAACGAACGCGCATCATACCTTCAAAATACATTTATTTTGCATTGTATCAATATAATTTAAGTTATTTGACTTTGTTACATGCTAAGAGTTGCACCAGTTTTGCACTGTGTTTGACTTTGTTACATGCTAAGAGTTGCACCAGTTTTGCACTGTGTTTGACTTTGTTACATGCTAAGAGTTGCACCAGTTTTGCACTGTGTTTGACTTTGTTACATGCTAAGAGTTGCACCAGTTTTGCACTGTGTTTGACTTTGTTACATGCTAAGAGTTGCGCCAGTTTTGCACTGTGTGTTTAAGCCATATTTTCCACTTTCAGGAGCATATCTGTTGGCGAGCACTATTTCTTGAGCCACCAAAACGTGCGACTTCTACAGTTGTCATGGCATCCGGCAAGCACCGCTGACACGCATGTTGTCATTTTGACATCGGATAACTTGATCAGGTATAATAGCTTGTTGTATAACTTGATCAGGTATAATAGCTTGTTGGTTAACTTGATCAGGTATAATAGCTTGTTGGATAACTTGATCAGGTATAATAGCTTGTTGGATAACTTGATCAGGTATAATAGCTTGTTGGTTAACTTGATCAGGTATAATAGCTTGTTGTATAACTTGATCAGGTATAATAGCTTGTTGGTTAACTTGATCAGGTATAATAGCTTGTTGGATAACTTGATCAGGTATAATAGCTTGTTGGATAACTTGATCAGGTATAATAGCTTGTTGGTTAACTTGATCAGGTATAATAGCTTGTTGTATAACTTGATCAGGTATAATAGCTTGTTGGATAACTTGATCAGGTATAATAGCTTGTTGGTTAACTTGATCAGGTATAATAGCTTGTTGGATAACTTGATCAGGTATAATAGCTTGTTGGATAACTTAATTATCAGGTATAATAGCTTGTTGGTTAACTTGATCAGGTATAATAGCTTGTTGGATAACTTGATCAGGTATAATAGCTTGTTGGTTAACTTGATTATCAGGTATAATAGCTTGTTGGATAACTTGATCAGGTATTATAGCTTGTTGGATAACTTGATCAGGTATAATAGCTTGTTGGTTAACTTGATCAGGTATAATAACTTGTTGGTTAACTTGATCAGGTATAATAACTTGTTGGTTAACTTGATCAGGTATACTAGTGTGTTGGATAACTTGATTATCAGGTATAATAGCTTGTTGGATAACTTGATCAGGTATAATAGCTTGTTGGTTAACTTGATCAGGTATAATAGCTTGTTGGATAACTTGATCAGGTATAATAGCTTGTTGGTTAACTTGATCAGGTATAATAGCTTGTTGGTTAACTTGATCAGGTATAATAGCTTGTTGGATAACTTGATCAGGTATAATAGCTTGTTGGTTAACTTGATCAGGTATAATAGCTTGTTGGTTAACTTGATCAGGTATAATAGCTTGTTGGATAACTTGATCAGGTATAATAGCTGGTTGTATAACTTGATCAGGTATAATAGCTTGTTGTATAACTTGATCAGGTATAATAGCTTGTTGGTTAACTTGATCAGGTATAATAGCTTGTTGGTTAACTTGATCAGGTATAATAGCTTGTTGGTTAACTTGATCAGGTATAATAGCTTGTTGGTTAACTTGATCAGGTATAATAGCTTGTTGGTTAACTTGATCAGGGAACACATATATCGAGGGGTGTAAAGAGTTCTGTATCAGAGAACGCATATATCGAGGGGTGTAAAGAGTTCTGTATCAGAGAACGCATATATCGAGGGGTGTAAAGAGTTCTGTATCAGAGAACTCATATATCGAGGGGTGTAAAGAGTTCTGTATCAGAGAACGCATATATCGAGGGGTGTAAAGAGTTCTGTATCAGAGAACGCATATATCGAGGGGTGTAAAGAGTTCTGTATCAGAGAACGCATATATCGAGGGGTGTAAAGAGTTCTGTATCAGGAACGCATATATCGAGGGGTGTAAAGAGTTCTGTATCAGAGAACGCATATATCGAGGGGTGTAAAGAGTTCTGTATCAGGAATGCATATAAATTTAACCAGCATTTTAAAAATAATTTAAATCACTTTTATATCATTGTGAACATGTACTAGCATTACAGATCAAACCCCATGCACCACAGTGCTGTACATTGTTCAAACCCCATGCACCACAGTGCTGTACATTGTTCAAACCCCATGCACCACAGTGCTGTACATTTTTCAAGCCCCATGCACCACACAGCTGTACATTTTCAAACCCCATGCACCACACAGCTGTACATTGTTCAAACCCCATGCACCACACAGCTGTACATTTTTTAAGTCAAAAGGCTTGCTTAATAGCATAGTAATTCCAAAACGCATTATGGTATGAAATCACCACTCATGTAAGCGGGTATTTTGGGTGAAGTTTATTCATGCAGGGCTCATTCTAGAGCACGACTTGGGCAAAATCATCGCCCTAGGGACCCTGACTTCACCCCTGGGCAGGCCCCACTTCTCCCTAAAATAAATTACATTTATTTGTACAAATTTCATACAAAATGTTGTCCAGTAAAATACACTGGCATTAATATAAAGTACTGCTTCTTTTCTATTTAATGGTAATATTGTGTAGTTTAACCATATTTGGATTGAAATACATTAAATAACACCATTTAAAGGCGCACTCACATGCTTTCTCACTTCTCCCCAAAATTCTGACCTAGAATGAGTCCTGAGTGTAACATCTGTTCAATGCACCACTTGCAATGATGATGTACATCAGGACATGCGATGGAGTATATAAACTGCACTTGGAGTCAGTAAGCTCCCTTTTTTATAGGTCTAACTAAATCCTGACAATATTTCAGTATATACGACATATTGGAAGCTGACAGGCCCATGCAGACCATCTTCCTGGGTGACAACGAACCATCTTACAGTCTGTCTCTGACACGTCCCTCCATCAGTGGGGCCCTAGGAGATCACATCATGGCCTTCGACTTTGGTCCCCTTGTGAACATACATAAGAAATCTGGGTCAATTCGTGGTGGCAGGATGGAGACACAGACGATTTACTGTGTGCGTGGAAATGGTGATGTTATGGTGGCATATTCCTCTCTCTCGGCAAGGTATGTTTTTAAAAGATAATAATATCTAGACATATTTTTGGGCATACAGTCAAACCTGTGTTAAGCAGCCAGTAAAATCATAGAAAGTGGCTGCTTAGCTCAGATGGCTGCTTAATAGAGGTCACATTTATAATTTAAAAAATGGGAATCTGGAAACTGGCTGCTTAATACAGGTTGACTGTTTAATAGAGGTGACCACTAACACAGGTTTTACTGTACATTTTATTTTAATTATCGATCCAGCAGCCTGTCCACTGACCATGTGGTTTCATCAACTTGACAGAGCCATCGTGGCGCAATGAATATAATCTACCTCGTAACCAAGAGGATTGTTAGCCCTGCCAACTTTTCTATTGCTTCATTAAGCTTGTGACAAGTTGTTGTTTTTAGGGGTTTTTTCTAGAGCGGAATGGCAGGGCGCGTCACCCTGCCCTTTTTAGCCCCACAGTGTTTGCCCTTTAGCCCGCCCTTTTACTTTTAAAACAGTTTATTGGGCAAATACATTACGAGTCCCTCAGTTTTGTAGCTTGCGTCACACGTAACCCCAAAGGTAAGGTACATCATCGTAGCAGTGTGCGGGGTCATGCAATTTACTGAAAAATTTGTCAACATGTTGTGGTACCCGGTTGTTCTTTTAATTTTCTACATATTGTGAGCGGAATCAATTCCATTAACATGCTAATGTTGGCCGTTAACTGGTGTATAAAAGTGTTACAATTTCCTTCATTTTTCATAGACCACCCAAGCTGCCTATCCAAGGTCCTCTGTTGATGCATCCCCCATCTGAGGACAACTATGGAACCGATGCCTGTGCCATCCTTTGTCTACACACCACGCCCACCGTGATTGTCATAACAACCTGTGACGGCAGGTTGCATCATTGTGTTCTATTGCCTAAAGATCCCGGGGATACAACGCTACTGGTAAAAATCAAGTTATGCAATGTTACAGGTCACGGTTATGCAACCCTGCAGATAAAATCACGGCTATGTAATGGTAAAGGTCAAGGTTATGCAACCCTGCAGATAAAATCAAGGCTATGTAAAGGTCAAGGTTATGCAACCCTGCAGATAAAATCAAGGCTATGTAATGGTAAACGTCAAGGTTATGCAACCCTGCAGATAAAATCAAGGCTATGTAACGGTCAAGGTTATGCAACCCTGCAGATAAAATCAAGGCTACCGTAATTTGCTATGTATAACGCGCACTTTTATTACCGAAATCCTTGAGGAATTTGTCTAGTGCGCATTATACACGGGTACAGCCTTCACAACATTTTTTTCCAGGCGAAATTTCGACCCACATCGCCCCCACCACTTTTCAATAAGTATTTGGCAAATGTTATAAAATAACTGTTCTAACAATGTACCGATGATATATATATAATGGCATTGATTTAGACCAACTATGAACTTAGATAGCATTTATTTGCTTTGAATTTGGGAAATTTCATCAAAAACGTAAATGCCAAACAACAATGGCGGATGTTGAATGATTTTATTGATTGTCTATTTCCCGTACATTTTCGTACTATATCGTATAAGGCGATTCTTCGGTGGTATTGAGCTCTAGGCCTAGGTAGGTAAGATAACAGAACATTGGAATTTATAGTTTATCTGAGATATTGAGATCATATATCATGTTTTAAATATATTTATTTGTTTCTTTATTAGAAATATTAAAATGTAATTCTTATAAACAAATACAAATAATGTGTTAGCTTTTAACAAATTGTTTGTAACACTGTTTATGAACCCAATACAATGGGGCCCCTGTTAATTAGTTTGACACGTTTTGAAGTTTGCATGGACATATTTGAGGTGTTAAGAAATATAAGCAGGTGTACAGAATTTTGAGAAAATAATTATTGCTTGATGCATATTTAATTCAATGTCATAGAAGCTGTCATTAGACAAGCAGTACACTCCGTCGATTGATATCTATCACTCAAAATACAACTCAGAATTGTCAAATCTCAGTTATTGTCACAGTACTTAAAATTCAGAAACCCCTACACTGCTAGAGATAAGCTCTACATTATCAAGTATGCAGAGGCTCATGGCAATCGGAAGGCACTAACACAGTATGGCGTCGGTGATTTATCAAAACCATGCACTTCCGGACGTATGAAGCACAGTTTTTTCTTTTTGTACGGGAATATAAAATCATAGAGTATGATTATATTTCAGAACCATGCACTTATTTCTGCACGTAAGGCCCCACAATGTCATCTTTTTTTTATCGAAATATATCATATCATAAATTTTGGCTTGTGAAAATGATATTTTAAGGTGCGCGGTATACACCAGAACTACGTTTTTCCCCGATTTTCGTGCCAAAAAGTGGGTGCGCGTTATACATGATAGCGCGTTATACATAGCAAATTACGGTATGTAATGGTAAAGGTCAAGGTTATGCAACCCTGCAGATAAAATCAAGGCTATGTAATGGTAAAGGTCAAGGTTATGCAACCCTGCAGATACAATCAAGGCTATGTAATGGTAACGGTCAAGGTTATGCAATGTCACTTGTAATAGTCAAGGTTATATAAAAATTGCAGGTAAAATCAGTACTATGCAGCATTTATCAAAGGATGTATGCATAAGAAGCTTGCTTGGCATACGTCAGATTGTAGATCAGGACTGCTATTTCTGGTGTTATTACTGGACAATGATATAAATATGTCTGGTAGAGGCCGGTGTTATTACTGGACAATGATATAAATATGTCTGGTAGAGGCCGGTGTTATTGCTGGACAATGATATAAATATGTCTGGTAGAGGCCGGTGTTATTGCTGGACAATGATATAAATATGTCTGGTAGAGGCCGGTGTTATTACTGGACAATGATATAAATATGTCTGGTAGAGGCCGGTGTTATTGAAGACTCGATGTTGCATTATTCCATATCTTGCCCTTATACCTTTTAATGGGTAATTTTGACGATGTGCACATTTCACGATTTCACTGCAAACTGGAATGGCAAAATGTACAGCCAACCCTCTCTATAAAGACAACCCACAACAGTATACTGGCCCATAACATTACTGTCACACACCAATGCTGTTTGATACAAGCTAGGAACTATCCTTTATTGTTCCATGATTTCATGTGAACTATCCTTTCATATTTGCATATTTCAGTCTGAAGTTTCCTATGGAAGTGGGTCCGAAGAAGCCTGCCTTTTCTATCCTCCAGACGAGATGTTGTTGTATGTAAATGAGACTGTGGAGCTGGAGCTATCCCTTACCACCCCAACTGTAGCAGGAACTCAGCCATTGGAGGATATATTTACATGTCCTATTAGATTAATTAAAGGTAAAGCTATCCCTTACCACCCCAACTGTAGCAGGAACTCAGCCATTGGAGGATATATTTACATGTCCTATTAATTCTCGTGTCCTATTAAATTAATTAAAATTATCCCCAATTATACAAGGAACTTATCCATTGGAGAATATCATTTTTCATAGGATATATTTGTCTGACACATTTTTTGGGTTGGGCCAAGTATATTTTGTCCGGCATGTCAGATGGTCTTACAGATTTTGAGAAGACTGGTCCTATTAGATTAATTGGAGGTAAAGCTATCCCTTACTAGTTCAACTTTAGGTATGAGAGGTATATATATTTGTGTGAATGTTTCTTTGTACTATATGAAATTAACAAGCCTTGCAGAGTTGTCACCCTCAGCCAGCCCCATTTTAAATGTATCAGTTAGAGAAACCTTTCAGCTGCCAATAATCACCAGAATACGCAGATGTTGTGCATCTTCGGAAACATATTTCCTTTGTTTACTTACCACTGTTGAACAAGACACCAGAATGTTAATTTTCATTATGAAAATGTTATAATGTCTTGAATGTCTTGAATAGAACCCGAAAAAATAAAATGACTAATAGACTTGTGAGGTGCTGCCCCAGAGTTCTGGATGATAAATATGCTCAAATAAAAATTGATACAGGGCCTCCGTGGCCGAGTGGTTACGGTCGCTGACTTCAAATCCAATTGGTGATATCAAATTATTTCATGTGAGGAAGCTGGCTTGCTGAAGGACGGTGGTTCTACCCGGGTGCCCGTCAGTGCCTGAAATACTGCATGGAAGGGCACCCGGGTCTTCCTCCACCAATAATAGCTGGAGTCACCATATGACCTAAGCTGTTGGTGCGATTTAAAGCACCAAGCCCCCCCCCCCCCCCCCCGAAAAAACTCAGACTTTTGCAAATCAGATTCGCTGTCACTCAACCAATCAGAATGCTAGAGACTCAGGTACGCTGTCTCTCAACCAATCAGAATGCTTGGGACTCGGATACGCTGTCTCTCAACCAATCAGAATGCTAGAGACTCAGGTACGCTGTCTCTCAACCAATCAGAATGCTTGAGGCTCAGATACACTGTCTGTCAACCAATCAGAATGCTAGAGACTCAGATACGCTGTCGCTCAACCAATCAGAATGCTAGAGACTCAGGTATGCTGTCTCTCAACCAATCAGAATGCTTGAGACTCAGGTATGCTGTCTCTCAACCAATCAGAATGCTAGAGACTCAGGTACGCTGTCTCTCAACCAATCAGAATGCTTGAGACTGAGATACGCTATCTCTCAACCAATCAGAATGCTAGAGACTCAGGTACGCTGTCTCTCAACCAATCAGAATGCTAGAGACTCAGGTATGCTGTCTCTCAACCAATCAGAATGCTTGAGACTGAGATACGCTATATCTCAACCAATCAGAATGCTAGAGACTCGGGTACGCTGTCTCTCAACCAATCAGAATGCTTGAGACTCAGATACGCTGTCTCTCAGCCAATCAGAATGCTTGAGACTCAGATACGCTGTCGCTCAACCAATCAGAATGCTTGTGACTGAGATACGCTGTCGCTCAACCAATCGGAATGCTTGAGACTGAGATACGCTGTCTCTCAACCAATCGGAATGCTTGAGACTGAGATACGCTGTCGCTCAACCAATCAGAATGCTTGAGACTGAGATACGCTGTCGCTCAACCAATCATCACTGATGGTCACAGGTTCAAGCCCCGCTCAGGCCGTGTCTCATTTATATGAAAATGTTGCAGTTTCTTATAGAGGTTTATGCACCAAGTACTGGTTAACTGCTGGAGCCTGCCCAGGAAAGGTGTTGTTAGGTAAACTGCCCGTCTGCGATATAGCCCAAAATGATGCTGATGCAGGCGTAAAACCCGAAAAAACAAACTATTAAGCAGCCAACATGTATTAAGACAGGTTTGACTAGATATATGACATATTGTCAGCACTTATATTATTATTATGCCCAGCTGCACATTGTGATCGTAGCTCATCTCGCAGCACAACCTAGAACACATGGATCTTCAGCGTGTCGCACTCTCTACCAGTGTGTGCACGCATCACATCGTAATGGTGACTCGATCGTTTTGGATTAGTAAGTAGTTACTGCCTTGTCGACATTCTCCAGCTGTCAAGAAAAACAACGCGTGCAGACCAGGACGTGACCTACGACCTGCTGATGTCTAACTGTATGGTCGGTTTATATGCTGCTGCGGGATGACCAACAGTGAGCAGTGTGGTCCTGATATTGACCCGTTCGAAAGAAGTTACATCTCAGGATTTGTCGCCCTGCAGAGAAACTGAGAAAGCAGTTGCCTCCTCCAGGCCTGGAGGTTATAAAGCTTTCTCCAAGCTCAGTCTCAAGCTTCTGATTGGTTCAGCTGACAGTAAGCTCAGAATCGACCAATCAAATCACTTTGAGCTTGAGATCTGAGAAAAGCGTTATAACCTCGGACACTGATGTCAACCAAACAAAGAATTCAGTTTATAAGAATCTAAGAAGATTCAATCGTCTTATGCCTTGGCAATGGTGTCCGCCTCCGTGGTCGAGTGGTTACGGTCGCTGACTTGTATACCACTGTAACCTATCATCACTGATGGTCACGGGTTCGAGCCCCACTCAGGCCGTGTCTCATTTATATGAAAAAGTTGGCAGTTTCTTACGGAGGTTGGTGCACCCAAGTACTGGTTAACCGCTGGAGCCTGCCCAGGAAAGGTGTTGTTAGGTAAACTGCCCACCGGCGATATAGCCCAAAATGGTGCTGATGCAGGCTTAAAACCCGAAATATAACATATAACATAAGCCTTGGCAATGGCAGCCTAAAACAAAGCTACGAGATTAGATTGATGTTATAGATACACATGCACTTGATGACTGCAATTCAAATATAACATTTTTATTTACTTTCATATTAAAAGGTTTAAAGCCCCTATATGCTTTTACAGTCATACATGTGCTTAACGACCACCTGTCGTGATAGCGCAGTGGATGCGTGTTCGCATCAGGTGCGAAAGGTCCAGAGTTCGAGCCCCGCTGGAGCCGTTACGATTGTGCCCTTAGGCAAGGCATTTAAATTCCACATTGCCTCTTCTCTCTCCTTCATGGCGATAGATTCCATCAGAAACGAGGTCTCGAGAGTGATTAATATAAGTTGAAAGAACTTGATGAGCAATCGAGCTAAAATAAATTTGTATAAACTAACAACGGCCAGTTTAATTCCCCCCCCCCATCCATAATCGTTCTTTAAAAGGCCAGTCAAAATCATTCCCGGCAAGCCAACATTAACCCCGAACAACGAGCGCGTGTCATCGTTCCCGGCAAGCCAACATTAACCCCGAACAACGAGCGCGTGTCATCATTCCCGGCAAGCCAACATTAACCCCGAACAACGAGCGCGTGTCATCGTTCCCGGCAAGCCAACATTAACCCCGAACAACGAGCGCGTGTCATCGTTCCGGCAAGCCAACATTAATCCCGAACAACGAGCGCGTGTCATCGTTCCCGGCAAGCCAACATTAACCCCGAACAATGAGCGCGTGTCATCGTTCCCGGCAAGCCAACATTAACCCCGAACAATGAGCGCGTGTCATCGTTCCCGGCAAGCCAACATTAACCCCGAACAACGAGCGCGTGTCATCGTTCCCGGCAAGCCAACATTAACCCTAAACAACGAGCGCGTGTCATCGTTCCCGGCAAGCCAACATTAACCCCGAACAACCAGCGCGTGTCATCGTTCCCGGCAAGCCAACATTAACCCCGAACAACGAGCGCGTGTCACCATTCACCAATCGATGGTGTGAACAATTAGTGGTCGCTAGTGCATCGATTTGTATGTAATTAGCCAACTCGTATGTCCCCCGGCCTGTTTGATTAGATCACTGGATTACATGTTTGTTACATGTTCTAGTCTTAGAATGAGTGTGCATAATTATCGACCATCAGCTTTAATCGAGTAATCACATTTTTCTTAACTTACAATTAAAAATCTGATCAAATAAAAAAAGGGTTTTGTTTCATTTCCCATCAAAACGTGATATTTATCAAAGTGTTCATACCATTTGCTTTCCGAGAGCCGAATATCGGCAGCGGCGTATATACTGACTCCTGTTATTAACGTCGTATTTCATTGGCTTAACCTCGGAGGTTTCCGTTACTATTTTCAAAATAAACCAATGAAAAAGGAGTTTATAAATGAATAATTTAACATCCGGGCAAGTTTTCAAACATTCTGCAAAATTTCAAATCAGAAAAGTCGCATTGAAAACGAAGAGAAAGTGAGATTCTTGTTACGATGGCTGGCGATTCTGATGAAAATATGAACATTGACGATATGTTTCGATCAGATAGCGATGACAGTGACTTTTCTTTGCTTAAGTCCGACGATCTTCCGAGCGATATGGACTTTTCGTCCAAAAATGAAAGCTCGGAAATCGAAAATGATCCAAGCTGGCATGCCCAAACATGAAGCCCGATCCAAACTGGCATGCCCAAACATGAAGCCCGATCCAAACTGGCATGCCCAAACATGAAGCCCGATCCAAACTGGTATGCCCAAACAGAGGAAGCCCGATCCAAACTGGTATGCCCAAACAGAGGAAGCCCGATCCAAACTGGTATGATGTGTCTCTCAAGGAAATGCAGGCTTACCTTCATGTATGTGTCTTCATGTCTATACTGCATCTCCCTGCATACACGATGTACTGGTCGGGTGATTGTGCAGGCCTACCTTCATCTCTATACTGCATCTCCCTGCATACACGATGTACTGGTCGAGTGATTGTGCAGGCCCACCTTCATGTCTATACTGCATCTCCCTGCATACACGATGTACTGGTCGGGTGATTGTGCAGGCCTACCTTCATGTCTATACTGCATCTCCCTGCATACACGATGTACTGGTCGAGTGATTGTGCAGGCTCACCTTCATGTCTATACTGCATCTCCCTGCATACACGATGTACTGGTCGAGTGATTGTGCAGGCCCACCTTCATGTCTATACTGCATCTCCCTGCATACACGATGTACTGGTCGGGTGATTGTGCAGGCCCACCTTCATGTCTATACTGCATCTCCCTGCATACACGATGTACTGGTCGGGTGATTGTGCAGGCCTACCTTCATGTCTATACTGCATCTCCCTGCATACACGATGTACTGGTCGAGTGATTGTGCAGGCCCACCTTCATGTCTATACTGCATCTCCCTGCATACACGATGTACTGGTCGAGTGATTGTGCAGGCCTACCTTCATGTCTATACTGCATCTCCCTGCATACACGATGTACTGGTCGAGTGATTGTGCAGGCCTACCTTCATGTCTATACTGCATCTCCCTGCATACACGATGTACTGGTCGAGTGATTGTGCAGGCCTACCTTCATGTCTATACTGCATCTCCCTGCATACACGATGTACTGGTCGAGTGATTGTGCAGGCCTACCTTCATGTCTATACTGCATCTCCCTGCATACACGATGTACTGGTCGAGTGATTGTGCAGGCCTACCTTCATGTCTATACTGCATCTCCCTGCATACACGATGTACTGGTCGAGTGATTGTGCAGGCCTACCTTCATGTCTATACTGCATCTCCCTGCATACACGATGTACTGGTCGAGTGATTGTGCAGGGCTACCTTCATGTCTATACTGCATCTCCCTGCATACACGATGTACTGGTCGAGTGATTGTGCAGGCCTACCTTCATGTCTATACTGCATCTCCCTGCATACACGATGTACTGGTCGAGTGATTGTGCAGGCCTACCTTCATGTCTATACTGCATCTCCCTGCATACACGATGTACTGGTCGAGTGATTGTGCAGGCTTACCTTCATGTCTATACTGCATCTCCCTGCATACACGGTGTACTGGTCGAGTGATTCGTTGTTTCGGACATTATTTGATAAGGAACCAGATACAATGTATATAATGGTGCTACATTTTTTTATTAATAAAAGATAAAATGATACATTTACATTGTATTTCTTTCTACACAGTAGACATACATGTATCAAATTCAATAATAAGAAAAGGGGCGTGGAGGTTGTATATGGAGGTCATGATTAATGACCCTCCGAACACTTTGCCTACTTCCCAAGGCCGGTCTTTGTTCACAGGTTTGACTGTACTTAGAATGTGCTGCACAGAGGGATATTGTAAGGAGCAGATGATTACATATTGTGATTATTGTCTTATATTTTCAATAATAAATGATTACGGTAAAAAGTAAAATTTGGCAAATATTGAAATTACCATTTGTAAATTACCTCCCTTTATGGATATGGAATTATTAGCTCCGTAAATGGTGGTTTACTAAAGTTAACACTAGGATAAATTTGCCAATGAATCGCTGTATTATTTTTCCAACTGAAAAGGGAAAAAAACGCATAAAAAGACTTAAATGGAAAAAAATGAATCTTGTTAATTGTGTAAATGACTTCTATTATTTTTCTGTATATAACCAGTAGTGACAACAGACTATTTTATATAGCGACGATAAATAAACGTAAAACACACACAGACTATTTTATATAGCGACGATAAATAAACGTAAAACACACACAGACTATTTTATCTGCATCTGGCAAATGACATTTCTCACGATCACAGTTGATGAGTTATTTCTCCACCATCCCCAGCATACTTTATTGTGGCATACTTTATAGACACCATTCATTAATTATCACCGATAATAATTACAGAACTCATTAATAAACTTAATACACCTATCCTAAGCTCATTCATCCGAAAATATGCAAATAAGCTGTTTATTGTCATATACCGAAATCAAATCGACCTTCGACCTTTGTATGACATATAATGTTTTTTATCACCATCAGATCAGCAAAGGTCACTTGGAGTCACGATTGTCAAAACAAATCAAATGTTCAGAAAGTGACAAGAGCATGTGTGTAATACCTGTGGAACATCCATACAACAAAGAAACCTGGACATTTAATGTACACTTACAACCAACATGGGGCTGAATAATTTGGTTAATGTTTGAACAGTTGATTTAATCAGTCTGCCTCCGTGGTTGAGTGGTTACGGTCACTTGTATACCATGTAACCTATCATCACTGATGGTCACAGGTTCGATCTTTTTTCAAGAAATATGACCAGAATGGATATATTTTGGTGTGACCAGAATGGATATATTTTGGTGTGACCAGAATCGATATATTTTGGTGTGATCAGAATGGATATATTTTGGTGTGACCAGAATCGATATATTTTGGTGTGACCAGAATCTATATATTTTGGTGTGACCAGAATCGATATTATTTTGGTGTGACCAGAATCGATATATTTTGGTGTGATCAGAATGGATATATTTTGGTGTGACCAGAATCGATATATTTTGGTGTAACCAGAATCGATATATTTTGGTGTGACCAGAATCAATATATTTTGATGTGACCAGAATCGATATTATTTTGGTGTGACCAGAATCGATATTATTTTGGTGTGACCAGAATCGATATATTTTGGTGTGACCAGAATCGATATATTTTGGTGTGACCAGAATGGATATATTTTGGTGTGACCAGAATGGATATATTTTGGTGTGACCAGAATGGATATATTTTGGTGTGACCAGAATCGATATATTTTGGTGTGACCAGAATCGATATATTTTGGTGTGACCAAAATGGATATATTTTGGTGTGACCAGAATCGATATATTTTGGTGTGACCAGAATCGATATATTTTGGTGTGACCAGAATCGATATATTTTGGTGTGACCAGAATCGATATATTTTGGTGTGACCAGAATCGATATATTTTGGTGTGACCAGAATCGATATATTTTGGTGTGACCAGAATCGATATATTTTGGTGTGACCAGAATCGATATATTTTGGTGTGACCAGAATGGATATATTTTGGTGTGACCAAAATGGATATATTTTGGTGTGACCAGAATGGATATATTTTGGTGTGACCAGAATGGATATATTTTGGTGTGACCAGAATCGATATATTTTGGTGTGACCAGAATCGATATATTTTGGTGTGACCAGAATCGATATATTTTGGTGTGACCAGAATCGATATATTTTGGTGTGACCAGAATCGATATATTTTGGTGTGACCAGAATCGATATATTTTGGTGTGACCAGAATCGATATATTTTGGTGTGACCAGAATCGATATATTTTGGTGTGACCAGAATCGATATATTTTGGTGTGACCAAATGGATATATTTTGGTGTGACCAGAATCGATATATTTTGGTGTGACCAGAATTGATATATTTTGGTGTGACCAGAATGGATATATTTTGGTGTGACCAGAATGGATATATTTTGGTGTGACCAGAATGGATATATTTTGGTGTGACCAGAATCGATATATTTTGGTGTGACCAGAATCGATATATTTTGGTGTGACCAGAATCGATATATTTTGGTGTGACCAGAATCGATATATTTTGGTGTGACCAGAATCGATATATTTTGGTGTGACCAGAATCGATATATTTTGGTGTGACCAGAATCGATATATTTTGGTGTGACCAGAATCGATATATTTTGGTGTGACCAGAATCGATATATTTTGGTGTGACCAGAATCGATATTATTTTGGTGTGACCAGAATCGATATATTTTGGTGTGACCAGAATCGATATATTTTGGTGTGACCAGAATCGATATATTTTGGTGTGACCAGAATCGATATATTTTGGTGTGACCAGAATCGATATATTTTGGTGTGACCAGAATCGATATATTTTGGTGTGACCAGAATCGATATATTTTGGTGTGACCAGAATCGATATATTTTGGTGTGACCAGAATCGATATATTTTGGTGTGACCAGAATCGATATATTTTGGTGTAACCAGAATCGATATATTTTGATGTGACCAGAATCGATATTATTTTGGTGTGACCAGAATCGATATATTTTGGTGTGACCAGAATCGATATATTTTGGTGTGACCAGAATCGATATATTTTGGTGTGACCAGAATCGATATATTTTGATGTGACCAGAATCGATATTATTTTGGTGTGACCAGAATCGATATATTTTGGTGTGACCAGAATCGATATATTTTGGTGTGACCAGAATCGATATATTTTGGTGTGACCAGAATCGATATATTTTGGTGTGACCAGAATCGATATATTTTGGTGTGACCAGAATCGATATATTTTGATGTGACCAGAATCGATATTATTTTGGTGTGACCAGAATCAATATATTTTGGTGTGACCAGAATCGATATATTTTGGTGTGACCAGAATCAATATATTTTGGTCACATTGTTGCATTCCAGGAACCATCCATGTTCTTTGCATCATTTTCAATTAATATAAATGACGTTCAGAAATTAAATTTTTCTTAAATGGTCATTTCGCACCCAATGGTTTGTACGCAATTTTTGACTAGAATTCAGGTAGGCCCTGAAGCCATGTCTCTTTATAAGAAGAAGTTGGCAATTTCTTACGGAGGTTGGTGCACCAAGTACTGGTTAACTGCTGGAGCCTGACCAGGAAAGGTGTTGTTAGGTAATGTAGCTATGGATGTTTTCACCACAATTTACAGGGCTCAAGCTAAACTAAATTTTTTGGGAGAAAATTTAGGGAGAAGTCTGGGGTGACTTTTCAACGACTGCAAATAGTGAAACCGTATTTAAAATCTCAAGAGTGTCAACCAGACCTCATTTTTTTATCAGAATTAGAGAAAACATTGACTAATTTGCCGAGTTGGGTTTAGGACCTTACAACTAAGTTTCATGTTACTTTGTAGCTTATAATGTTCTACATTGTATACCAATTGAAATCGATCAGAAAAACACGTAAATTATATTGTTTTTTTGGTTACTAGGCAGTTTTATCCATCACTGGTGTCAGCTACATTGCGATCGGGGTGCCGGCATTTTCAAAATGCATGATTCTACGACTGGCTATCAATTTTATATACGCTGCATACATGTAGGCACTGAAATAATTGGTAAGCCAACCCGATATATTTAGTCACGACCACAGAATAATACCTGGGACATTCCAATTTCCAAGAAATTGATTTTTTATTAGTCAATTTTTGATGACTACATTTTAGCACTTGCCTGTATTTCAACAATTATAAATTGGTATTTTGTGTCTTACAACATCGATAATTTGGATGATGATGATTGAGCTTATTTACCCTCGCCTCCAGCGAACCATGTGAGCGAGCGAATATAAGATAATTTGGATAAAGATCATCCGGCTATTTATGTTAATTAGGCTGGGGAATTATGTAAATATGTTTGCTTCAGCTTCGCTGATTGGCTATGCGTATTAATGGTATTAAGTTGATTGGATTACGCCAAGTATCCGGATGTCGGTGGGAGATTAGCTCATTCAGCCCTGGTGTTGATTTACTGATCCTGTTAGCCAGTTCTTGTCTAACTCCTACAGCAGATATCAGTTTAGTCCTGTATTCCTGGAACAATGTATCAATATTAATGATTTATCAGAATGTTTCATTTAGAATTGTTACTAAATTTGCTAACTTTGAATGCATGTATCTTTCCTGTTCTTGTCTTGTTGATTCATTATTTTTACAATCCCCATAATTTATATAAAATCATTAGTAATACTCTAGTAGCTCATGGTGGTTGAGTATGCACTTTATTGTACAGACCTAAACTCTTCAGGAATACACTAATTGAAGGTCTAGGAACAATATTTGGTTGGTAACACATTTGCCACCGACGGCGAAATAGCTGAAATGACCACACCCCTTTTTGGGCCACGCCCCCTTAACGCCGTGACTGTATCTACAGAACCGTTGGACCTAGGAGGTTGGCCGACCACTCAAAATGTGCGCAATGGCCACATTATGGGGGTCACAATACATTTTCATATCCAAAAGTCAATGGTTTTTGAGATAATTGCCAAAAACCGATTTCAACATGTTACAAACTACAATTGTATGATACCACCAAGGCCACAACATTATATGACACTTTATCATAACCTGTTATACCTTTTATTTTGCATATATATTTTATTTTGCATATATATTTTGCATCTTCCTATTTTGGAATTTAATTATTTGGATTTCTACACTTTTCGCCTTTACTACAGCCACAAAACGTCACACATTTAATGTTCCTGTCTCTGCAAGTGCACTTTTTGGTACTCATACATGCTCTTGGGCATTTGCATGGAGGAGGCAGGTCATCGGGCCTGCACAATACTGGCAGTATCACTGGTGTTATGCCAACGTCCGTTGCTTCATACCCATACTGGAGTGGATCTGGTTTGGTGACGGCAGGAGTTGGGGCTTGCAACCACATCTTACACTGAATATATGCTCGCTTTATGTGTTCTCGTAGCGTTGATGAACAGCACACAAGCTGGTTGAAGTCCAGTTCTTTCTTGGAGTTGTGGTACTGCTCCCATCGATATTCATCGAAAGTGGAACAGTCGGTCTTCTTTAATCCAGACACAAGGAACTTTTCAGCATTGCTTGTTATCTGTGGTGACAGTTCTTCTACACCAAACCCTTCCAGTAGGGAGTGATCGATGGATGCTTTCAGGCCTGACAGCTTTGGACCCACCTTGCTGGTACTGTCGCAACCGCTGAGAGCATGAATGGCTGGGAGACACGACACCAAACCGTTGTCCAGTTGATCAACCAACAGGTGGACTGGTACAGTTTTCTTTGTTTTCCGGTTACCAAGCTTCACGTACAACTTTCAGGATGTGTATGCAATTGCCAAGGAAATCCAGCTGTTGAAGCCAGATCAGTTTGGTAACATATTCCTTGGAATGGGACCATTTCACATGGAGAAGATTGTCATCGCTTGCCTTGGGAAGTTTTTAAGTACCAAAAAGTGCACTTGCAGAGACAGGAACATTAAATGTGTGACGTTTTGTGGCTGTAGTAAAGGCGAAAAGTGTAGAAATCCAAATAATTAAATTCCAAAATAGGAAGATGCAAAATATATATGCAAAATAAAATATATATGCAAAATAAAAGGTATAACAGGTTATGATAAAGTGTCATATAATGTTGTGGCCTTGGTGGTATCATACAATTGTAGTTTGTAACATGTTGAAATCGGTTTTTGGCAATTATCTCAAAAACCATTGACTTTTGGATATGAAAATGTATTGTGACCCCCATAATGTGGCCATTGCGTAACTTTTGAGTGGTCGGCCAACCTCCTAGGTCCAACGGTTCTGTAGATACAGTCACGGCATTAAGGGGGCGTGGCCCAAAAAAGGGTGTGGCCAATTCAGCTATTTCGCCGTCGGTGGCAAATGTGTTACCAACCAAATATTGTTCTTAGACCTTCAATTAGTGGATTCCTGAAGAGTTTAGGTCTGTACAATAAAGTGCATACTCAACCACCATGAGCTACTCTAGTATAAGTAAAATCATGCAAAACAGGGTTGAACAGGGTGAATATGAAACATGACTTACGGAGGAAGAATTCATTTACTACCCATTTCACTTATTAATCCAATGAATGAATTTCATACACATTATATTTACACTATTTACAACACAAAAATAATAAGCACTAAATTTAGATATATTGTAAGCCTACTCTTGCACTAATGGATGGATTGTTGGTCCAACTCAAAGTGTATGTACATGTAAATTGTCCCATGATTATATTGCTCAACTGTAGATAAATGATTAGATTTTCTTGAAATTTCAAATTTAATAAATATTATACTAAATAATTCACATACTGTTGACGTATATACATTTTTTTGTGTTTATTTATTTTTTTTACAATTTTTCACTTTGAAACTTTATATACACACTCACTGACCCTGCTGTGTTGTGTACACACTCACTGACCCTGCTGTGTACACACTCGCTGACCCTGCTGTGTACACACTCACTGACCCTACTGTGTACACAATCACTCACCCTGCTGTGTACACACTCACTGACCTGACCCAATGCTGTGTACACACTCACTGACCCTGCTGTGTACACACTCAATGACCCTGCTGTGTACACACTCACTGACCCTGCTGTGTACACACTCACTGACCCAATGCTGTGTACACACCACTGACCCTGCTGTGTACACACTCACTGACCTGCTGTGTACACACTCACTGACCCTACTGTGTACACACTCACTGACCCTGCTGTGTACACACTCACTGACCCAATGCTGTGTACACACTCACTGACCCTGCTGTGTACACACTCACTGACCCTGCTGTGTACACACTCACTGACCCTACTGTGTACACACTCACTGACCCTACTGTGTACACACTCACGACCCTACTGTGTACACACTCACTGACCCAATGATGTGTACACACTCACTGACCCAATGCTGTGTACACACTCACTGACCCAATGCTGTGTACACACTCACTGACCCAAACTGACCCTGCTGTGTACACAACCACTGACCCTGCTGTGTACACAATCACTGACCCAATGCTGTGTACACACTCACTGACCCAATGCTGTGTACACACTCACTGACCCAAACTGGCCCTGCTGTGTACACAATCACTGACCCAATGCTGTGTACACACTCACTGACCCAATGCTGTGTACACACTCACTGACCCTGCTGTGTACACACTCACTGACCCTGCTGTGTACACAATCACTGACCCAATGCGGTGTACACAATCACTGACCCTGCTGTGTACACAATCACTGACCCTGCTGTGTACACACGCACTGACCCATGCTGTGTACACACTCACTGACCCAATGCTGTGTACACACTCACTGACCCTGCTGTGTACACAATCACTGACCCTGCTGTGTACACACTCACTGAGCCTGCTGTGTACACACTCGCTGAGCCTGCTGTGTACACACTCACTGACCCTGCTGTGTACACACTCACTGACCTTGCTGTGTACACACTCACTGACCCAATGCTGTGTACACACTCACTGACCCTGCTGTGTACACACTCACTGACCCTGCTGTGTACACAATCACTGACCCTGCTGTGTACACAATCACTGACCCAATGCTGTGTACACACTCACTGACCCAATGCTGTGTATACAATCACTGACCCTGCTGTGTACACACTCACTGACCCTGCTGTGTACACAATCACTGACCCAATGCTGTGTACATACTCGCTGACCCAATGCTGTGTACACACTCGCTGACCCAATGCTGTGTGATATGGCTGAACGCATTACATTACACGCCACACACGATTCGCTCCTCTTCTTCGTCTTCGAACATTCACGACAGCGCCCCTTCTTTGCTTTAACGACAGCGCCCCTTCTTTGCTTTTCTTGGGAAATACGTTCCACGAGTAAGAAGATGTAATAGATCTGGACTAGTGAAGAAATTGTCGATGTTGATGATGTGATACCTACCTGCAATTTTGTGTGTCATGTCCATGACAACTCTCGTGGCAAGTCCAACTTCTACTCTGGCTCGATCCTCCCTCCCAGTATATATTCATTGACATATCCATTATAAGGGTCTGCTTGCATCCAAACTTTTATGCCGTACTTGGTTGGCTTTGTTGGCATGTACTGTCTGAAGCCTAAACGTCCACGAAATGCCACCATGGCCTCATCCACGCTCGAGTTTCTGTGCGGGTTGTAGTTGGCAAGACATTTCTTCAGAACACCTTCAAGAATTGGTCTGATCGGATAGAGTTTGTCATGTCCAGGTGAGCCTTTTAGAACCATTTGAGAGTGGTCATTCACATGAAAATACTGCATCAACTTGTCAAATCGGTCACGTTTCATGATGTTTGGCATAAACAATTTCCCAAACAACCAGTCACTTGACCAATACATCCGGAATGCAGGGAGATGTATATGGACATGAACACATGCATACCAAGGTTGTCAACAATTCTTTGTTGAGCATACAAGTTGGTTTGCATTACAATGTGCTGGATCATGTTCAATGGGAAAAATAAATGGAAAAAATCTACTTCCCTTGATTCCTTTGCAAGAGTCACATTGGGACCTGGTCGTGGGCCTGTAAAACCATGTTTTACCCGATTGTTTCGATCGTTCAAAGTCCACTGTCCAGGCCCGACATATTCGTCTTCATTTTCTGAGCTTTCATTTTCTGATGGAAACTCTAAATCGCTTGGAAGATCATCCAAATTAAATCTCGAAAAAGTCACTCTCATCACTGTCCGATCGCAACATATCGTCAATGTCCATATTTTCATTGGAATCGGCAGCCATTTTTACAAAATCGCCAAATTTTGTTGTTTTTTGTACACAGAAATTTTCTATTTTGCTGTTTTAAATCTCGAGAATTTTTTTTTTAAACTTACCCAGATGTTAGATTATTCTTTTGTAAACTAAATTTTCATTGGTTTATTTCGAAAATAGCACAAGAAACCGCCGATATTAAGCTAATGAAATGCGACGTTAGAAAGTTAGAGTTCAGTATAATGCGCCGTCGATATTCGTCTCTCGGAAAGCTGGTGTGTTATCAGGCAACGTCTGACAGCGGCTTTCGGAAAGCGGCTTATCTTATCTACGCCGCCATTTGACGGCTCAAAGGCTTGATGAGTTAATATGCCTCGCAGCGTGAATTTCCAGGCTGTCAAATGACAAAACGTATTACCATTAATTAGCAATTATATCCTCCAGAAATAACTGTGTAATGGATGTCGCTCTCATGTCTGTTGTCGGCGAAGTGGCGGAAAATAAAGCGACCACTTCGCCCTAATCGAATGTTACTGCAGTAACAAGTTGAAATTTAGTTTTATTTAGGGGTGTGGAATATGTAGGAGTTAAACTGTCTGTCTGCATGTCTGTCTGTCGAACATTAGGGGCTTATGTATTCAGTTGAATACTGTTGATAGCCCCTAAGTCATTTGGATTTGGGGCTAATTTGTCTATTATTATCCCTTAAACCGCCTCTTCTTAAACGATATTTTAGCCGATAAATCAAATATGTTGGTATGTGCATACACTACGTCCGTACTTACTTAATGATGGTTTGGAAAACTATAGGAACAATGAACTAATGGTCTAGTGTTAGCTCTTACAAAGTTAAAAAACAAAAGAGAAAACAATAAGATAGTAATTTATTTGTAAAATGCAGCTTATGAATATACAGGGCTCATTCTACAGGGTGGTATGGACAAAGTAGTCACCCTTTGCCCCCTTGGGGGCACCACTTCTCCCTAAAAATGTTTTTAATTTTCAGACAAAATGTTGTCCATTGTAAAAGCACTCTTTCTATTCAAATACTGATTTAACGGTCATATTGTGTATTTAATGGTCATATTGTGTATTTAACGGTCATATTGTGTATTTAACGGTCATATTGTGTATTTAATGGTCATATTGTGTATTTAACGGTCATATTGTGTATTTAACGGTCATATTGTGTATTTAACGGTCATATTGTGTATTTATCGATCATATTGTGTATTTAACGGTCATATTGTGTATTTAACGATCATATTGTGTATTTAACGGTCATATTGTGTATTTAACGGTCAAATTGTGTATTTAACGATCATATTGTGTATTTAACGGTCATATTGTGTATTTAACGGTCATATTGTGTATTTAACGGTCATATTGTGTATTTAACGGTCATATTGTGTATTTATCGATCATATTGTGTATTTAACGGTCATATTGTGTATTTAACGATCATATTGTGTATTTAACGGTCATATTGTGTATTTAACGGTCAAATTGTGTATTTAACGATCATATTGTGTATTTAACGGTCATATTGTGTATTTAACGGTCATATTGTGTATTTAACGGTCATATTGTGTATTTAACCCTATTATGTTGAAATTTATGAAATAATACCATTAGATGACGCAATCCGCTTTCTCACTTCTCGCTAGCTTGAGCCCTTATGAAAGATGTATACGTGCATTTTCAAGAGTTTGACAGATTTTGTGTAACAAACATGACAACATGTCACACACAATATAATAAATTACCGCAGTTCCGTCTTGAAGTCATTTGAATTTTAAACATGAATTTTAAACCAATTTTAATTTTTGTATTTTGGCAAAATGCCAATTGACGTTGCATGCAGGGGAATGTGCAGAATTATTTAAACTCTATTAAACTTCATGGATAGAATTGTGTGGAATGTTCATGGCTTTCACACCAGCACAAACACTGTGTGGGAGGGGAAGGTAATCTCATGGATAGAATTGTGTGGAATGTTCATGGCTTTCACACCAGCACAAACACTGTGTGGGAGGGGAAGGTAATCTCATGGATAGAATTGTGTGGAATGTTCATGGCTTTCACACCAGCACAAACACTGTGTGGGAGGGGAAGGTAATCTCATGGATAGAATTGTGTGGAATGTTCATGGCTTTCACACCAGCACAAACACTGTGTGGGAGGGGAAGGTAATCTCATGGATAGAATTGTGTGGAATGTTCATGGCTTTCACACCAGCACAAACACTGTGTGGGAGGGGAAGGTAATCTCATGGCTGTCAAAATCTTGAAATATAAATATTGTTGAGAATAGATACCTAATCACTTTTTAGGTAGGTGCTATTCTCCTTTTTTTATTATTTGTGCAGATTTCCTCTTTTTTCACAATTTTCCATTCACAGTTAAGAACTATGACTCCAATTGTGAAGCATTTGTGTGTTTTACGTTTATTTATCGTCGCTACCGGTTGCCCGCCTCCTGAAGAGATTAGTCATTTTAGATTTTTGGAGGATAGTGCAATGATACAGAGACCTATTCCAGAATCTCCTCTGGTTCTTTTACGTGCACAGTGTAAAGCACCGACACGAGACCTCAGTTTAACGTCCCATCTGAAAGACTTTTAATTTTATTATGGTCAGATGGGGGATGGAACCTGCAATCCCTGGATTACCAGTCCAGCGTGTTACCACTGGACTACAGATCCCTGGATTACCAGTCCAGCGTGTTACCACTGGACTACAGATCCCTGGATTACCAGTCCAGCGTGTTACCACTGGACTACAGATCCCTGGATTACCAGTCCAGCGTGTTACCACTGGACTACAGATCCCTGGATTACCAGTCCAGCGTGTTACCACTGGACTACAGATCCCTGGATTACCAGTCCAGCGTGTTAACCACTGGACTACAGATCCCTGGATTACCAGTCCAGCGTGTTAACCACTGGACTACAGATCCCTGGATTACCAGTCCAGCGTGTTAACCACTGGACTACAGATCCCTGGATTACCAGTCCAGCGTGTTAACCACTGGACTACAGATCCCTGGATTACCAGTCCAGCGTGTTAACCACTGGACTACAGATCCCTGGATTACCAGTCCAGCGTGTTAACCACTGGACTACAGATCCCTCTGTAAGTGTGAAGCACATGCAACTTGAAGTTGGCGCAGCAAATCAAATGTGGTCGAGTGGTTACGACTGCCTCCGTGCTCGAGTGGTTACGGCTGCTTCTGTGCTCGAGTGGTTATGGCTGCTTCTGTGCTCGAGTGGTTACGGCTGCCTCCGTGCTCATGTGGTTATGGCTGCCTCAGTGCTCGAGTGGTTACGGCTGCCTCAGTGCTCGAGTGGTTACGGTTGCCTTAGTGCTCGAGTGGTTACGACTGCCTCAGTGCTCGAGTGGTTACGGCTGCCTCAGTGCTCGAGTGGTTACGGTTGCCTTAGTGCTCGAGTGGTTACGACTGCCTCCATGCTAGAGTGGTTACGGCTGCCTCCGTGCTAGAGTGGTTACGGCTGCCTCAGTGCTCGAGTGGTTACGGCTGCCTCCATGCTAGAGTGGTTACGACTGCCTCCATGCTAGAGTGGTTACGGCTGCCTCCGTGCTAGAGTGGTTACGGCTGCCTCTGTGCTAGAGTGGTTACGGCAGCCTCCGTGCTCGAGTGGTTACGGCTGCCTCTGTGCTAGAGTGGTTACGACAGCCTCAGTGCTCGAGTGGTTACGGCTGCCTCAGTGCTCGAGTGGTTACGGCTGCCTCAGTGCTCGAGTGGTTACGGCAGCCTCTGTGCTCGAGTGGTTACGGCTGCCTCAGTGCTCGAGTGGTTATGGCTGCCTCAGTGCTCTAGTGGTTATGGCTGCCTCCGTGGTCGAGTGGTTACGGCTGCCTTAGTGCTCGAGTGGTTACGGCTGCCTTAGTGCTCGAGTGGTTACGGCTGCATTAGTGCTCGAGTGGTTACGGCTGCATTAGTGGTCGAGTGGTTATGCCTCTGTGCTCGAGTGGTTACGGCAGCCTCTGTGCTCGAGTGGTTACAGCTGCCTCCGTGGTCGAGTGGTTACGGTTGCCTTAGTGCTCGAGTGGTTACGGCAGCCTCTGCTCGAGTGGTTACAGCTGCCTCCATGGTCGAATGGTTACGGTTGCCTTAGTGCTCGAGTGGTTACGGCAGCCTCTGTGCTCGAGTGGTTACAGCTGCCTCCATGGTCGAGTGGTTACGGTTGCCTTAGTGCTCGAGTGGTTACGGCAGCCTCTGTGCTTGAGTGGTTACAGCTGCCTCCGTGGTCGAGTTGTTACGGCTGCCTCAGTGCTCGAGTGGTTACGGCAGCCTCCGTGGTCGAGTGGTTACGGCAGCCTCCGTGGTCGAGTGGTTACAGCTGCCTCCGTGGTCGAGTGGTTACGGCTGCCTCAGTGCTCGAGTGGTTACGGCTGCCTCAGTGCTCGAGTGGTTACGGCAGCCTCCGTGCTCAAGTGGTTACGGCTGCTGACTTGTATACCACTATAACCTATCATCACTGATGGTCACGGGTTTCTTACAGAGGTTGGTGCACCAAGTACTGGTTAACCACTAAAGCCTGCCCAGGAAAGGTGTTGTTAGGTAAACTGCCCGTCGCTCAAATGGGCAACCGGTAGCGACGTTAAATGAACCTAAATTTTAAAAAATGTAATGGTTCAAATCATGCATACTCCTCTGTTCAGCCCCATACGTCATTATCGCTTACATCCTATGCAAAAGATTTTATTGTTTGTGTCAAACTGAGCATAATTGCCAACATGTCTTGATAAAGTGATTACCTAATCGAGATCAGTTAAAGCATCGATGGTTAGCAGATTTTAGTGAAGCATCGAAGGTTAGCAGATTTTAATGAAGCATCGATGGTTAGCAGATTTTAGTGAAGCATCGATGGTTAGCAGATTTTAGTGAAGCATCGATGGTTAGCAGATTTTAGTGAAGCATCGATGCTAAGCAGATTTTAGTGAAGCATCGATGGTTAGCAGATTTTAGTGAAGCATCGATGGTTAGCAGATTTTAGTGAAGCATCGATGGTTAGCAGATTTTAGTGAAGCATCGATGGTAAGCAGATTTTAGTGAAGCATCGATGGTTAGCAGATTTTAGTGAAGCATCGATGGTTAGCAGATTTTAGTGAAGCATCGATGGTTAGCAGATTTTAGTGAAGCATCGATGGTTAGCAGATTTTAGTGTAGCATCGATGATAAGCAGATTTTAGTCAAACATCGATGGTTAGCAGATTTTAGTGAAGCCCAAGCAGATTTTAGTGAAGCATCGATGATAAGCAGATTTTAGTGAAACATCGATGATAAGCAGATTTTAGTGAAGCATCGATGATAAGCAGATTTTAGTGAAGCATCAATGGTTAGCAGAGTTTAGTGAAGCATCGATGGTTAGCAGATTTTAGTGAAGCATCGATGGTTAGCAGATTTTGGTGAAGCATCGATGGTAAGCAGATTTTATCATTTTAGTGAAGCATCGATGGTTAGCAGATTTTAGTGAAGCATCGATGATAAGCAGATTTTAGTGAAGCATCGATGATAAGCAGATTTTAGTGAAGCATCGATGATAAGCAGATTTTATCATTTTAGTGAAGCATCGATGGTTAGCAGATTTTAGTGAAGCATCGATGGTTAGCAGATTTTGGTGAAGCATCGATGGTTAGCAGATTTTAGTGAAGCATCGATGGTTAGCAGATTTTAGTGAAGCATCGATGGTTAGCAGATTTTGGTGAAGCATCGATGGTAAGCAGATTTTAGTGAAGCATCGATGGTTAGCAGATTTTAGTGTAGCATCGATGGTTAGCAGATTTTAGTGAAGCATCGATGGTTAGCAGATTTTAGTGAAGCATCGATGGTAAGCAGATTTTAGTGAAGCATCGATGGTTAGCAGATTTTAGTGAAGCATCGATGGTTAGCAGATTTTAGTGAAGCATCGATGATAAGCAGATTTTAGTGAAGCATCGATGGTTAGCAGATTTTAGTGAAGCATCGATGATAAGCAGATTTTAGTGAAGCATCGATGATAAGCAGATTTTAGTGAAGCATCGATGGTTAGCAGATTTTAGTGAAGCATCGATGGTTAGCAGATTTTAGTGAAGCATCGATAATAAGCAGATTTTAGTGAAGCATCGATGGTTAGCAGATTTTAGTGAAGCATCGATGGTTAGCAGATTTTAGTGAAGCATCGATGGTTAGCAGATTTTAGTGAAGCATCGATGGTTAGCAGATTTTAGTGAAGCATCGATGGTAAGCAGATTTTAGTGAAGCATCGATGGTTAGCAGATTTTAGTGAAGCATCGATGGTTAGCAGATTTTAGTGAAGCATCGATGGTTAGCAGATTTTAGTGAAGCATCGATGGTTAGCAGATTTTAGTGAAGCATCGATGGTAAGCAGATTTTAGTGAAGCATCGATGGTTAGCAGATTTTAGTGAAGCATCGATGGTTAGCAGATTTTAGTGAAGCATCGATGGTTAGCAGATTTTAGTGAAGCATCGATGATAAGCAGATTTTAGTAACATCGATGGTTAGCAGATTTTAGTGAAGCCAAGCAGATTTTGTGAAGCATCGATGATAAGCAGATTTTAGTGAAGCATCGATGATAAGCAGATTTTAGTGAAGCATCGATGATAAGCAGATTTTAGTGAAGCATCGATGGTTAGCAGATTTTAGTGAAGCATCGATGGTTAGCAGATTTTAGTGAAGCATCGATGGTTAGCAGATTTTAGTGAAGCATCGATGATAAGCAGATTTTAAGTGAAGCATCGATGGTTAGCAGATTTTAGTGAAGCATCGATGATAAGCAGATTTTAGTGAAGCATCGATGATAAGCAGATTTTAGTGAAGCATCGATGATAAGCAGATTTTTTTTAGTGAAGCATCGATGGTTAGCAGATTTTAGTGAAGCATCGATGGTTAGCAGATTTTGGTGAAGCATCGATGGTTAGCAGATTTTAGTGAAGCATCGATGGTTAGCAGATTTTAGTGAAGCATCGATGGTTAGCAGATTTTGGTGAAGCATCGATGGTAAGCAGATTTTAGTGAAGCATCGATGGTTAGCAGATTTTAGTGTAGCATCGATGGTTAGCAGATTTTAGTGAAGCATCGATGGTTAGCAGATGTTAGTGAAACATCGATGGTAAGCAGATTTTAGTGAAGCATCGATGGTTAGCAGATTTTAGTGAAACATCGATGGTTAGCAGATTTTAGTGAAGCATCGATGATAAGCAGATTTTAGTGCAGCATCGATGGTTAGCAGATTTTAGTGAAGCATCGATGATAAGCAGATTTTAGTGAAGCATCGATGATAAGCAGATTTTAGTGAAGCATCGATGCTAAGCAGATTTTAGTGAAGCATCGATGGTTAGCAGATTTTAGTGAAGCATCGATAATAAGCAGATTTTAGTGAAGCATCGATGGTTAGCAGATTTTAGTGAAGCATCGATGGTTAGCAGATTTTAGTGAAGCATCGATGGTTAGCAGATTTTAGTGAAGCATCGATGGTTAGCAGATTTTAGTGAAGCATCGATGGTTAGCAGATTTTAGTGAAGCATCGATGATAAGCAGATTTTAGTGAAGCATCGATGGTTAGCAGATTTTAGTGAAGCATCGATGGTTAGCAGATTTTAGTGAAGCATCGATGGTTAGTAGATTTTAGTGAAACATCGATGGTTAGCAGATTTTAGTGAAGCATCGATGGTTAGCAGATTTTAGTGAAGCATCGATGGTTAGCAGATTTTAGTGAAGCATCGATGGTTAGCAGATTTTAGTGAAGCATCGATGATAAGCAGATTTTAGTGAAGCATCGATGGTTAGCAGATTTTAGTGAAGCATCGATGGTTAGCAGATTTTAGTGAAGCATCGATGGTTAGCAGATTTTAGTGAAGCATCGATGATAAGCAGATTTTAGTGAAGCATCGATGGTTAGCAGATTTTAGTGAAGCATCGACGATAAGCAGATTTTAGTGAAGCATCGATGGTTAGCAGATTTTAGTGAAGCATCGATGATAAGCAGATTTTAGTGAAGCATCGATGGTTAGCAGATTTTAGTGAAGCATCGATGATAAGCAGATTTTAGTGAAGCATCGATGATAAGCAGATTTTAGTGAAGCATCGATGATAAGCAGATTTTAGTGAAGCATCGATGGTTAGCAGATTTTAGTGAAGCATCGATGATAAGCAGATTTTAGTGAAGCATCGATGGTAAGCAGATTTTAGTGAAGCGTCGATGATAAGCAGATTTTAGTGAAGCATCGATGATAAGCAGATTTTAGTGAAGCATCGATGATAAGCAGATTTTAGTGAAGCATCGATGGTTAGCAGATTTTAGTGAAGCATCGATGGTTAGCAGATTTTAGTGAAGCATCGATGGTTAGCAGATTTTAGTGAAGCATCGATGGTTAGCAGATTTAGTGAAGCATCGATGGTAAGCAGATTTTAGTGAAGCATCGATGGTTAGCAGATTTTAGTGAAGCATCGATGGTTAGCAGATTTTAGTGAAGCATCGATGGTTAGCAGATTTTAGTGAAGCATCGATGGTTAGCAGATTTTAGTGAAGCATCGATGGTTAGCAGATTTAGTGAATCCTCGATGATAAGCAGATTTTAGTGAAGCATCGATGGTAAGCAGATTTTAGTGTAGCATCGATGGTTAGCAGATTTTAGTGAAGCATCGATGATAAGCAGATTTTAGTGAAGCATCGATGGTTAGCAGATTTTAGTGAAGCATCGATGGTTAGCAGATTTTAGTGAAGCATCGATGGTTAGCAGATTTTAGTGAAGCATCGATGGTTAGCAGATTTTAGTGAAGCATCGATGATAAGCAGATTTTAGTGAAGCATCGATGGTTAGCAGATTTTAGTGAAGCATCGATGGTTAGCAGATTTTAGTGAAGCATCGATGGTAAGCAGATTTTAGTGAAGCATCGATGGTTAGCAGATTTTAGTGAAGCATCGATGGTAAGCAGATTTTAGTGAAGCATCGATGGTTAGCAGATTTTAGTGAAGCATCGATGGTTAGCAGATTTTAGTGAAGCATCGATGATAAGCAGATTTTAGTGAAGCATCGATGGTCAGCAGATTTTAGTGAAGCATCGATGGTTAGCAGATTTTAGTGAAGCATCGATGGTTAGCAGATTTTAGTGAAGCATCGATGATAAGCAGATTTTAGTGAAGCATCGATGATAAGCAGATTTTAGTGAAGCATCGATGATAAGCAGATTTAGTGAAGCATCGATGATAAGCAGATTTTAGTGAAGCATCGATGGTTAGCAGATTTTAGTGAGGCATCGATGGTTAGCAGATTTTAGTGAAGCATCGATGGTTAGCAGATTTTAGTGAAGCATCGATGGTTAGCAGATTTTAGTGAAGCATCGATGGTTAGCAGATTTTAGTGAAGCATCGATGGTTAGCAGATTTTAGTGAAGCATCGATGATAAGCAGATTTTAGTGAAGCATCGATGGTTAGCAGATTTTAGTGAAGCATCGATGGTTAGCAGATTTTAGTGAAGCATCGATGGTTAGCAGATTTTAGTGAAGCATCGATGGTTAGCAGATTTTAGTGAAGCATCGATGATAAGCAGATTTTAGTGAAGCATCGATGGTTAGCAGATTTTAGTGAAGCATCGATGGTTAGCAGATTTTAGTGAAGCATCGATGGTTAGCAGATTTTAGTGAAGCATCGATGATAAGCAGATTTTAGTGAAGCATCGATGGTTAGCAGATTTTAGTGAAGCATCGATGATAAGCAGATTTTAGTGAAGCATCGATGATAAGCAGATTTTAGTGAAGCATCGATGGTTAGCAGATTTTAGTGAAGCATCGATGGTTAACAGATTTTAGTGAAGCATCGATGGTTAGCAGATTTTAGTGAAGCATCGATGGTTAGCAGATATTAGTTGGTTTCCCCCAGATATGTATTGTTGGCCACATGATTAATTAATCGCCATTAGTTATCCCCGATTTTAGCAATAAATCGCCATGTTGTTTTGATTAATAATCAAATGGTGACAATGTCTGCATTATTTTCATCAAATTTCTATATGTAAAATGCCCTTCCATTATGAATATTTATTTACAAAACCACAATTTGCATTGTAAATGGTTGTTTGCTAAAGGTTACACAAGGATACATTTACATATTATAGTTTCCATCTGAAGAGAAAAAGAACACATAAAGAGACTTTAACCCATTCAACCCCAAGTAACTGACATGGACTGGTGCATGATATTAACCCATTCAACCCCAAGTAACTGACATGGACTGGTGCATGATATTTTCAGACCAATAAATTATTAAGAAAATTACCTTTGGACCAGTTCATTTATCAAAATGGGTAATTTTATCTAAAAATAGTAATAATTATTACTGGCAAAAAAAGTGCAGATCCTGATGAGCCGGCTCATCTGGATCTACACTTTTCATAAGCCTATTTAGAGGCCTGTGGGGTTGAAAGGGTTAATCTCAAGGTTCAAAACATTGTAATGCATGTGCCATAACTTACATAACCTACATAATAATAATAACAAAGACTTTATTTTCGTTTAACAAAAGTATCAAATGCAATCAAAAGATAGGAACAGTGGAAACTTTTGAATTATATAGTAATGATGAACATTAGAGATTATGTAAATGGAATATAATGATATATGGAATTGGCTAGCAGAATGGAAGAGGGGAATATAATGATATATGGAATTGGCTAGCAGAATGGAAGAGGGGAATAGATGGAATTGGCTAGCAGAATGGAAGAGGGGAATATAATGATATATGGAATTGGCTAGCAGAATGGAAGAGGGGAATATAATGATATATGGAATTGGCTAGCAGAATGGAAGAGGGGAAT
>CM026403.1:73551481-73579589 GCA_014843695.1 Archivesica marissinica
GGGACAAGGGTTTGACATGGGACCATGTATGTCTTGCTTTGTTACAAGCATGCAGGAATACTACAAAGAAACTGTATGTATGTCTTGCTTTGTTACAAGCATGCAGGAATACTACAAAGGAAATGTATGTCTGTCTTGCTTTGTTACAAGCATGCAGGAATACTACAAAGGAACTGTATGTCTATCTTGCTTTGTTACAAGCATGCAGGAATACTACAAAGGAACTGTATGTCTGTATTGCTTTGTTACAAGCATGCAGGATGCAGGAATACTACAAAGGAACTGTATGTCTGTCTTGCTTTGTTACAAGCATGCAGGACGCAGGACTACTACAAAGAAACTGTATGTCTGTCTTGCTTTGTTACAAGCATGCAGGACTACTACAAAGGAACTGTATGTATGTCTTGCTTTGTTACAAGCATGCAGGACGCAGGACTACTACAAAGAAACTGTATGTCTGTCTTGCTTTGTTACAAGCATGCAGGAATACTACAAAGAAACTGTATGTCTGTCTTGCTTTGTTACAAGCACGCAGGACTACTACAAAGAAACGGTATGTCTGTCTTGCTTTGTTACAAGCATGCAGGACGCAGGACTACTACAAAGGAACTGTAGTCTGTCTTGCTTTGTTACAAGCATGCAGGACTACTACAAAGAAACTGTATGTATGTCTTGCTTTGTTACAAGCATGCAGGAATACTACAAAGGAAATGTATGTCTGTCTTGCTTTGTTACAAGCATGCAGGAATACTACAAAGGAACTGTATGTCTATCTTGCTTTGTTACAAGCATGCAGGAATACTACAAAGGAACTGTATGTCTGTATTGCTTTGTTACAAGCATGCAGGATGCAGGAATACTACAAAGGAACTGTATGTCTGTCTTGCTTTGTTACAAGCATGCAGGACGCAGGACTACTACAAAGAAACTGTATGTCTGTCTTGCTTTGTTACAAGCATGCAGGACTACTACAAAGGAACTGTATGTATGTCTTGCTTTGTTACAAGCATGCAGGACGCAGGACTACTACAAAGAAACTGTATGTCTGTCTTGCTTTGTTACAAGCATGCAGGAATACTACAAAGAAACTGTATGTCTGTCTTGCTTTGTTACAAGCACGCAGGACTACTACAAAGAAACGGTATGTCTGTCTTGCTTTGTTACAAGCATGCAGGACGCAGGACTACTACAAAGGAACTGTAGTCTGTCTTGCTTTGTTACAAGCATGCAGGACTACTACAAAGGAACTGTATGTCTGTCTTGCTTTGTTACAAGCATGCAGGAATACTACAAAGGAACTGTATGTCTGTCTTGCTTTGCTACAAGCATGCAGGACTACTACAAAGGAACTGTATGTCTGTCTTGCTTTGCTACAAGCATGCAGGACTACTACAAAGAAACTGTATGTCTGTCTTGCTTTGTTACAAGCATGCAGGACGCAGGACTACTACAAAGGAACTGTATGTCTGTCTTGTTTTGTTACAAGCATGCAGGACGCAGGACTACTACAAATAAACTGTATGTCTGTCTTGCTTTGTTACAAGCATGCAGGAATACTACAAAGGAACTGTATGTATGTCTTGCTTTGTTACAAGCATGCAGGACTACTACAAAGGAACTATATGTCTGTCTTGCTTTGTTACAAGCATGCAGGAATACTACAAAGGAACAGTATGTCTGTCTTGCTTTGTTACAAGCATGCAGGACGCAGGACTACTACAAAGGAACTGTATGTCTGTCTTGCTGTGTTACAAGCATGCAGGACTACTACAAAGGAACTGTATGTATGTCTTGCTTTGTTACAAGCATGCAGGAATACTACAAAGGAATTGTATGTCTGTCTTGCTTTGTTACAAGCATGCAGGAATACTACAAAGGAACTGTATGTCTGTCTTGCTTTGTTACAAGCATGCAGGAATACTACAAAGGAACAGTATGTATGTCTTGCTTTGTTACAAGCATGCAGGAATACTACAAAGAAACTGTATGTCTGTCTTGCTTTGTTACAAGCATGCAGGAATACTACAAAGGAACTGTATGTCTGTCTTGCTTTGTTACAAGCATGCAGGACGCAGGACTACTACAAAGGAACTGCATGTCTGTCTTGCTTTGTTACAAGCATGCAGGAATACTACAAAGGAACTGTATGTCTGTCTTGCTTTGTTACAAGCATGCAGGACGCAGGAATACCACAAAGGAACTGTATGTCTGTCTTGCTTTGTTACAAGCATGCAGGAATACTACAAAGGAACTGTATGTCTGTCTTGCTTTGCTACAAGCATGCAGGAATACTACAAAGGAACTGTGTGTATGTCTTGCTTTGTTACAAGCATGCAGGAATACTACAAAGGAAATGTATGTATGTCTTGCTTTGTTACAAGCATGCAGGAATACTACAAAGGAACTGTATGTCTGTCTTGCTTTGTTACAAGCATGCAGGACGCAGGACTACTACAAAGAAACTGTATGTCTGTCTTGCTTTGTTACAAGCATGCAGGAATACTACAAAGAAACTGTATGTCTGTCTTGCTTTGATACAAGCATGCAGGACGCAGGAATACTACAAAGGAACTGTATGTCTGTCTTGCTTTGATACAAGCATGCAGTAATACTACAAAGGAACTGTATGTCTGTCTTGCTTTGCTACAAGCATGCAGGAATACTACAAAGGAACTGTGTGTATGTCTTGCTTTGTTACAAGCATGCAGGACGCAGGAATACCACAAAGGAACTGTATGTCTGTCTTGCTTTGCTACAAGCATGCAGGAATACTACAAAGGAACTGTATGTCTGTCTTGCTTTGCTACAAGCATGCAGGAATACTACAAAGAAACTGTATGTCTGTCTTGCTTTGATACAAGCATGCAGGACGCAGGAATACTACAAAGGAACTGTATGTCTGTCTTGCTTTGATACAAGCATGCAGGACGCAGGAATACTACAAAGGAACTGTATGTCTGTCTTGCTTTGCTACAAGCATGCAGGACGCAGGAATACTACAAAGGAACTGTATGTCTGTCTTGCTTTGTTACAAGCATGCAGGACGCAGGAATACTACAAAGGAACTGTATGTCTGTCTTGCTTTGTTACAAGCATGCAGGACACAGGAATACTACAAAGGAACTGTATGTCTGTCTTGCTTTGTTACAAGCATGCAGGACGCAGGAATACTACAAAGGAACTGTATGTCTGTCTTGCTTTGTTACAAGCATGCAGGAATACTACAAAGAAACTGTATGTCTGTCTTGCTTTGTTACAAGCATGCAGGAATACTACAAAGAAACTGTATGTCTGTCTTGCTTTGTTACAAGCATGCAGGAATACTACAAAGGAACTGTATGTCTGTCTTGCTTTGTTACAAGCATGCAGGAATACTACAAAGAAACTGTATGTCTGTCTTGCTTTGTTACAAGCATGTAGGACTACTACAAAGGAACGGTATGTCTGTCTTGCTTTGTTACAAGCATGTAGGACTACTACAAAGAAACTGTATGTCTGTCTTGCTTTGTTACAAGCATGCAGGACGCAGGACTACTACAAAGGAACTGCATGTCTGTCTTGCTTTGTTACAAGCATGCAGGACGCAGGACTACTACAAAGGAACTGTATGTCTGTCTTGCTTTGTTACAAGCATGTAGGACTACTACAAAGAAACTGTATGTCTGTCTTGCTTTGTTACATTTAGCATGCAGGACACATCGCTGGCTGCACTGCACTGACCACAGACATTGACCGATTTCTAACTGCCCTGACCACAGGTCACTCTTGGGGTGGGTGGGGGGGGCTTGTTAAAGGGATAGTGAACAACATAATATCACAGCATAATATTTGACGGTTATTTCGTTATATGCAAATATGTAATTGTTGACGACTCTGTTGCCTTCACCGTCAGTGGAAAGGTGCCGAGTCTCGCTTTCTGCTATAGTGGGTGAGACAAAAATACAATTCATAAAAGAAAAACAAAGAAAATTGACAATTACAAATAACAAATATGAGAGTATAAAATAATACACAGGCACGAAATTAATATAATATACATATATATGTATAGCCTAATAGTATATAGAACATCACAGTATTTTAGTTAAAACAATAGGAATATTAAACAATGTTTTCTCAGAAGAGCAAATTAATATTTAACAATATTATGTCTTGCCTAGTTACAACTAGTATATATGTATTGTGAGTGAGTGAGTGAGTGAGTATTTGGCGCATCAGCACAGTTCAGGCTATATCGCGCCGGGTTAAGTATATTGTATATAAGATATCTACAATTAAAAATAGTATGTAGATAACATACTGTATGTATTAAAATTGTATTGACAAAAGGTCAATTGTAACAAAATTTATCAAGCTGTAAGAATGATAAAAAAAACGTCAGTTGTAAAACTTTACAATTTATGGAAAAGATGTGATTCTTTTAAAAATGCAATAATGTATTTATAATCAAGTGTCGAAAAGCTCCTTCATTGTCACAACTGTATAATATTTTCGACGAATGAGTGCTAAATCTACACAGTGAATTAAGATGTGTTCAACATTTATAGAGGAATGGCATGGTATACACCACCATGGTGGATCCTCTCTTTTCAATAAAAATGAGTGTGTGAAACGGGTATGTCCAAGTCTCAACCGTGACATTTACTGTTTCCTCTCTACGGTTGGAGTGATAAACAAAAGATGATTTACCAATGTTTGGCTTAATTAATTGTAGTTTATTGAATTGTATGTTATTCTAATTGGTTTGCCATTTTGAAGTAATGTAAGAAAGAATTGATTGCCTAGCATCAGTGTATGGTATTGAATGTCAATGTATTTTAGAATTTATACAGTCTAGTTTAAGGGCATCTTTTGCATTTTGATCAGCCATTTCATTGCCACAAATATCAATATGACGTGGTATAGTATATATATATTATCAAAATGTAATTTAGGTTATTTGCTAAATACATAAACTTTGACAATGAACAAATAATATACATGTAGACATGTATTAAACAGGCATGAAATTCAATGTAATATACATGTATGGCCGGCATTTATTAAACAGGCATGACATTCAATGTAATATACATGTATGGCCGGCATGTATTAAACAGGCATGAAATTCAATGTAATATACATGTATGGCCGGCATGTATTAAACAGGCATGACATTCAATGTAATATACATGTATGGCCGGCATGTATTAAACAGGCATGACATTCAATGTAATATACATGTATGGCTGGCATGTATTAAACAGGCATGACATTCAATGTAATATACATGTATGGCCGGCATGTATTAAACAGGCATGACATTCAATGTAATATACATGTATGGCCGGCATGTATTAAACAGGCATGACATTCAATGTAATATACATGTATGGCCGGCATGTATTAAACAGGCATGACATTCAATGTAATATACATGTATGGCCAGCATGTATTAAACAGGCATGACATTCAATGTAATATACATGTATGGCCGGCATGTATTAAACAGGCATGACATTCAATGTAATATACATGTATGGCCGGCATGTATTAAACAGGCATGACATTCAATGTAATATACATGTATGGCCGGCATGTATTAAACAGGCATGACATTCAATGTAATATACATGTATGGCCGGCATGTATTAAACAGGCATGACATTCAATGTAATATACATGTATGGCCGGCATGTATTAAACAGGCATGACATTCAATGTAATATACATGTATGGCCAGCATGTATTAAACAGGCATGACATTCAATGTAATATACATGTATGGCCGGCATGTATTAAACAGGCATGACATTCAATGTAATATACATGTATGGCCGGCATGTATTAAACAGGCATGAAATTCAATGTAATATACATGTATGACCGGCATGCTTGCTAATAAGCCATTGTCATAAATAGGGAGTCCTTGCATGTGATAGTATAGTACACGATACCATAATATATGTATGCATGTGATAGTATAGTACACGATACCATAATATATGTATGCATGTGATAGTATAGTACACGATACCATAGTATATGTATGCATGTGATAGTATAGTACACGATACCATAATATATGTATGCATGTGGTAGTACCAGAAACATGAGACAACAGTTCAATCCGCATATTAAGAGGCTGTTTCAGCTTCCACATAATTAAACCACGGAAAATCTATACACAATTCTCGTGATTTATGAATAAATAGTCGAAACCAGTTTTTTTCAATGGATACGAAAATATTCAATTACAAGTATATTTGTGTATGGGGCTATTCAACATCTTCATAAATGAAGGTGAACTAACTGATAGCTAGGAATCAGATGATGCGATAACGACCCATCTATAACAAAAGACGGGAGAAAAATAAACTATCTATTGAATATTTATCAGACCTCATCATCAGCAATCCACCGGAAATATTAAATTTCATCGGTACATAATCATTTTTAGTTCGATATTAACATAAAACATAATTTATATTCAAATACATTGATACCGATCAATTCCATGGCAACAAGCAATGATGGATACTGGTTGATCATTTGGGTTATTTTATTTTTTTATGTTCAAAAAACCCTGAGAAGACGGATTTCTGGGCGATTGAAAATAGATAATAAAGTGAGAAATGTTATAGCCTTAACTTCGTTTATTGAGTATTTATCTACATATTTATTTGAAATATTTGATAAAATACACAGCAATACCATATCAAATGGGCAATTTGAAGATAGCAGCCACCTGCTGGTGTTGCCAAATATCTGAATTACAAAAATTATGAAATTAAATGGGAAATCAGGAGTATAATGAACACACTAAGAATCTGGTGATTTTTTTGCACCATGGGTAATAAAATAGTGTAGCGAATTGTGGGTAATATATAGCCTATGGAATTGTGGGTAATATTAGCTGATGATATTGTTTGTAAAATAGCTCCAATGGCATTGTGGGTAATATAACTTATAGCACCGTGTGTATGATAGTCTTTCATTATGGATAATTAAATAAATACGTCTTGTGGGTAATGTAGCTTATGGCATCATGGGTATTATAGCCTATTGCATTGTGGGTAATGTAGCTTATGGCATCATGGGTATTATAGCCTATTGCATTGTGGGTAATGTAGCTTATGGCATCATGGGTATTATAGCCTATTGCATTGTGGGTAATGTAGCTTATGGCATCATGGGTATTATAGCCTATTGCATTGTGGGTAATGTAGCTTATGGCATCATGGGTATTATAGCCTATTGCATTGTGGGTAATAGAACAAGATAGCTGTAGGAACGGCTATAGTCCCCTACCAGGTTTCACACTGTTCTTTAAAAATGCTCTCAATAAGATGATATGATCACTTTGACCTCCAGGTGTGACCTTGACCTTGACCATGGGTGTGTGAACGACATCTTTCTATGGTGAACATTTGTGCGAAGTTATTTGAAAATCCATAAAACAGTAAGATTTAACGGACAAGACATTGCGAACCCTTTAACAACATGAAGCATGACCTTGACCTTTGAACAATTAACCTGGATTTTGCGAGTGACAATTGTCCATATGGACAGACAAACCTAGATTATTAGGTAAAAACATTCTCATCTGGACGAGAGAATCTTTACTTTCAGGTCACAAGTCCTACAGGAAGAGTAGCTCCGAATGTCAATTCTTAACACTCACTCCTCCCGTGCCCCACACACTCCGCCCCACACACTCCCCCCCACACACTCCTCCCCCCACACACTCACTCCTCCCCCCCACACGCACTCCCCCCTCCCCCCCCACACACTTTATTGTCATGTTGCAATCACTGAGAAATCAACTTCTACATTCTTGCAAACAGTTGTGGGCAGACAAAAGAGAAACTGCAGTAAATCATGCATCAACTATCTATATAGTAGGAAATTCATTCCGACAGTTCAAATTTAGCCTATCTTCCCTACAAGAACCTTATCAAGCCTATTGTAACAGCCACAGGTTCATTGAACCCACATTGGAACCTGGTTTAGAAGGGCTCCTTAAAGCTCCAGTATGCGTTTATCTAGAATGTGCTACATATGAGATATTGTAAAGAGTGGATAGATATTGGGATTATTGTGGTATATTTTCATTCTTCAATAATAAATTATTACGGTAAGAAGTAAAATTTGGAAAATCTGGCCAAAACGAACCTGCTTTTGTGAAATTACCAATTCTAAATTACCTCCCTTTATGAATAATTTTTAACTGTTATCTCTGTGGTTTACTGCGTTAACACTAGGATACATAACTCTGTAAATGGTGGTTTACTGCGTTAACACTAGGATAAATTTGCATATGAATTATAGTCTTATTTTTCCAAATTAAGAATAAAAATGTATAAAGTGACTTTAAGTAACAGATAAAAGCTATAAAGTGCTACAAGTCTTCTTAACCATTAACCTGCCAAATAAATTGGACGGAATGTGCAAACAACATAGATCCAGATCAGCTGTGGCGTATTTTCACGTTTGATCAGGATCTATGTTGTTTGCTATTCAGACAAGTACTTTAGTTACACTCCTCAGAATAAGATTGATATGCAGCATATTCTAAGAAAATGCATGCACAAGCTTTAATATATAATTAGGAAAGACATCAAAATGGTCTCATACTGTTTTCTAGTTTATTCTGTGTCAGACAGATATTCTGTGGTTTACCTGTTGATCTTCGGAGGATGACCACAAACATGTTACCTATTTAATGACTCCTCTAATTGAGAGACTAATTAATTCAACACATTACCAGGGTTTGATACCCGAGTGGCAGTGTTATAATGGTTTGGTACCTGAGTGGCAGTGTTATAATGGTTTGGTACCAGAGTGACAGTGTTATAATGGTTTAATACATGAGTGACGGTGTTATAATGGTGTAATACCCGAGTGGCAGTATTATAATGGTTTAATACCAGAGTGACATTGTTATAATGGTTTAATACCATAGTGACGGTGTTATAATGGTTTAATACAAGCGTGACCGTGTTATAATGGTTTAATACCAGAGTGACGGTGTTATAATGGTTTAATACCATAGTGACGGTGTTATAATGGTTTACTACCAGAGTGGCGGTGTTATAATGGTTTAATACCCGAGTGACAGTGTTATAATGGTTTAATACCCGAGTGACAGTGTTATAATGGTTTAATACCCGAGTGACAGTGTTATAATGGTTTAATATCTGAGTGACAGTGTTATAATGGTTTAATACCCGAGTGACAGTGTTATAATGGTTTAATACCCGAGTGACAGTGTTATAATGGTTTAATACCTGAGTGACAGTGTTATAATGGTTTAATACTAGAGTGACAGTGTTATAATGGTTTAATACCTGAGTGGCAGTGTTATAATGGTTTAATACCCGAGTGACATTGTTATAATGGTTTAATACCTGAGTGACAGTGTTATAATGGTTTAATACCCGTGTGACAGTGTTATAATGGTTTAATACCTGAGTGACATTGTTATAATGGTTTAATACCCGAGTGGCAGTGTTATAATGGTTTAATACCTGAGTGACAGTGTTATAATGGTTTAATACCAGTGACATTGTTATAATGGTTTAATACCCGAGTGACATTGCTATAATGGTTTAATACCCAAGTGACAGTGTTATAATGGTTTAATACCTGAGTGACATTGTTATAATGGTTTAATACCCGAGTGACATTGTTATAATGGTTTAATACCTGGGTGACAGTGTTATAATGGTTTAATACCCGAGTGGCAGTGTTATAATGGTTTAATACCTGAGTGACAGTGTTATAATGGTTTAATACCAGAGTGACATTGTTATAATGGTTTAATACCCGAGTGACATTGTTATAATGGTTTAATACCCAAGTGACATTGTTATAATGGTTTAATACCCAAGTGACAGTGTTATAATGGTTTAATACCCGAGTGGCAGTGTTATAATGGTTTAATACCTGAGTGACAGTGTTATAATGGTGTAATACCCGTGTGACAGTGTTATAATGGTTTAATACCTGAGTGACATTGTTATAATGGTTTAATACCTGAGTGACAGTGTTATAATGGTTTAATACCCGAGTGGCAGTGTTATAATGGTTTAATACCTGAGTGACATTGTTATAATGGTTTAATACCTGAGTGACAGTGTTATAATGGTTTAATACCTGAGTGGCAGTGTTATAATGGTTTAATACCTGAGTGACAGTGTTATAATGGTTTAATACCAGAGTGACATTGTTATAATGGTTTAATACCCGAGTGACATTGTTATAATGGTTTAATACCTGAGTGACATTGTTATAATGGTTTAATACCCGAGTGACATTGTTATAATGGTTTAATACCTGGGTGACATGTTATAATGGTTTAATACCCGAGTGACATTGTTATAATGGTTTAATACCCGAGTGACATTGTTATAATGGTTTAATACCCGAGTGACATTGTTATAATGGTTTAATACCCGAGTTACATTGTTATAATGGTTTAATACCAGAGTGACATTGTTATAATGGTTTAATACCCGAGTGACATTGTTATAATGGTTTAATACCTGAGTGACATTGTTATAATGGTTTAATACCCGAGTGACATGTTATAATGGTTTAATACCCAAGTGACAGTGTTATAATGGTTTAATACCCACGTGACAGTGTTATAATGGTTTAATACCCGAGTGGCATTGTTCTGTGCCGTCTGATCTGGCTCTATGCTGTTTGTGATTTTATCTGTCACTAGCATGCAAAGGGTTAAACACCATCTGTGTTTTTCAATCCTTAATATGGAAAAATAAAAATATAATTCAAAATGATGCTTTGTTTGTGGTTTAAATTCACACAAAATCATTCACAATTTAATAAATAAATATCCCTAAAGTGAAATAATTTACAAACAGTAATTTTACAAAAAACAAGTTCATTTGTGTACAGATTTATAAAGTGTTAGTGAAATTTTGAATAATTTATTACTGAAAAGTGAAAATATACAACTGCAATCAGATGTTTGAATCATCACTTCCTTATAATATCTCAAGCATATAGAATTCTTAAAATGCTATTCACAACTAAAGTTGCATCTACAAATAGCCTAGAGACAGTCGGACAACACGGCTGCCCAGGTTCTATGCTGGTTGTTGCTATTCGGATAAAACCAGGAAATACTACTGAAAGTCAATCAACCAGAAACAGAAATATACTTTGTATTGCCTTATGTTTTAAATTGCATCTTTCTTTCCCTCCCTCTCTCTCTCAGTCTCTCTCCCTCCCTCCCTCTCCCTCTCAGTCACTCTCTATCCTCTCTCTTCTCCTCTCCATCCCCTCTCCCTCCCCTCTATCCCTCCCCTCTCTCCCAGTCACTCTCTCTTGCCCTCTCTCCCCCTCTCTCAGTCACTCTCTCTCTCTCCTCTCTCCCTCTCTCTCAGTCACTCTCTCTCTCACTCCCTCCCTATCTCCCCCTCTCTCGCTCCCTTTCCCTCTCTGTTAGGGATTCTACATGTAAATCATGTTGTTACTTCCTCTTTTCTCAGTTTCTAATCATCATTTTGTTTATCAGCAACCTATAAGCTATAATCAGGAACAAAGAAGAAAAGTGAGCAAAATAGATTCTTCTAATTTCTTTCCTCATAATTTGTTTGACGTGTAATGATCGTTTCTTATTTATCTATAGCAACCTATGACAGGTTGGTAACTGCCAGCATTCTTGGGGCTGTGTTTTACGTTTGGCAATCACTGATCACCTCATATTGCCTGATTTTGTTCAACTTGCGATCACATTTACATGGGAACGCGATCCCAATGTCACTTTCAAGAGATGTGATCGACTGATAAGCCTTTCCCATAATAATGCTGGCAGTAAATATAATACACTTCAACGATTGGTTGATTGGCGTAGCAGACTTAGAAATAATTACCGACGCAGAAAATCTGATGGGTACCAATAAACGATATGTTTCCAATTATCAAAACCATTTTGTAGTGATATTTCTGAGGGATTTACAGGAATATACTCGAATAATGAGTAATCCAAGACCTGTGGATGAAGTCATTAAATCCATGTGACACCCTACTAACAGGGAAAGCTATGTTCCATGTGGCACCCTACTAACAGGGAAAGCTATGTTCCATGTGACACCCTACTAACAGGGAAAGCTATGTTGCATGTGACACCCTACTAACAGGGAAAGCTATGTTCCATGTGGCACCCTACTAACAGGGAAAGCTATGTTCCATGTGACACCCTACTAACAGGGAAAGCTATGTTGCATGTGACACCCTACTAACAGGGAAAGCTATGTTCCATGTGGCACCCTACTAACAGGGAAAGCTATGTTCCATGTGACACCCTACTAACAGGGAAAGCTATGTTGCATGTGACACCCTACTAACAGGGAAAGCTATGTTCCATGTGGCACCCTACTAACAGGGAAAGCTATGTTCCATGTGACACCCTACTAACAGGGAAAGCTATGTTGCATGTGACACCCTACTAACAGGGAAAGCTATGTTGCATGTGACACCCTACTAACAGGGAAAGATATGTTCCAAGTGGCAGGTAAAACATAGAAAATATAGAAAGTGAATTCACATACATGTATACACCATTTCGTAAACGTACATTTTTGCTGGTCAGCTGTATAAAACATATATATTTACCCCCCCCCCCGGTTAGGAAGGTGTGTTATTGTTTTTGCTGCGTCTGTGTGTGTGTTCATGATAACTCAAAACGTTGTTGATGGGTTTGTATGAAACTGTGGATATATAGATATGGTTGGTCTAGGAGGAAATGATTCCATTTTGGGAGAAATTGGGTCATTGCCTGCAGTCAGAATGGTCATCGAAGTGTCCACATCGACTGATTATACAGAGAAATTTGGTCATTGCCTGCGACTAGTTCACCCAAATCACCCTCTAGAATGAGCCATGGCAACCGTTAACGAGGTTAAATTATAACGTATAAGACACATATAGGAATATACAAGGCAATTGACTATCATAACTCCGGAAGTTCTATGTATTGATATCTATCTATACAATACAGTCAGAAAAATCATTCTCAGAAAAATCATAAAATCTGTAAGCTATAGAGTGTATATGATTGATTATTTGCTTGGCAGCATGTGTTGTCTATCCATTCTACACTCAATAAATCAGATTTGCCCATTGGAGGCAACAGCTGTGGCCATCAGTTTAAAATCAATCTATATATACATGTAATCTATTATCTATGTCAATTCAAGGGAGGTAATCAATTAGTTTTCACAAATTGATATTTCTGTTAATTCAAGGGAGGTAATCCAATTAACCGTATTAAATTCATTTCATGTATGGCAATTAATATCTGTCACAAATTAATATTTGTAAGTCAAATAAAGTGGGATGATCTATTTACTGACATATTAATATCTGCATGTCAATTCAAGGGAGGTAACGATAATAAAAAAGCAAATTGATATGTCAATTCAAGGGAGGTAATTGATATTAAGTTAAATTCAAGATAGGTTTAATAGAGAAATCTAATAGTGTAAATTGTGACTTCAAGTCTCAATAAAGCTACATATCAGAGGTAAAACTTCAGAATCTAGGGTTGGGAATCTAACACCCCTTTGCTGAGCAATTACCTCGCTCATTTATCTGTCAAAATTACTCGCTCGCTCACATGTCGAATTTACTCGCTCACATAATTATATGTATACCAAATGAAAAAGACTATCTTAGCCATAAAGAGACTCTACATTTTGCACGCTAGTGGTAAAAGTAAAAGTCATATATGTCATTAACATTTTATTAGACATACATATATAAATAAATAAATACGTCAATCAATCAATCAATCAATCAATCAATCAATCAATCAATCAATAAATCAATCAATCAATCAATCAATCAATCAATCAATCCAATCCAATTTTGCTAGCATCAATAGCATCAGTAGCACCAGTAGCATCACTAGCATCAGTAGAACCAGTAGCATCACTAGCATCAGTAGCACCAGTAGTTACTAGTAGCATCACTAGCATCCCTAGCACCAGTAGCATCACTAGCATCAGTAGCACCAGTAGCATCCCTAGCATCACTAGACTAGCATCACTAGCATCAGTAGCACCAGTAGCATCATTAGCATCACTAGCACCAGTAGCACCAGTAGCACCAGTAGCATCACTAGCATCACTAGCATCAGTAGACTAGCATCCCTAGCAGCAGTAGCATCACTAGCATCCCTAGCATCAGTAGCATCCCTAGCATCCTTAGCATACATAGCAGCCCTAGCATCACTAGCATCCCTAGCATCACTAGCAGCTCTAGCATCACTAGCATCCCTAGCATCAGTAGCATCCCTACCATCACTAGACTAGCATCACTAGCATCACTAGACTAGCATCCCTAGCATCAGTAGCATCCTTAGCATCACTAGACTAGCATCCCTAGCATCAGTAGCATCCCTAGCATCAGTAGCATCCCTAGCATCACTAGACTAGCATCCCTAGCACCAGTATCATCACTAGCATCAGTAGCATCACTAGCATCCCTAGCATCAGTAGCATCCCTAGCATCAGTAGCATCACTAGCATCAGTAGCATCACTAGCATCCCTAGCATCAGTAGCATCCCTAGCATAAGTAGCATCACTAGCATCCCTAGCATCAGTAGACTAGCATCCCTAGCATCACTAGCAGCAGTAGCATCACTAGCATCTCTAGCATCAGTAGCATCCCTAGCATCCATAGCAGCCCTAGCATCACTAGCATCCCTAGCTTCCTTAGCATCACTAGCATCCCTAGCATCACTAGCACCCTAGCATCAGTAGCATCCCTAGAACCAGTAGCATCCCTAGCATCCCTAGCACCATTAGCATCCCTAGCATCACTAGACTAGCATCACTAGCATCAGTAGCATCAGTAGCATCCCTAGCATCACGAGCATCACTAGCATCCTTAGCATCAGTAGCATCCTTCGCATCCCTAGCATCCTTAGCATCCCTAGCATCCCTAGCATATCTAGCATCACTAGCATCCCTAGCATCACTAGCATCCTTAGCATCCCTAGCATCACTAGACTAGCATCCCTATCATCCTTAGCATCCCTAGCATCACTAGCATCCCTAGACTAGCATCCTTAGCATCCCTAGCATCACTAGACTAGCATCCCTAGCATCACTAGACTAACATCCCTAGCATCACTAGACTAGCATCACTAGACTAGCATCCCTAGCATCAGTAGCATCACTAGACTAGCATCCCTAGCATCAGTAGACTAGCATCCCTAGTACCACTAGCAGCAGTAGCATCACTAGCATCAGTAGCATCCATAGCAGCCCTAGCATCACTAGCATCACTTGCATCTCTAGCATCCTTAGCATCACTAGCATCACTAGCATACTTAGCATCAGTAGCATCCCTAGCATCACTAGACTAGCATCCCTAGACTAGCATCCCTAGCATCAGTAGCATCAGTAGCATCCCTAGCATCACTAGACTAGCATCCCTAGCACCAGTAGTATCCTTAGCATCACTAGACTAGCATCCCTAGAACCAGTAGCATCCCTAGCATCCTTAGCATCCCTAGCATCCTTAGCATCCCTAGCACCATTAGCATCACTAGACTAGCATCCCTAGCATCAGTAGCATCCCTAGCATCAGTAGCATCCCTAGCATCACTAGCATCCTTAGCATCCCTAGCATTAGTGATGTGCATCGGTTTCAAAATCCATAATCGATTAGATAATTGATTATTAATCGGGCAATTGATATAGTTATAAATCAAAATAATTCCATCAAATGTGTGAGTTTAACAATCTATTTAGTAGTAATAAATTACTTACAAGTTACTAGTTTCGACAAATTAGTTACTCAGTTACATCTGAGTACTAGACTTTAAGTTAGTAGACTGCCACCTGATATAAAATTACGTTTTAAGTTAATAGAGGACAGAACGCTTAGTGACATACTAGTGAAAAGTCTAGTGCTAGATACAGTTAGAATTGTTGTTGCAAACGTGCAATGCTAATAAACTACAGCCAATAGTAAATCGTGTTTTTATTTGAGGTATAAACAAACATAAAAGTAAGAGACAAAAATAAAGACTCGTCGATTATAATCGATTACACATTTTCACAATCGATTATCGCCGATGTCAATGCCGGCGAACGATTGTCGGCGACTTAGCGATAATCGGTTTATCACTACTTAGCATCCCTAGCAGCACTAGCATCCCTAGCATCCCTAGCATCACTAGCATCCTTAGCATCCCTAGCATCACTAGACTAGCATCCCTAGCATCACTAGACTAGCATCCCTAGCATCCTTAGCATCATTAGCATCCCTAGCATCACTAGACTAGCATCCCTAGCATCACTAGCATCCATAGCATCATCCCTAGACTAGCATCCTTAGCATCCCTAGCATCACTAGCATCCCTAGACTAGCATCCTTAGCATCCCTAGCATCACTAGCATCCCTAGACTAGCATCCTTAGCATCCCTAGCATCACTAGACTAGCATCCCTAGCATCACTAGACTAGCATCCCTAGCATCACTAGACTAGCATCCCTAGCATCACTAGACTAGCATCCCAATCATCACTAGACTAGCATCCCTAGCATCAGTAACATGCCTAGCACCAGTAGCATCCCTAGACTAGCATCCATAGCATCACTAGACTAGCATCAGTAGCATCCCTAGCATCAGTAGCATCAGTAGCATCACTAGCATCAGTATCATCCCTAGCATCACTAGACTAGCATCAGTAGCATCCCTAGCATCAGTAGCATCCCTAGCATCAGAAGCATCCCTAGCATCAGTAGCATCTCTAGCATCAGTATCATCACTAGCTTCAGTAGCATCCCTAGCATCAGTAGCATCAGTAGCATCCCTAGCATCACTAGACTAGCATCAGTAGCATCCCTAGCATCAGTAGACTAGCATCAGTAGCATCACTAGCATCAGTAGCATCACTAGCACCAGTAGCATCCCTAGCATCAGTAGCATACCTAGCATCACTAGACTAGCATCCCTAGCATCACTAGACTAGCATCCCTAGCATCACTAGACTAGCATTCCTAGCATTAGTAGCATCCCTAGCATTACTAGACTATCATCCCTAGCATCACTAGACTAGCATCACTAGCATCCCTAGACTAGCATCCCTAGACTAGCATCCCTAGACTAGCATCATTAGCACCACTAGACTAGCATCACTAGACTAGCACCCCTAGCATCATTAGACTAGCATCACTAGACTAGCATCACTAGACTAGCATCCCTAGCATCACTAGACTAGCAACCCTAGACTAGCATCACTAGACTAGCATCACTAGACTAGCATCACTAGACTAGCATCACTAGACTAGCATCCCTAGCATCACTAGACTAGCATCCCTAGCATCACTAGACTAGCATCCTTAGACTAGCATCCCTAGCATCACTAGACTAGCATCCCTAGACTAGCATCACTAGACTAGCATCCCTAGCATCACTAGACTAGCATCCCTATACTAGCATCCCTAGCATCACTAGACTAGCATCCCTAGCATCACTGTACTAGCATCCCTATCATCACTAGACTAGCATCACTATACTAGCATCCCTATCATCACTAGACTAGCATCACTAGACTAGCATCCCTACTATCACTAGACTAGCATCCCTAGCATCCCTGAACTAGTATCCCTAGCACCACTAGCATCATTAGACTAGCATCACTAGACTAGCATCCCTAGCATCACAAGACTAGCATCCCTAGCATCATTAGACTAGCATCCCTAGCATCACTAGCATCATTAGACTAGCATCCCTAGACTAGTATCTCTAGTATCACTAGCATCACTAGACTAGCATCACTAGACTAGCATCCCTACTATCACTAGACTAGCATCCCTAGCATCCCTAGACTAGTATCCCTAGCATCACTAGCATCATTAGACTAGCATCACTAGACTAGCATCCCTACTATCACTAGACTAGCATCCCTAGCATCCATAGACTAGTATCCCTAGCATCACTAGCATCATTAGACTAGCATCCCTAGCATCCCTAGACTAGTATCACTAGACTAGCATCACTAGACTAGCATCCCTAGCATCATTAGACTAGCATCACTAGCATCATTAGACTAGTATCCCTAGCATCCCTAGACTAGCATCCCTAGCATCCCTAGACTAGCATCCCTAGCATCCCTAGACTAGCATCATTAGACTAGCATCCCTAGCATCATTAGACTAGCATCCCTAGCATCACTGTACTAGCATCCCTATCATCACTAGACTAGCATCACTATACTAGCATCATTAGACTAGTATACCTAGCATCATTAGACTAGCATCCCTAGACTAGTATCCCTAGCATCACTAGCATCATTAGACTAGCATCACTAGACTAGCATCACTAGACTAGCATCCCTAGCATCATTAGACTAGTATCCCTAGCATCCCTAGCATCCCTAGACTAGCATCCCTAGCATCCCTAGACTAGTATCCCTAGCATCACTAGCATCATTAGACTAGCATCCCTAGCATCATTAGACTAGCATCCCTAGACTAGTATCCCTAGCATCACTAGACTAGCATCATTAGACTAGCATCCCTAGACTAGTATCCCTAGCATCACTAGCATCACTAGACTAGCATCATTAGACTAGCATCCCTAGCATCCCTAGACTAGCATCACTAGCATCATTAGACTAGCATCATTAGACTAGCATCCCTAGCATCATTAGACTAGCATCCCTAGACTAGTATCCCTAGCATCACTAGCATCATTAGACTAGCATCACTAGACTAGCATCACTAGACTAGCATCCCTAGCATCATTAGACTAGTATCCCTAGCATCATTAGACTAGCATCCCTAGCATCCCTAGACTAGTATCCCTAGCATCACTAGCATCATTAGACTAGCATCACTAGACTAGCATCACTAGACTAGCATCCCTAGCATCACTATACTAGCATCCCTATCATCATTAGACTAGCATCATTAGACTAGTATACCTAGCATCATTAGACTAGCATCCCTAGCATCCCTAGACTAGTATCCCTAGCATCACTAGCATCATTAGACTAGCATCCCTAGACTAGCATCCCTAGACTAGCATCCCTAGCATCACTAGACTAGCATCCCTAGCATCACTAGCTTCACTAGACTAGCATCCCTAGACTAGCATCACTAACATCACTAGACTAGCATCCCTAGCATCACTAGACTAGCATCCCTAGACTAGCATCCCTAGCATCACTAGACTAGCATCCCTAGACTAGCATCCCTAGACTAGCATCACTAGCCTCACTAGACTAGCATCCCTAGACTAGCATCACTAGACTAGCATCCCTAGCATCACTAGACTAGCATCCCTAGACTAGCATCCCTAGCATCACTAGACTAGCATCCCTAGACTAGCATCCCTAGCATCACTAGACTAGCATCCCTAGCATCACTAGACTAGCATCCCTAGCATCACTAGACTAGCATCCCTAGATCACTAGACTAGCATCACTAGCATCACTAGACTAGCATCACTAGACTAGCATCCCTAGCATCACTAGACTAGCATCCCTAGACTAGCATCCCTAGCATCACTAGACTAGCATCCCTAGCATCATTATACTAGCATCATTAGACTAGTATACCTAGCATCATTAGACTAGCATCCCTAGCATCCCTAGACTAGTATCCCTAGCATCACTAGCATCATTAGACTAGCATCACTAGACTAGCATCCCTAGACTAGCATCCCTAGCATCACTAGACTAGCATCCCTAGCATCACTAGCTTCACTAGACTAGCATCCCTAGACTAGCATCACTAGCATCACTAGACTAGCATCCCTAGCATCACTAGACTAGCATCCCTAGACTAGCATCCCTAGCATCACTAGACTAGCATCCCTAGCATCCCTAGACTAGTATCCCTAGCATCACTAGATCATTAGACTAGCATCACTAGACTAGCATCACTAGACTAGCATCCCTAGCATCATTAGACTAGTATCCCTAGCATCCCTAGCATCCCTAGACTAGCATCCCTAGACTAGTATCCCTAGCATCACTAGCATCATTAGACTAGCATCCCTAGCATCCCTAGCATCATTAGACTAGCATCCCTAGACTAGTATCCCTAGCATCACTAGCATCACTAGACTAGCATCACTAGACTAGCATCCCTAGCATCCCTAGACTAGTATCCCTAGCATCACTAGCATCACTAGACTAGCATCATTAGACTAGCATCCCTAGACTAGCATCACTAGCATCATTAGACTAGCATCATTAGACTAGCATCCCTAGCATCATTAGACTAGCATCCCTAGACTAGTATCCCTAGCATCACTAGCATCATTAGACTAGCATCACTAGACTAGCATCACTAGACTAGCATCCCTAGCATCATTAGACTAGTATCCCTAGCATCATTAGACTAGCATCCCTAGCATCCCTAGACTAGTATCCCTAGCATCACTAGCATCATTAGACTAGCATCACTAGACTAGCATCACTAGACTAGCATCCCTAGCATCACTATACTAGCATCCCTATCATCATAATACTAGCATCATTAGACTAGTATACCTAGCATCATTAGACTAGCATCCCTAGCATCCCTAGACTAGTATCCCTAGCATCACTAGCATCATTAGACTAGCATCACTAGACTAGCATCCCTAGACTAGCATCCCTAGCATCACTAGACTAGCATCCCTAGCATCACTAGCTTCACTAGACTAGCATCCCTAGACTAGCATCACTAGCATCACTAGACTAGCATCCCTAGCATCACTAGACTAGCATCCCTAGACTAGCATCCCTAGCATCACTAGACTAGCATCCCTAGACTAGCATCCCTAGACTAGCATCCCTAGCATCACTAGCCTCACTAGACTAGCATCCCTAGACTAGCATCACTAGACTAGCATCCCTAGCATCACTAGACTAGCATCCCTAGACTAGCATCCCTAGCATCACTAGACTAGCATCCCTAGACTAGCATCCCTAGCATCACTAGACTAGCATCCCTAGCATCACTAGACTAGCATCCCTAGCATCACTAGACTAGCATCCCTAGTATCACTAGACTAGCATCACTAGCATCCCTAGACTAGCATCACTAGCATCACTAGACTAGCATCCCTAGCATCACTAGCATCACTAGACTAGCATCCCTAGCATCCCTAGCATCACTAGACTAGCATCCCTAGCATCACTAGACTAGCATCCCTAGCATCACTAGACTAGCATCCCTAGCATCACTAGACTAGCATCCCTAGCATCACTAGACTAGCATCCCTAGCATCACTAGACTAGCATCCCTAGACTAGCATCCCTAGCATCACTAGACTAGCATCCCTAGCATCATTATACTAGCATCCCTATCATCATTAGACTAGCATCATTAGACTAGTATACCTAGCATCATTAGACTAGCATCCCTAGCATCCCTAGACTAGTATCCCTAGCATCACTAGCATCATTAGACTAGCATCACTAGACTAGCATCCCTAGACTAGCATCCCTAGCATCACTAGACTAGCATCCCTAGCATCACTAGCTTCACTAGACTAGCATCCCTAGACTAGCATCACTAGCATCACTAGACTAGCATCCCTAGCATCACTAGACTAGCATCCCTAGACTAGCATCCCTAGCATCACTAGACTAGCATCCCTAGCATCACTAGACTAGCATCCCTAGCATCACTAGACTAGCATCCCTAGCATCACTAGACTAGCATCCCTAGCATCACTAGACTAGCATCCCTAGATTAGCATCCCTAGCATCACTAGACTAGCATCCCTAGCATCACTAGACTAGCATCCCTAGACTAGCATCCCTAGCATCACTAGACTAGCATCCCTAGCATCACTAGACTAGCATCCCTAGCATCACTAGACTAGCATCCCTAGACTAGCATCACTAGCATCACTGTACTAGCATCACTAGACTAGCATCACTAGCGTCACTAGACTAGCATCCCTAGACTAGCATCCCTATCATCACTATACTAGCATCACTAGACTAGCATCCCTAGCATCACTAGACTAGCATCCCTAGCATCACTAGACTAGCATCCCTAGCATCACTAGACTAGCATCCCTAGCATCCCTAGACTAGCATCCCTAGCATCACTAGACTAGCATCCCTAGCATCACTAGACTAGCATCCCTAGACTAGCATCCCTAGCATCCCTAGACTAGCATCCCTAGCATCACTAGACTAGCATCCCTAGACTAGCATCCCTAGCATCCCTAGACTAGCATCCCTAGCATCACTATACTAGCATCACTAGACTAGCATCACTAGCGTCACTAGACTAGCATCCCTAGCATCAGTAGAAACAACCTTATACTTATATCAGGAACATAAAGAGCAACATCGTTTCCCAAACATTAAAACAAGGAAACTAATTCCTCCATGGATAATCTCATTTAAAAACTCGTATGAATTGCCCCGCCCACCACCAGTCATAAAAATCAGCCCAGTCTTTTATACTGCCAGCAAGATTCAATAATGAAGCAGTTCTAAACCTGGATCAAAGGTTCATGTATTCCTAACTATCTACACGTTAATGCATTTTATAATCATAGCCAATATTTGTCATAATTAATAACTCTATCACTGAGGGATGTCGTTTTTTGCTAATGTTTGGGTTTAATTGCTAATGTTTGGGTTTAATTGCTAATGTTTGGGTTTAATTAAGGTTTGATCAACTTGTGAAGGTGGCTTATTTGAGTTCTTTTGTAGAGCTACAAAGCTACAGAAGAAAGACTGGTGTGCTAATGAGATATTAATAGACATGTTTATTTTAACAAACAATACTTATCCACTTTATGGATATAGATGCTAATCAATTTGTGTTCAAAACATTATAGCATGTCTCATTTCGGGCCTCAATTGCCTCATAATTCCAAAAGTGATCCATAATCGCCAGATACCCCATCCAAACATTATAGCATGCCTCATTTTGGGCCTCAATTTCATCACAATTCCAGAAGTGATAAAAACACAACCCCAGTTACCTCACCAAGGGTCTATAAAATACCTCATTATAGGCCTCAACTGCCTTACGAATCTAGGTATTATTAAAAAAAACCCTGTTACCTCACAAATATCAATAAAATGTCTCCTTATGGGCCTCAAATGCCTCGAATCCCAAATCCCTAAATTACCAAGAGGAAGCTTTTTTTCCCCATAATCAAAACACATTTTCCAGTTGAAATCCATCAATAAAAAAACAAAGTGGCAAAATAAACATGGGTACCAGACTTCAGAAGAACTCATAAATTAGTTGTCACAGTGTGAAATAATTGTGAGCAGGCACAGGGGTGAAAACGAAATTTCTTAGAATCGTCACACAATGTATCCAGATTCCGTATACAACAAATTGTCATTACTGCGAAAAGTTGACACAAAAAAAAGAGCGCAACATCTGTGACTGGGCGTGACTATTGTCAATTGATTTGTGTCTTCCATAGCATCAACAATTCATAATTAAAACTGAATAAATTATTATTTAAAATTATAAATGCAGGATCAAACAAACATAATCAACTTCTTAGATATGAATGTGCGGAACGGCACGGCTTCTAAGTAAATGAATAATGAAAGGCTGGGCACTTCACACAGCCACAGTCTAGGACACAGTGGTCTGCCATTTGTCCACCTCTCAGCCACCAAGTCCAAAACGAGTATTCAATGCACAGACGGTAGGTAGCGATGCAGAATGTAACAGCCTTTGTCGGTTTATCTGCTGTTATGGGACGACAATCAGTGAGGTGTGATGTCCTAAGCAAGAGCCGCATTCGAAAGAGTTACCGCCGCAAGATGAAGGAAGTACCTCGAGATACGTCAGAAGACACCCTCGAGATACGTCAGAAGACACCCTCGAGATATGTCAGAAGACACCCTCGAGATACGTCAGAAGACACCCTCAAGATACGTCAGAAGACACCCTCGAGATATGTCAGAAGACACCCTCGAGATATGTCAGAAGACACCCTCGATATACGTCAGAAGACACTCTCGAGATATGTCAGAAGACACCCTCAAGATGCCTCAGAAGACACCCTCGAGATACGTCAGAAGACACCCTCGAGATATGTCAGAAGACACCCTCGAGATACATCAGAAGACACCCTCGAGATATGTCAGAAGACACCCTCGAGATGCATCAGAAGACACCCTCAAGATACGTCAGAAGACACCCTCGAGATACGTCAGAAGACAACCTCTAGATACGTCAAAAGACAAAGGAATACAGCCAAGAACTGCCAATCATCTTCGATCAACACACATGCTGATCAGCAGTGAGGATAAATACACAAAAAAACATATTCAAAAGCAGAATCACTTTTGATTACCTCTGTGCTGCTCAAATATTTAATGAGCATGAACTTGTAGTACCATCAAAACTGTAGTGTGATCATTAGTTCCCTATTGGTAATATAGCACATCAAATTACCACTCTAAACCACTAGACTAGTGTCTTCTCCATGACTGAATGTCTAGGCTAACATGTACCACTCTAAACCACTAGACTAGTGTCTTCTCCATGACTGAATGTCTAGGCTAACATGTACCACTCTAAACCACTAGACAAGTGTCTTCTCCATGACTGCATGTCTAGGCTAACATGTACAACTGTAAACCACTAGACTAGTGTCTTCTCCATGACTGAATGTCTAGGCTAACATGTACCACTCTAAACCACTAGACTAGTGTCTTCTCCATGACTGAATGTCTAGGCTAACATGTACCACTCTAAACCACTAGACAAGTGTCTTCTCCATGACTGCATGTCTAGGCTAACATGTACAACTGTAAACCACTAGACTAGTGTCTTCTCCATGACTGAATGTCTAGGCTAACATGTACCACTCTAAACCACTAGACTAGTGTCTTCTCCATGACTGAATGTCTAGGCTAACATGTACCACTCTAAACCACTAGACAAGTGTCTTCTCCATGACTGCATGTCTAGGCTAACATGTACAACTGTAAACCACTAGACTAGTGTCTTCTCCATGACTGCATGTCTAGGCTAACATGTACCACTCTAAACCACTAGACTAGTGTCTTCTCCATGACTGCATGTATAGGCTAACAGGTACCACTCTAAACCACTAGACTAGTGTCTTCTCCATGACTGCATGTCTAGGCTAACTGTACCACTCTAAACCACTAGACTAGTGTCTTCTCCATGACTGCATGTCTAGGCTAACATGTACCACTCTAAACCACTAGACTAGTGTCTTCTCTATGACTGAATGTCTAGGCTAACATGTACAACTGTAAACCACTAGACTAGTGTCTTCTCTATGACTGAATGTCTAGGCTAACATGTACAACTGTAAACCACTAGACTAGTGTCTTCTCCATGACTGAATGTCTAGTCTAACATGTACAACTGTAAACCACTAGACTAGAGGGGACAACCAGAAAACATGAGGTAGGACCATCAGAAACAATGAGAGAGGACAACCAGAAACAATGAGAGGGGACAACCAGAAAACAATGAGAGGGGACAACCAGAAACAATGAGAGGGGACAACCAGAAAACAATGAGAGGGGACCACCAGAAACAATGAGATGGGACAGCCAGAAACAATGAGAGGGGACCACCAGAAACAATGAGATGGGACAGCCAGAAACAATGAGAGGGGACCACCAGAAACAATGAGAGGGTACAACCAGAAAACATGAGGTAGGACCATCAGAAACAATGAGAGAGGACAACCAGAAACAATGAGAGGGGACAACCAGAAAACAATGAGAGGGGACAACCAGAAACAATGAGAGGGGACAACCAGAAAACAGAGGGGACAACCAGAAACAATGAGAGGGGACAACCAGAAACAATGTGAGGGGACAACCAGAAACAATGAGATAGGACCACCAGAAACAATGTGAGGGGACAACCAGAAACAATGAGATAGGACCACCAGAAACAATGTGAGGGGACAACCAGAAACAATGTGAGGGGACAACCAGAAACAATGAGATAGGACCACCAGAAACAATGTGAGGGGACAACCAGAAACAATGAGATAGGACCACCAGAAACAATGTGAGGGGACAACCAGAAACAATGTGAGGGGACAACCAGAAACAATGAGATAGGACCACCAGAAACAATGTGAGGGGACAACCAGAAACAATGAGATAGGACCACCAGAAACAATGTGAGGGGACAACCAGAAACAATGTGAGGGGACAACCAGAAACAATGAGATAGGACCACCAGAAACAATGTGAGGGGACAACCAGAAACAATGAGATAGGACCACCAGAAACAATGTGAGGGGACAACCAGAAACAATGTGAGTGGACCACCAGAAACAATGAGAGGGGACAACCAGATACAATGAGAGGGGATAACCAGAAACAATGAGAGGGGACAACCAGATATAATGAGAGGGGATAACCAGAAACAATGAGGGGATAACCAGAAACAATGAGAGGGGATAACCAGAAACAATGAGAGGGGATAACCAGAAACAATGTGAGGGGATAACCAGAAACAATGAGAGTGGACCACCAGAAACAATGAGATAGGACCACCAGAAACAATGAGATAGGACCACCAGAAACAATGAGATAGGACCACCAGAAACAATGAGATAGGACCACCAGAAACAATGAGATATGACCACCAGAAACAATGTGAGAGGACCACCAGAAACAATGTGAGGGGACCACCAGAAACAATGTGAGGGGACCACATGATTACAATGTGAGGGGACCACATGATTACAATGTGAGGGGACCACATGATTACAATGTGAGGGGACCACATGATTACAATGTGAGGGGACCACATGATTACAATGTGAGGGGACCACATGATTGCAATGTGAGGGGACCACATGATTACAATGTGAGGGGACCACATGATTACAATGTGAGGGGACCGCATGATTACAATGTGAGGGGACCACATGATTACAATGCAAGGGGACCACATGATTACAGTGTGAGGGGACCACATGATTACAATGTGAGGGGACCACATGATTACAATGCGAGGGACCACATGATTACAATCACAGTTGCACCTTGCAAAATAAATACATGACTGTTACCTTCCAATTATTTAAATTGATTTATATGTTCGCCAAAATCAACATTTCACAGTGAAGACCCTATAATTAGCAACGACCTCTACACAGACAAACACCTCATCCTTGATGCTACAGCAAGCAGTAACGACCTATACACAGACAAACACCTCATCCTTGATGCTAAGGCAATCAATAACGACCTCTACACAGACAAACACCTCATCCTTGATGCTACAGCAAGCAGTAAACGACCTCTACACAGACAAACACCTCATCCTTGATGCTACAGCAAGCAGTAACGACCTCTACACAGACAAACACCTCATCCTTGATGCATCAGCAATCAATAACGACCTCTACACAGACAAACACCTCATCCTTGATGCTACAGCAAGCAGTAACGACCTCTACACAGACAAACACCTCATCCTTGATGCTACAGCAAGCAGTAACGACCTCTACACAGACAAACAACTCATCATTGATGCTACAGCAAGCAGTAAACGACCTCTACACAGACAAACACCTCATCCTTGATGCTAAAGCAATCAATAACGACCTCTACACAGACAAACACCTCATCCTTGATGCTACAGCAAGCAGTAACGACCTCTACACAGACAAACACTTCATCCTTGATGCTACAGCAAGCAGTAACGACCTCTACACAGACAAACACTTCATCCGTGATGCATCAGCAATCAATAACGACCTCTACACAGACAAACACCTCATCCTTGATGCTACAGCAAGCAGTAAACGACCTCTACACAGACAAACACCTCATCCTTGATGCTAAAGCAATCAATAACGACCTTTACACAGACAAACACCTCATCCTTGATGCTACAGCAAGCAGTAACGACCTCTACACAGACAAACACCTCATCCTTGATGCATCAGCAATCAATAACGACCTCTACACAGACAAGCACATCATCCTTGATGCTACAGCAAGCAGTAAACGACCTCTACACAGACAAACACCTCATCCTTGATGCTACAGCAATCAATAACGACCTCTACACAGACAAACACCTCATCCTTGATACTAAAGCAATCAATAACGACCTCTACACAGACAAACACTTCATC
>CM026403.1:73580589-73599214 GCA_014843695.1 Archivesica marissinica
TACTAAGTACCCACATAGCCATGCAGGCACCTACTAAGTACCCACATAGCCATGCAGGCCCCTACTAAGTACCCACATAGCCATGCAGGCGCCTACTAAGTACCCACATAGCCATGCAGGCCCCTACTAAGTACCCACATAGCCATGCAGGCGCCTCTATAGTACCCAATAGCCTGCAGGCCCTACTAAGTACCCACATAGCCATGCAGGCCCCTACTAAGTACCCACGCAGGCGCCTACTAAGCCCTAGCCTGCACTACTAAGTACCCACATAGCCATGCAGGCGCCTACTAAGTACCCACATAGCCATGCAGGCCCCTACTAAGTACCCACATAGCCATGCAGGCCCCTACTAAGTACCCACATAGCCATGCAGGCCCCTACTAAGTACCCACATAGCCATGCAGGCCCCTACTAAGTACCCACATAGCCATGCAGGCCCCTACTAAGTACCCACATAGCCATGCAGGCCCCTACTAAGTACCCACATAGCCGCAGGCCCCTACTAGTACCCCATGCCATGCAGCCCTAAAGTACCACTAGCCATTACTAAGTACCCACATAGCCATGGGCGCCTACTAGTACCCACATAGCGCGGCGCCTACTAAGTACAACATAGCCATGCAGGCGCCCTACTAAGTACCCACATAGCTGAGGCGCTACTCCCACATACATACACCTACAAGTACCCCATAGCCAGCAACTAAGTACCCACATAGCCATGCAGGCCCCACTAAGTAACTAATGCGCCACCTACAAGACACATAGCCATGCAGGCGCCTACTAAGTACCCACATAGCCATGCAGGCCCCTACTAAGTACCCACATAGCCATGCAGGCCCCTACTAAGTACCCACATAGCCATGCAGGCACCTACTAAGTACCCACATAGCCATGCAGGCACCTACTAAGTACCCACATAGCCATGAGGCGCCTACTAAGTACCCACATAGCCATGAGGCGCCTACTAAGTACCCACATAGCCATGAGGCGCCTACTAAGTACCCACATAGCCATGAGGCGCCTACTAAGTACCCACATAGCCATGCAGGCCCCTACTAAGTACCCACATAGCCATGCAGGCCCCTACTAAGTACCCACATAGCCATGCAGGCCCCTACTAAGTACCCACATAGCCATGCAGGCCCCTACTAAGTACCCACATAGCCATGCAGGCACCTACTAAGTACCCACATAGCCATGCAGGCCCCTACTAAGTACCCACATAGCCATGCAGGCGCCTACTAAGTACCCACATAGCCATGCAGGCACCTACTAAGTACCCACATAGCCATGCAGGCCCCTACTAAGTACCCACATAGCCATGCAGGCCCCTACTAAGTACCCACATAGCCATGCAGGCCCCTACTAAGTACCCACATAGCCATGCAGGCACCTACTAAGTACCCACATAGCCATGCAGGCCCCTACTAAGTACCCACATAGCCATGCAGGCCCCTACTAAGTACCCACATAGCCATGCAGGCCCCTACTGTTGGATTACTTAAATAATACAATGTAATAATGGTAGTTACACTTACAATGCAGTTCTTACTATTTGTTTGTGCTACCTGGCCCAGATCTACACAGCCCTTACCTTCATGTATATGTCCATAGACGTGATACTTCGGTTTGACATGTGTCTGTACCGTGTTGAGCAGGTCCACACAACCGACATGCTCCTCAGCCAACCCGGTCAGTCTCTTCAACTTGCTCGAAATTGTTGTGTTTACATTATCGCCATAGCCTGAATAGAATAAACTAGAGACTAGTGATCAGAGAGATGCAATCTCCATCGCCATAACCTGAATAGAGTGCAGAATAAACTAGAGACTAGTAGTCGGAGAGATGCAATCTCCATCAGCATAACCTGAATAGAGTGCAGAATAAACTAGAGGCTAGCGATCGGAGAGATGCAATCTCCATCACCATAACCTGAATAGAGTGCAGATTAAACTAGAGGCTAGCGATCGGAGAGATGCAATCTCCATCGCCATAACCTGAATAGAGTGCAGATTAAACTAGAGGTTAGCGATCGGAGAGATGCAATCTCCATCAACATAACCTGAATAGAGTGCAGAATAAACTAGAGCCTAGTGATCGGAGAGATGCAATCTCCATCGCCATAACCTGAATAGAGTGCAGAATAAACTAGAGGCTAGCGATCGGAGAGATGCAATCTCCATCACCATAACCTGAATAGAGTGCAGAATAAACTAGAGACTAGCGATCGGAGAGATGCAATCTCCATCACCATAACCTGAATAGAGTGCAGAATAAACTAGAGACTAGTGATCAGAGAGATGCAATCTCCATCGCCATAACCTGAATAGAGTGCAGAATAAACTAGAGACTAGTAGTCGGAGAGATGCAATCTCCATCAGCATAACCTGAATAGAGTGCAGAATAAACTAGAGGCTAGCGATCGGAGAGATGCAATCTCCATCACCATAACCTGAATAGAGTGCAGATTAAACTAGAGGCTAGCGATCGGAGAGATGCAATCTCCATCGCCATAACCTGAATAGAGTGCAGATTAAACTAGAGGTTAGCGATCGGAGAGATGCAATCTCCATCAACATAACCTGAATAGAGTGCAGAATAAACTAGAGACTAGTGATCGGAGAGATGCAATCTCCATCGCCATAACCTGAATAGAGTGCAGAATAAACTAGAGGCTAGCGATCGGAGAGATGCAATCTCCATCACCATAACCTGAATAGAGTGCAGAATAAACTAGAGACTAGCGATCGGAGAGATGCAATCTCCATCACCATAACCTGAATAGAGTGCAGAATAAACTAGAGGCTAGCGATCGGAGAGATGCAATCTCCATCACCATAACCTGAATAGAGTGCAGATTAAACTAGAGGCCAGCGATCGGAGAGATGCAATCTCCATCACCATAACCTGAATAGAGTGCAGAATAAACTAGAGATCGGAGAGATACAATCTCCATAACCTGAATAGAGTGCAGAATAAACTAGAGACTAGGGATCGGAGAGATGCAATCTCCATCGCCATAACCTGAATAGAGTGCAGAATAAACTAGAGGCTAGCGATCGGAGAGATGCAATCTCCATCACCATAACCTGAATAGAGTGCAGAATAAACTAGAGACTAGCGATCGGAGAGATGCAATCTCCATCGCCATAACCTGAATAGAGTGCAGAATAAACTAGAGGCTAGCGATCGGAGAGATGCAAACTCCATCGCCATAACCTGAATAGAGTGCAGAATAAACTAGAGGCTAGCGATCGGAGAGATGCAATCTCCATCGCCATAACCTGAATAGAGTGCAGAATAAACTAGATGCTAGCGATCGGAGAGATGCAATCTCCATCGCCATAACCTGAATAGAGTACAGATTAAACTAGAGGCTAGCGATCGGAGAGATGCAATCTCCATCGCCATAACCTGAATAGAGTGCAGAATAAACTAGATGCTAGCTATCGGAGAGATGCAATCTCCATCGCCATAACCTGAATAGAGTGCAGATTAAACTAGAGGCTAGCGATCGGAGAGATGCAATCTCCATCGCCATAACCTGAATAGAGTGCAGAATAAACTAGAGGCTAGCGATCGGAGAGATGCAATCTCCATCGCCATAACCTGAATAGAGTGCAAAATAAACTAGAGGCTAGCGATCGGAGAGATGCAATCTCCATCACCATAACCTGAATAGAGTGCAGAATAAACTAGAGGCTAGCGATCGGAGAGATGCAATCTCCATCACCATAATCTGAATAGAGTGCAGAATAAACTAGAGGCTAGCGATCGGAGAGATGCAATCTCCATCACCATAACCTGAATAGAGTGCAGAATAAACTAGAGACTAGTGATCAGAGAGATGCAATCTCCATCGCCATAACCTGAATAGAGTGCAGAATAAACTAGAGGCTAGCAATCGGAGAGATGCAATCTCCATCACCATAACCTGAATAGAGTGCAGAATAAACTAGAGACTAGCGATCGGAGAGATGCAATCTCCATCGCCATAACCTGAATAGAGTGCAGAATAAACTAGAGACTAGTATCGGAGAGATGCAATCTCCATCACCATAACCTGAATAGAGTGCAGAATAAACTAGAGGCTAGCGATCGGAGAGATGCAATCTCCATCACCATAACCTGAATAGAGTGCAGAATAAACTAGAGGCTAGCGATCGGAGAGATGCAATCTCCATCGCCATAACCTGAATAGAGTGCAGAATAAACTAGAGGCTAGCGATCGGAGAGATGCAATCTCCATCACCATAACCTGAATAGAGTGCAGAATAAACTAGAGACTAGCGATCGGAGAGATGCAATCTCCATCGCCATAACCTGAATAGAGTGCAGAATAAACTAGAGGCTAGCGATCGGAGAGATGCAATCTCCATCGCCATAACCTGAATAGAGTGCAGAATAAACTAGAGGCTAGCGATCGGAGAGATGCAATCTCCATCGCCATAACCTGAATAGAGTGCAGAATAAACTAGAGGCTAGCGATCGGAGAGATGCAATCTCCATCGCCATAACCTGAATAGAGTGCAGAATAAACTAGAGGCTAGCGATCGGAGAGATGCAATCTCCATCGCCATAACCTGAATAGAGTGCAGAATAAACTAGAGGCTAGCGATCGGAGAGATGCAATCTCCATCGCCATAACCTGAATAGAGTGCAGAATAAACTAGAGGCTAGCGATCGGAGAGATGCAATCTCCATCGCCATAACCTGAATAGAGTGCAGAATAAACTAGAGGCTAGCGATCGGAGAGATGCAATCTCCATCACCATAACCTGAATAGAGTGCAGAATAAACTAGAGGCTAGCGATCGGAGAGATGCAATCTCCATCGCCATAACCTGAATAGAGTGCAGAATAAACTAGAGGCTAGCGATCGGAGAGATGCAATCTCCATCGCCATAACCTGAATAGAGTGCAGAATAAACTAGATGCTAGCGATCGGAGAGATGCAAACTCCATCGCCATAACCTGAATAGAGTACAGATTAAACTAGAGGCTAGCGATCGGAGAGATGCAATCTCCATCGCCATAACCTGAATAGAGTGCAGAATAAACTAGAGGCTAGCGATCGGAGAGATGCAATCTCCATCGCCATAACCTGAATAGAGTGCAGAATAAACTAGAGGCTAGCGATCGGAGAGATGCAATCTCCATCGCCATAACCTGAATAGAGTGCAGAATAAACTAGAGGCTAGCGATCGGAGAGATGCAATCTCCATCGCCATAACCTGAATAGAGTGCAAAATAAACTAGCGATCGGAGAGATGCACTCTCCATAACCTGAATAGAGTGCAGAATAAACTAGAGGCTAGCGATCGGAGAGATGCAATCTCCATCACCATAATCTGAATAGAGTGCAGAATAAACTAGAGGCTAGCGATCGGAGAGATGCAATCTCCATCACCATAACCTGAATAGAGTGCAGAATAAACTAGAGACTAGTGATCAGAGAGATGCAATCTCCATCGCCATAACCAGAATAGAGTGCAGAATAAACTAGAGGCTAGCAATCAGAGAGATGCAATCTCCATCACCATAACCTGAATAGAGTGCAGAATAAACTAGAGACTAGTGATCAGAGAGATGCAATCTCCATCGCCATAACCTGAATAGAGTGCAGAATAAACTAGAGACTAGTAGTCGGAGAGATGCAATCTCCATCAGCATAACCTGAATAGAGTGCAGAATAAACTAGAGGCTAGCGATCGGAGAGATGCAATCTCCATCACCATAACCTGAATAGAGTGCAGATTAAACTAGAGGCTAGCGATCGGAGAGATGCAATCTCCATCGCCATAACCTGAATAGAGTGCAGATTAAACTAGAGGTTAGCGATCGGAGAGATGCAATCTCCATCAACATAACCTGAATAGAGTGCAGAATAAACTAGAGACTAGTGATCGGAGAGATGCAATCTCCATCGCCATAACCTGAATAGAGTGCAGAATAAACTAGAGGCTAGCGATCGGAGAGATGCAATCTCCATCACCATAACCTGAATAGAGTGCAGAATAAACTAGAGACTAGCGATCGGAGAGATGCAATCTCCATCACCATAACCTGAATAGAGTGCAGAATAAACTAGAGGCTAGCGATCGGAGAGATGCAATCTCCATCACCATAACCTGAATAGAGTGCAGATTAAACTAGAGGCCAGCGATCGGAGAGATGCAATCTCCATCACCATAACCTGAATAGAGTGCAGAATAAACTAGAGATCGGAGAGATACAATCTCCATAACCTGAATAGAGTGCAGAATAAACTAGAGACTAGGGATCGGAGAGATGCAATCTCCATCGCCATAACCTGAATAGAGTGCAGAATAAACTAGAGGCCAGCGATCGGAGAGATGCAATCTCCATCACCATAACCTGAATAGAGTGCAGAATAAACTAGAGACTAGTGATCAGAGAGATGCAATCTCCATCGCCATAACCTGAATAGAGTGCAGATTAAACTAGAGGTTAGCGATCGGAGAGATGCAATCTCCATCAACATAACCTGAATAGAGTGCAGAATAAACTAGAGACTAGTGATCGGAGAGATGCAATCTCCATCGCCATAACCTGAATAGAGTGCAGAATAAACTAGAGGCTAGCGATCGGAGAGATGCAATCTCCATCACCATAACCTGAATAGAGTGCAGAATAAACTAGAGACTAGCGATCGGAGAGATGCAATCTCCATCACCATAACCTGAATAGAGTGCAGAATAAACTAGAGGCTAGCGATCGGAGAGATGCAATCTCCATCACCATAACCTGAATAGAGTGCAGATTAAACTAGAGGCCAGCGATCGGAGAGATGCAATCTCCATCACCATAACCTGAATAGAGTGCAGAATAAACTAGAGATCGGAGAGATACAACCTCCATAACCTGAATAGAGTGCAGAATAAACTAGAGACTAGGGATCGGAGAGATGCAATCTCCATCGCCATAACCTGAATAGAGTGCAGAATAAACTAGAGGCCAGCGATCGGAGAGATGCAATCTCCATCACCATAACCTGAATAGAGTGCAGAATAAACTAGAGACTAGCGATCGGAGAGATGCAATCTCCATCGCCATAACCTGAATAGAGTGCAGAATAAACTAGAGGCTAGCGATCGGAGAGATGCAAACTCCATCGCCATAACCTGAATAGAGTGCAGAATAAACTAGAGGCTAGCGATCGGAGAGATGCAATCTCCATCGCCATAACCTGAATAGAGTGCAGAATAAACTAGATGCTAGCGATCGGAGAGATGCAAACTCCATCGCCATAACCTGAATAGAGTACAGATTAAACTAGAGGCTAGCGATCGGAGAGATGCAAACTCCATCGCCATAACCTGAATAGAGTGCAGAATAAACTAGATGCTAGCTATCGGAGAGATGCAATCTCCATCGCCATAACCTGAATAGAGTGCAGATTAAACTAGAGGCTAGCGATCGGAGAGATGCAATCTCCATCGCCATAACCTGAATAGAGTGCAGAATAAACTAGAGGCTAGCGATCGGAGAGATGCAATCTCCATCGCCATAACCTGAATAGAGTGCAGAATAAACTAGAGGCTAGCGATCGGAGAGATGCAATCTCCATCACCATAACCTGAATAGAGTGCAGAATAAACTAGAGGCTAGCGATCGGAGAGATGCAATCTCCATCACCATAACCTGAATAGAGTGCAGAATAAACTAGAGATCGGAGAGATGCAATCTCCATAACCTGAATAGAGTGCAGAATAAACTAGAGGCTAGCGATCGGAGAGATGCAATCTCCATCGCCATAACCTGAATAGAGTGCAGAATAAACTAGAGGCTAGCGATCGGAGAGATGCAATCTCCATCACCATAACCTGAATAGAGTGCAGAATAAACTAGAGACTAGCGATCGGAGAGATGCAATCTCCATCGCCATAACCTGAATAGAGTGCAGAATAAACTAGAGGCTAGCGATCGGAGAGATGCAAACTCCATCGCCATAACCTGAATAGAGTGCAGAATAAACTAGAGGCTAGCGATCGGAGAGATGCAATCTCCATCACCATAACCTGAATAGAGTGCAGAATAAACTAGAGGCTAGCGATCGGAGAGATGCAATCTCCATCACCATAACCTGAATAGAGTGCAGAATAAACTAGAGGCTAGCGATCGGAGAGATGCAATCTCCATCGCCATAACCTGAATAGAGTGCAGAATAAACTAGAGGCTAGCGATCGGAGAGATGCAAACTCCAGCATTTGTATTTCACAGGCTTGTATTACGGTATATATTTTTAGGCCATATCCAAGCAATTTAAAAATTGACACCCTGTCACTATCAAAGTATGTATAATGATTAGTAAACACACTTGTACACTGTGTAACCTGGTTTCGTGAGCAGGGGCGTAGCAAATCATGAGACACACATGTACACTGTGTAACCTGGTTTCGTGAGCAGGGGCGTAGCAAATCATGAGACACACATGTACACTGTGTAACCTGGTTTCGTGAGCAGGGGCGTAGCAAGTCATGAGACACACATGTACACTGTGTAACCTGGTTTCGTGAGCAGGGGCGTAGCAAGTCATGAGACACACATGTACACTGTGTAACCTGGTTTCGTGAGCAGGGTGGTAGCAAGTCATGAGACACACATGTACACTGTGCATTTTTAAGTACAGAAGATCATGCTATTGACCAACAATAATGAAATATTTGCCTGATACCACAAGGTACATTGAATATAGGCAGATATACATACAACAAGGTATGTTAAATATAGGCAGATATACATACAACAAGGTACATTGAATATAGGCAGATATACATACCACAAGGTACATTGAATATAGGCAGATATACATACCACAAGGTACATTGAATATAGGCAGATATACATACCACAAGGTACATTGAATATAGGCAGATATACATACAACAAGGTACATTGAATATAGGCAGATATACATACCACAAGGTACATTGAATATAGGCAGATATACATACCACAAGGTACATTGAATATAGGCAGATATACATACCACAAGGTACATTGAATATACGCAGATATAACACAAAGTACATTGAATATAGGCAGATATACATACAACAAGGTACATTGAATATAGGCAGATATACATACCACAAGGAACATTGAATATAGGCAGATATACATACCACAAGGTACATTGAATATAGGCAGATATACATACCACAAGGTACATTGAATATAGGCAGATATACACACCACAAGGTACATTGAATATAGGCAGATATACATACCACAAGGTATGTTAAATATAGGCAGATATACATACAACAAGGTACATTGAATATATCCAGATATAACACAAAGTACATTGAATATAGGCAGATATACATACCACAAGGTACATTGAATATAGGCAGATATACATACCACAAGGTACATTGAATATAGGCAGATATACATACCACAAGGTACATTGAATATACGCAGATACACCACAAGGTACATTGAATATAGGCAGATATACATACAACAAGGTACATTGAATATAGGCAGATATACATACAACAAGGTTCATTGAATATAGGCAGATATACATACCACAAGGTACATTGAAAATAGGCAGATATACCACAAGGTACATTGAATATAGGCAGATATACATACCACAAGGTATGTTAAATATAGGCAGATATACATACAACAAGGTACATTGAATATAGGCAGATATACATACCACAAGGTACATTGAATATAGGCAGATATACATACCACAAGGTACATTGAATATAGGCAGATATACATACCACAAGGTACATTGAATATAGGCAGATATACATACCACAAGGTACATTGAATATACGCAGATACACCACAAGGTACATTGAATATAGGCAGATATACATACAACAAGGTACATTGAATATAGGCAGATATACATACAACAAGGTTCATTGAATATAGGCAGATATACATACCACAAGGTACATTGAAAATAGGCAGATATACCACAAGGTACATTGAATATAGGCAGATATACATACCACAAGGTATGTTAATATAGGCAGATATACATACAACAAGGTACATTGAATATAGGCAGATATACATACCACAAGGTACATTGAATATAGGCAGATATACATACAACAAGGTATGTTGAATATAGGCAGATATACATACCACAAGGTACATTGGATATAGGCAGATATAAATACAACAAGGTATGTTGAATATAGGCAGATATACATACCACAAGGTACATTGAATATAGGCAGATATACATACCACAAGGTATGTTAAATATAGGCAGATATACATACAACAAGGTACATTGAATATAGGCAGATATACATACAACAAGGTACATTGAATATAGGCAGATATACATACCACAAGGTATGTTAAATATAGGCAGATATACACACCACAAGGTATGTTAAATATAGGCAGATATACATACAACACGGTACATTGAATATAGGCAGATATACATACCACAAGGTACATTGAATATAGGCAGATCTATATACAACAAGGTATGTTAAATATAGGCAGATATACATACAACAAGGTACATTGAATATAGGCAGATATACATACCACAAGGTATGTTGAATATAGGCAGATATACATACAACAAGGTATGTTGAATATAGGCAGATATACATACAACAAGGTATGTTGAATATAGGCAGATATACATACCACAAGGTACGTTGAATATAGGCAGATATACATACCACAAGGTACGTTGAATATAGGCAGATATACATACCACAAGGTACGTTGAATATAGGCAGATATACATACAACAAGGTATGTTGAATATAGGCAGATATACATACATACCACAAGGTACATTGAATATAGGCAGATATACATACAACAAAGTACATTGAACATAGGCAGATATACATACGACAAGATACATTGAATATAGGCAGATATACATACAAGGTATGTTGAATATAGGCAGATATACATACCACAAGGTACAGTGAATATAGGCAGATATACATACAACAAAGTACATTGAATATAGGCAGATATACATATCACAAGGTACATTGAATATAGGCAGATATACATACCACAAGGTACATTGAATATAGGCAGATATACATACCACAAGGTACATTGAATATAGGCAGATATACATACCACAAGGTACATTGAATATAGGCAGATATACATACAACAATGTACATTGAATATAGGCAGATATACATACAACAAGGTACATTGAGTATAGGCAGATATACATACCACAAGATTGAATATACGCAGATACACCACAAGGTACATTGAATATAGGCAGATATACATACAACAAAGTACATTGAATATAGGCAGATATACATACCACAAGGTACATTGAATATACGCAGATACACCACAAGGTACATTGAATATAGGCAGATATACATACAACAAGGTACATTGAATATAGGCAGATATACATACCACAAGGTACATTGAATATAGGCAGATATACATACAACAAGGTATGTTAAATATAGGCAGATATACATACCACAAAGTATGTTAAATATAGGCATATATACATACCACAAGGTACATTGAATATAGGCAGATATACATACAACAAGGTACATTGAATATAGGCAGATATACACACCACAAGGTACATTGAATATAGGCAGATATACATACCACAAGGTACATTGAATATAGGCAGATATACATACAACAAGGTACATTGAACATAGGCAGATATACATACAACAAGGTACATTGAATATAGGCAGATATACATACAACAAAGTCTGTTGAATATAGGCAGATATACATACAATAAGGTACATTGAATATACGCAGATACACCACAAGGTACATTGAATATAGGCAGATATACATACCACAAGGTGGACAATGTGTCAGAAGGATATCTGTATCTGTTGGGATCGCGTTCCATTTGTTCATATGACCCCGCAGAGCCTGAAATCCCCAGGTTCCATAACCCGGTGTCCTATACCATAAATAACATGTGAAATCCCCAGGTTCCATAACCCGGTGTCCTATACCATAAATAACATGTGAAATCCCCAGATTCTATAACCCAGTGTCCTATACCATAAATAACATGTGAAATCCCCAGGTTCTATAACCTGGTGTCCTATACCATAAATAATATGTGAAATCCCCAGATTATATAACCCGGTGTCCTATACTATAAATAACATGTGAAATCCCCAGGTTCCATAACCCGGTGTCCTATACCATAAATAACATGTGAAATCCCCAGGTTCTATAACCTGGTGTCCTATACAATAAATAATATGTGAAATCCCCAGATTCTATAACCCGGTGTCCTATATGATAAATAACATGTGAAATCCCCAGATTCTATAACCCGGTGTCCTATACTATAAATAACATGTGAAATCCCCAGGTTCCATAACCCGGTGTCCTATACCATAAATAACATGCGAAATCCCCAGGTTCTATAACCTGGTGTCCTATACAATAAATAATATGTGAAATCCCCAGATTCTATAACCCGGTGTCCTATATGATAAATAACATGTGAAATCCCCAGGTTCTATAACCTGGTGTCCTATACCATAAATAACATGTGAAATCCCCAGGTTCCATAACCCAGTGTCCTATACCATAAATAACATGTGAAATCCCCAGGTTCCATAACCCAGTGTCCTATACTATAAATAACATGTGAAATCCCCAGGTTCCATAACCCGGTGTCCTATACCATAAATAACATGTGAAATCCCCAGGTTCCATAACCCAGTGTCCTATACTATAAATAACATGTGAAATCCCCAGGTTCCATAACCCGGTGTCCTATACGATAAATAACATGTGAAGGAGTTGAACCATAGAGCCAACAAACCAATGGTCCATAACCATGCCTCTAGGTTATAGAGCTTTTCTCCTATCTCAAGCTCAGTCTCAAGCTTGCAGTAAAGCACAGAATCAATCAAATCATTTCAGTTTGAGATCTGAGAAAAGTGTTATAACCTCGGGTACTGCTGGCGTGGAGGTTAAAAAATAACTTTTCTCAAATTTCATAGCTACTCCAGAGATAATGGGGCGTCCACTGTTGGACTAGTCGCACGCTCTTTATAACTTATTTTCTTCGATTGAAAATATAAATAATTGTAATTTTAAATTCAAATGAAAATTAATTTTATGCTCATGTTAACTTGACCAAATCAACATTTAAATCAACACTACAACAGTGAAAAAGCAAATTTCTACAGAATTGTAATTTTCTATATTTGCCACAGAATCTGAGAATTCTAACTAATAAACAAACGACGCATGCAGCGCTTGATGACATGACAAAATAATGTAAAATTAAATAGGGTCAACAGCCACGCATAATGTACAACGCACGTATCCTGAATAACAACATTAATGGTTCTGATTTACCATTATATTGTTGTGCCTGTACATATTTATTTTTAGATTAATCAGTTTTAAATTATCTCTAAACGATAGTAGAACGTGCTTAATATAGACTCCAATAATAAACAAATGTCAATTCAGGAGCGTGGCTGACCGTTATATGAAAGTGTGTAAAGCACATTCTAAGTAAATATACCTCTTTGAAGACGAAACTGTTCCGAAAAAAGCAGGATTGATTATCGGTTGATTGAGGAAAATACTTTATTTTAAGTGCCGATATAAGACCAACGTGCATCAAATTTACAGACCATCAAGCAATATCATTAAAAGTATCAAAACCAACAAAATGCGGGCCAAGTTATTGGAAACTGAATACAATGTACCTCAGTGACAATACTTGTAAAACATTAATAGAAAACACAATAAAGAAAAGTGAAAAATCTACCTATAATGTACATACCAGGGACTCTACCTATAATGTACATACCAGGGACACTACCTATAATGTACATACCAGGGACTCTACCTATAATGTACATACCAGGGACTCTACCTATAATGTACATAATGTACATACCAGGGACTCTACCTATAATGTACATACCAGGGACTCTACCTATAATGTACATACTAGGGACTCTACCTATAATGTACATACCAGGGACACTACCTATAATGTACATATTGTACATACCAGGGACTCTACCTATAATGTACATACCAGGGACTCTACCTATAATGTACATACCAGGGACTCTACCTATAATGTACATACCAGGGACTCTACCTATAATGTACATACCAGGGACTCTACCTATAATGTACATACCAGGGACTCTACCTATAATGCACATAATGTATTATTATGTACAAAAATCCCTCAACGAAGGATCACTGCCGGCCCAGTGGAAGTCAGCAAATGTTGCTCCCATTTACAAAAAAGGGACAAGTCAAACCCCGCCAACTATAGGCCTATCTCACTGACATGTGTTCTATGCAAGGTACTAGAACATATAGTTTCCTCCTCGATAGCAAAACACTTCACTAACTACAGTATTCTGTACCATTTGCAGCATGGTTTTAGAGAAAAACGGTCATGCGTGACCCAACTAGTAATGCGCTAGTCAATGACTTGGTTACCTCTGTCTACAATAAGCATCAGGTAGATCTCATCATATTAGACTTCAGTAAGGCTTTCGATAAGGTCAATCACGAGAAAGTACTACTAAAAATGCATGAATATGGAGTCAGAGGTCAAACATTAAGGTGGATTTAGAGTTTTCTAGATAATAGACTCCAGTCAGTTGTCCTTAACGGTATTAGTTCAGAGGCCATTCTGGAGTCCCACAGGGATCCGTACTTGGACCCCTGCTTTTCCTAGCCTACATAAACGACCTCCCACAAAACATCAGTTCCAAAGTCCGTATCTTTGCAGATGATACTGCAGTCTATCTATCACTGACATCTGCAAATGAATCGGTCACACTCCAAAACGATCTTAATAGATTAGAAGAGTGGGAGTTGGAGTGGGACATGGAATTTAACCCCTCCAAATGTCAAGTTATCCACGTCACCAGAAGGAAACATCCTATTCCCAGCAAATATAAACTCCATGGAGTCCTACTTGAGTCGGTCACCTCAGCCAAATACCTTGGCGTGGATATCTCAAATAACCTGTCGTGGGACACCCACATAAAAAGGTCAACAAAGAAAGCAAACCAAACATTAGGATTTCTACGTAGAAACCTCCAGGTCAAATCTGAACCCCTTAAGTCCATGGCTTACCAGACACTAGTGAGACCCCAGCTTGAATATGGCTCCGAGATCTGGTCGCCCCATACCCAAATATTGATAGACCAAATTGAAGGTGTCCAGCGAAGAGCAGCCCGTTGGATAAAGGCTGACTTCTATCGTACCTCCAGTGTTACAGACATGCTACATTCCCTAAATCTACGCAGACTAGATCAACGGCGTATTGACAATAGCTTATCCCTTATGTATACAATTCATAATTATCTTGTTGCTATTCCCATTGAAAATTACTTAGTTCCCCTCTCCCGTCCTGCTCGCCATTGCCATTCCTTAAGCTATAGGTTAATTACAGCAACTACAGACTACTACAAGTTTTCCAAGAACAATCTACCATTGGAACCACCTCCCTCCTGACATTGTCCATCTCCCTACCATAGAGCAATTCAATACGGCAGTCTGCCATATTGAACATGCCAGTCCCTAGTTGTTCTGCGCAGCTGCTTTTAAACTTTTACCACAACTTATTTTTATTACCTTCCTAAATTATACTTTTAACTGCTCATACTTTTAACTTCTTTGCGGTTTTTAACGCGCAACATGTCTACGTCCCCGCGAGGGGTTCGATATTAGCGGAAGATAGATATATGTACATACCAGGGACTCCCATATATTTTGATCCCATATATTTCAACAGCAGAATCTTGTAGATAAATGCAGTCTGTCAACATTTCACGAACAGTGTTTACCCCGTAAAACTTCAGACGAGATTCGTAGTTATCCTTCGTTATTGACCATATTCGGGTTGACCTTCTGTTTTCCATGAGTTCAAGGTCAAATGTGTTGTCATGGTTACCAGCTATGATCACTTTGTACTTGTGTGGCAAGGTTCCTGCAAGATAACATCTTTTTCTACCACTTCCATAACTCGATATTACAACAGACCGTAAAACAACTACATTGATTATTTAATATTTTCATTTATGTGTGTGTGTTTTACGTTTATTTATCGTCGCTACCGGTTGCCCATATGAGCGATGCCTCCTGAAGAGATTAGTCATTTTAGATTTTTGGAGGATAGTGCAATGATACAGAGTTTACAGACAGAGACCCATTCCAGTGTCTTCTCTGGTTCTTTTACGTGCACGGTATAAAGCACCGACACAAGACCTTGGTCTAAAGACTGTTAATTTTATTAGGGTCAGACGGAGGATCGAACCTGCGATCCCTGGATTACCAGTCCAACGTGTTAACCACTGGACTACAGATCCCTCTGTGATTTTCAATCAATTTTCGTATTGGTTTTTATCAACATTACAGTCAAGCTTCATAGACAGAACCTTGAACTGCAGATGAACAGCAAGTGAATTTACATTTTTTATATATAAATGTCCAGCTTAATTGCGAAACAAGCTCTGATACAATAGTTTCAATAACTCTCGAGACCTCATTCCTGATGGAATCCACCGCAATGAGGGTGAGAGAAGAGACAATGTGGATTTAAATGACTTGCTGAAGGGCACCACTATCGTGGTTCCGGTAAAGCTCAAACTCACAAGGCAGACACCACGGTGAGTTCACGGCAACGTCGGTAAAGTCAATTATTGCCATACATATTAAGAACCTTAGTCTGATCAGGCTCTATGCTGTTTGCTAATCAGATAGTGGAGCTAAAACACTTGTCTGAATAGCCCACAACATAGATCATGATCAGACATGGTGTTAGGCCGCAGCTTAATATGGATTTATGTTGTTTGCACATTCCGTCCAATTTATTCAGCAGGTTTATTAATTTGGATTATCGTTTGATTCATGTGGATGTCCATTTATTATTGTGAAATCGTCTGTGGACATAACAAGATTAGCAGAGAGAAGATCGAGGTATTCGGGGGAGAACGCTGTTTAGTCTATAAAAAATTTAGCTTGACTTGCGAAACAAGTTCTTACACAATTAGTTTAATCACTCTCGAGAACTCATTCATGATGGAATCCATCACAATGAGGGAGTGATAAGAGGCATGTGGAATTTATGTGCCTGGCCTAAGGGCACAATCGTAATGGCTACATCTGGACGCCAAATCTGTGCCTCTAACACCTGAAACGACGTGCTACCACTGCACTACAACGACTTCCACAAACACGTTGACGACTCTGAACTAAGTGTCCTATATATATTCTATATGAAAACACTTCTCCCTTGACTGGGAGAACGGATACAATACAGCTTTGATAGACTATTTCTCCCAAATCGCACCAGCACTGTATTAAACAACTACAAGATACTCCCAACACTCAATTCTGAGTATGACAGGGAGGCGTTTGTCAGGGACAGTTGCTCACATTGTCATTAATTGAGAATGTTAAAAATAACTACATAATAAGTTTAATAAGTGGTTAAAAATCTCATTAAGTGGGTGTTAAAACGAGCTCAATACTAGGCTAAAAACAGGCATTAGTGGTACACGAGTGGTACAGTGTGGTACATGAGTGGTACAGTGGCCAGCCACTCAGCAAAAAATGGTTAAGCTGGGGCTGGACTGTACATAGTAGGGCCATTCCAAAGATAAATTGTTCGTGGGAAAAGAGTTGATAAGGTACTGGCTTCAGAACTGCGGAATTAAGTAGTTCAGGTTCCTGTTAGTTGGTTGTGGTCAACGCATACCCAGTTATTTCATATTAAACGTTTCAACACCACATACCTCTAAATAGGCTTACAAAAGGTGTAGATCCAGATGAGCCGGCTCATGACAATCTGCACGTTTTGCCATTTTTAGACAAAATTCTATTTTCTTCCTGTAATGTCAAACCCTTCGTGGGAATGCAAACATGTTGCGCGTCAAACCGCATTATTTCATATTAACCATTTCGATAGATGAACTGGTCGAAATGTAAATTTTCTTATTAATTCATTGGACTAAAAATATTATGCACCAGTCCATGTCAGTTACTTGGTGTTGAATGGGTTAAATATTGATCTTATTTACATTTAGTCGAAATATTTAGACTTGAAAAATGTAACATTTTACTATCAAGGCATTTTTCAAATAACAGACTAATTTACATTGAACTGAGAGACGAGCAGACCTACCTAGGTATGTATTCACTACATCAATTTCATCTGGCATTCCGGACATGGAAAAATCTCCAGCATGCAGCAACACATCACCCGGGGGTATTTCCATACATTTAAATTGCTCCAACTTTGTGTGAGTATCAGATAGACATACAAATCGTACGTTATCTTCGCTGATCCCTGTGCTCGGATCCAATGGTGTAATGGACAGACACTGTTGCTTCTTTAATCTTTTCTTCCAAGCTTTGTTAGGATCCCCTGCATTAGCATCAGATTTTAACTTTCGTTTACCATCCTCGTTCAAGTCTTTGTCAAATGTTTCTGAATTTGTAGAAAGTTGACTATTCCTGTAAATCGTTGAGAAATAATCTGCAAGTGACGCCATTATTTTGATATGGCATTATGTTCATTATTTTCCTGGTTCCAACAATATGCGTGCAGTAAATTG
>CM026403.1:73600214-73611483 GCA_014843695.1 Archivesica marissinica
TTACAACTGGTCCGCTCATACATAGAGAACGCACGACCCTAGAGTTGCGGTGTAACGCGCTTACAACTGGTCCGCTCATACATAGAGAACGCACGACCCTAGAGTTGCGGTGTAACGCGCTTACAACTGGTCCGCTCATACATAGAGAACGCACGACCCTAGAGTTGCGGTGTAACGCGCTTACAACTGGTCCGCTCATACATAGAGAACGCACGACCCTAGAGTTGCGGTCTAACGCGCTTATAACTGGTCCGCTCATACATAGAGAACGCACGACCATAGAGTTGCGGCAACTGGTCCGCTCATACATAGAGCTAAATTACATTCACCTATGATTGGACTTTATACTAGACGACTAATTCCAGTGCCTGATCAGATCTATGAAAATAATTATTATAACGATTTAGAATTAATATAATGCCAATAACTTATTTATATCATAACAAACCTGTACTGATGTCCGATTAGCGCAGTGGTTAGCGCGCTCGCTTCTCACCAATACAACCCGGGTGCGATCCTCGGATGTGAGATGGTACGGTGGTCGCCAGATCGGATAGGTGGGTTTTCTCCGGGTACTTCGGTTTCCTCCCACAAGAATTACCACATTTAAGCTTTCATCCGCGCCAACGAGAGTAATTAATATAAGTTGTTAAAACTTGCTTGGCAATCGTTGTAAAATAAATAAAGTTTAAACTAAACCTGTACTTGAATATCAATGTATATGTCCTAAAGCATATAGTGTAAGGTTTTAACAAATACATATCCGTCCATGTCAACAATAGTTAAAATACTAATTAACACGAATTTGCATAATGATCACTTACAACTAGCTACTCATAAATACATTCCAATAGAGAAAAGAAAACATATTCATTTTTGATACGACACATATGGTAAAAGAATGTCGTTATTTAAATACACTACACACAAAAATATAAGCGGCACCTGCATTAGCACCAGCAGGCAGTTAGTACACGTTTCTCCGCATGTATGTATAGGATATAAGCCGAAAACGAGCCAATATGTAAAATATTGGACTGTGTGAGGCGCGTAACCCGAAGGCAGTGCCACTATTGAACATATTGGATTCGTTAGACGTTTATATTAAACCTTTACTTAAAACACACACTTATTATCTTATGCATCAGTCCCACTGGGCTCCCGGTACTCCCCGGTTCACCCGGGAGTACCGGGGGTTGAACCGTAGTGCCACCGTGATGGACCGGGATGATGCCTGATGGACCTGGATGAACCGGGGGTCTTCCCGGTTGTTTTTGACATGTCAAAAACCACCGTGGTGAACCTTGGAGGACCGGGAAGGGGAGCCCGACCTGGGTGGACCGTGTTGAACCGTGTTGACAACGTAGGTCCACAGGGAAGGACCGTGAAGGATCGTGGCGCTTCCGGCGTGGACCTGGGAGGACCGGGACGGAAAAAACGAGTTATCGACGCCCGGTGGACAACGGTTCACCCCGGTCCTCCCGGTCCCCCACGGTTATCCCCTGTCTATAATATAGAATATTTCTTAAAAAATAATCAGCGTTCAGCGATGTGCTGCCTTCAAAAAACTTCTGCTGGAATGAAATTAGGCTACAAGTCAGTCCTATTTATACTGCATTTTCACCTCGCCGGGATGAACAGTGGTGAACCGGGAAGGACCGTAGCTCCGCCGTGGAGAACCGGGAAGAACCGTAGCGTCACCGGGGTTCTGCCGGCATGGACCGGGTGAACCGTGGATAACCGGGCCGAGAACCGGGGTGAACCGTGTAAGCGCCGGGATGAACCGTGGCCCTGCCGGGGCTCTACCTGGATGAACCGGGGTGCCCCGGGGTGCTCCCGGGTCTTGAGGGCCTCGACGGTCGACCGTCGAGATTTTTCGGCAAAAAAACGTCATTTTCACCCGGTACACCCCGGTCCATGAACCGGGATGACCCGGGAGGCTCCGGGATAAACCGTAGTACCGCCGGCCTCAGTGGGACTGATTACTAATTAAAACTGTTAATTTCGTACATTTACGCATATGATTTGATATAATACTCTGGCATTTTGAAAGCAGTCCAATATTGGACTACCATTACAAAGTTATGATGTCACGACAGTGTTTTAAATATTACTACTTCATCCCAGTGAGAATGCGTTCATTGTGTATTCTTATTAAAGTCCCATAACGTGCGTACTCAGAATGTGCTGCTGACTTGAGATATTGATTACGAGCGACTGGGAAACAAGAGCAATCCGAGATAGCAAACCTCTGTCACGCTATTAATTGTCCGTGCAATCCGAGATAGCAAACTTCTGTAACGCTGCTAAATGTCCGTGCAATCCGAGATAGCAAACTTCTGTAACGCTGCTAAATGTCCAAGCAATCCGAGATAGCAAACTACTGTCACGCTGCTAATTGTGCGTTCAATCCGAGATAGCAAACTTCTGTCACGCTGCTAAATGTCCGAGCAATCCGAGATAACAAACATATGTCACGCTGCTAAATATCCGTGCAATCCGAGATAGCACACCTCTGTCACGCTGCTAAATGTCTGTGCAATCCGAGATAGCAAACATCTGTCACGCTGCTAAATATTCGTGCAATCCGAGATAGCAAACATCTATCACGCTGCTAAATGTCCGTGCAACCCGAGATAGCAAACTTCTGTCACGCTGCTAAATATCCGTGCAATCCGAGATAGCAAACATCTATCACGCTGCTAAATGTCCGTGCAACCCGAGATAGCAAACATCTGTCACGCTGCTAAATATCCGTGCAATCCGAGATAGCAAACATCTATCACGCTGCTAAATGTCCGTGCAATCCGAGATAGCAAACTTCTGTAATGCTGCTAAATGTCTGTGCAATCCGAGATAGCAAACATCTGTCACGCTGCTAAATGTCCCTGCAACCCGAGATAGCAAACATATGTCACGCTGCTAAATATCCGTGCAATCCGAGATAGCAAACATCTATCACGCTGCTAAATGTCCGTGCAATCCGAGATAGCAAACTTCTGTAATGCTGCTAAATGTCTGTGCAATCCGAGATAGAAAACATCTGTCACGCTGCTAAATGTTCGTGCAATCCGAGATAGCAAACATATGTCACGCTGCTAAATGTCCCTGCAACCCGAGATAGCAAACTTCTGTCACGCTGCTAAATATCCGTGCAATCCGAGATAGCAAACCTCTGTCACGCTGCTAAATGTCCGAGCAATCCGAGATAACAAACATATGTCACGCTGCTAAATATCCGTGCAATCCGAGATAGCACACCTCTGTCACGCTGCTAAATGCCCGTGCAATCCGAGATAGCAAACATCTATCACGATGCTAAATGTCCGTGCAACCCGAGATAGCAAACATCTGTCACGCTGCTAAATATCCGTGCAATCCGAGATAGCAAACTTCTGTAATGCTGCTAAATGTCCATGCAATCCGAGATAGCAAACATCTGTCACGCTGCTAAATGTTCGTGCAATCCGAGATAGCAAACATATGTCACGCTGCTAAATGTCCCTGCAACCCGAGATAGCAAACTTATGTCACGCTGCTAAATGTCCAAGCAATCCGAGATAGCAAACTTCTGTCACGCTGCTAAATGTCCATGCAATCCGAGATAGCAAACTTCTGTCACGCTGCTAATTGTGCGTGCAATCCGAGATAGCAAACTTCTGTCACGCTGCTAAATGTCCGTGCAATCCGAGATATCAAACTTCTGTCACGCTGCTAAATGTCCATGCAATCCGAGATAGCAAACTTCTGTAATGCTGCTAAATGTCCGTGCAATCCGAGATAGCAAACATCTGTCACGCTGCTAAATGTTCGTGCAATCCGAGATAGCAAACATATGTCACGCTGCTAAATGTCCCTGCAACCCGAGATTGCAAACTTATGTCACGCTGCTAAATGTCCAAGCAATCCGAGATAGCAAACTTCTGTCACGCTGCTAAATGTCCATGCAATCCGAGATAGCAAACTTCTGTCACGCTGCTAATTGTGCTTGCAATCCGAGATAGCAAACTTCTGTCACGCTGCTAAATGTCAGTGCAATCCGAGATATCAAACTTATGTCACGCTGCTAAATGTCCATGCAATCCGAGATAGGAAACTTCTGTCACGCTGCTAAATGTCCGTGCAATCCGAGATAGCAAACTTCTGTCACGCTGCTAAATGTCCCTGCAACCCGAGATAGCAAACTTCTGTCACGCTGCTAAATGTCCAAGCAATCCGAGATAGCAAACTTCTGTCACGCTGCTAAATGTGCGTGCAATCCGAGATAGGTAACTGCTGTCATGCTGCTAAATGTCCGTGCAATCCGAGATAGCAAACTTCTGTCACGCTGCTAAATGTCCGTGCAATCCGAGATATCAAACTTCTGTCACGCTGCTAAATGTCCATGCAATCCGAGATAGCAAACTTCTGTAATGCTGCTAAATGTCCGTGCAATCCGAGATAGCAAACATCTGTCACGCTGCTAAATGTTGTGCATGGTGTTGTGTGTTGTTGGGTTGTTTGTGTGTTGTGTGGTGTTTGTGTGTTGTTGTGGTGAAACTTCTGTCACGCTGCTAATTGTGCTTGCAATCCGAGATAGCAAACTTCTGTCACGCTGCTAAATGTCAGTGCAATCCGAGATATCAAACTTATGTCACGCTGCTAAATGTCCATGCAATCCGAGATAGGAAACTTCTGTCACGCTGCTAAATGTCCGTGCAATCCGAGATAGCAAACTTCTGTCACGCTGCTAAATGTCCCTGCAACCCGAGATAGCAAACTTCTGTCACGCTGTAAAGTCCAGCAATCCGAGATAGCAACTTCTGTCACGCTGCTAAATGTGCGTGCAATCCGAGATAGGTAACTTCTGTCATGCTGCTAAATGTCCGTGCAATCCGAGATAGCAAACTTCTGTCACGCTGCTAAATGTCCGTGCAATCCGAGATATCAAACTTCTGTCAAGCTGCTAAATGTGCATGCAATCCGAGATAGCAAACTTCTGTCACGCTGCTAAATGTCCGTGCAATCCGAGATAGCAAACTTCTGTCACGCTGCTAAATGTGCATGCAATCCGAGATAGCAAACTTCTGTCACGCTGCTAAATGTCCGTGCAATCCGAGATAGCAAACTTCTGTCATGCTGCTAAATGTCCGTGCAATCCGAGATAGGAAACTATTGTCACGCTGCTAAATGTCCGTGCAATCCGAGATAGTAAACTTCTGTCACGCTGCTAAATGTGCATGCAATCCGAGAAAGCAAACTTCTGTCACGCTGCTTAATGTCCGTGCAATCCGAGATAGCAAACTTCTGTCATGCTGCTAACTGTCCCTGCAACCCGAGATAGCAAACTTCTGTCACGCTGCTAAATGTCCGTGCAATCCGAGATAGCAAACTTCTGTCATGCTGCTAAATGTCCGTGCAATCCGAGATAGCAAACTTCTGTCATGCTGCTAAATGTCTGTGCAATCCGAGATAGCAAACTTCTGTCACGCTGCTAACTGTCCGTGCAATCATAGATAGCAAACTTCTGTCAGGCTGCTAAATGTCCGTGCAATCATAGATAGCAAACTTCTGGTATGCTGCTAAATGTCCGTGCAATCCGAGATAGCAAACCTCTGTCATGCTGCTAAATGTCCGTGCAATCCGAGATAGCAAACTTCTGTCATGCTGCTAAATGTCCGTGCAATCCGAGATAGCAAACTTCTGTCATGCTGCTAAATATCCGTGCAATCCGAGATAGCAAACTTCTGTCACGCTGCTAAATGTGCATGCAATCCAAGATAGCAAACTTCTGTCACGTTGCTATATGTCCGTGCAATCCGAGATAGCAAACTTCTGGCATGCTGCTAAATGTCCGTGCAATCCGAGATAGCAAACGTCTGTCATGCTGCTAACTGTCCGTGCAATCCGAGATAGCAAACCTCTGTCACGCTGCTAAATGTCCGTGCAATCCGAGATAGCAAACTTCTGTCATGCTGCTAACTGTCCGTGCAATCCGAGATAGCAAACTTCTGTCGCGCTGCTAAAGTCCGTGCAATCCGAGATAGCAAACTTCTGTCATGCTGCTAAATGTCCGTGCAATCCGAGATAGCAAACTTCTGTCATGCTGCTAAATGTCCGTGCAATCCGAGATAGCAAACTTCTGTCACGCTGCTAAATGTCCAGTCCAATCTCACAATGATGAAGAATCCATTTATAAAATCAATAATTTTGTAACTTGTCGTTTGCTAATGTTAGCACTAAATACATAGTGACAATTAGTCATAAAGAAAAGGAGTAGAATTACGACCCAAATTCGTTTGGGGAACATGTGCAATCCATCGCATTTTCCCGCCAATAATAATTAAAAACGCTTTTATTTAACCATACTAATAAAGAATATCAATATATATAATGTATAAACGGAAAGCGAAAATAGAATATGAAATTTGACAAAATGGAAGATCTTGTAGAGGGGGCAATTTGATGTTTGTGAAAAGTTAATTATATAGGATTTTAAAAAGATAACTACTAGTACTGCATTTTTACATAGTACCGCAAATAACAAACACATATTTCGTGTCCGCCATTTTGCTTTTTAGATAGGAATCAAACTGAATAACAGCTTAACCTAAATCTTCAAATTGCAGTATGTTTTTAAACCGACTTCAATGACTTTAGCACCAGTTTAATTATGTCAGGAAACCTAGATTCAATGACGTTAGTATCAGTTTAATTATGTCAGGAACCTAGATTCAATGACGTTAGCATCAGTTTAATTATGTCCGGAACCTAGATTCAATGACGTTAGTATCAGTTTAATTATGTCAGGAACCTAGATTCAATGACGTTAGTATCAGTTTAATTATGTCAGGAACCTAGATTCAATGACGTTAGTATCAGTTTAATTATGTCCGGAACCTAGATTCAATGACGTTAGTATCAGTTTAATTATGTCCGGAACCTAGATTCAATGACGTTAGTATCAGTTTAATTATGTCCGGAACCTAGATTCAATGACGTTAGTATCAGTTTAATTATGTCCGGAACCTAGATTCAATGACGTTAGTATCAGTTTAATTATGTCCGGAACCTAGATTCAATGACGTTAGTATCAGTTTAATTATGTCCGGAACCTAGATTCAATGACGTTAGTATCAGTTTAATTATGTCCGGAACCTAGATTCAATGACGTTAGTATCAGTTTAATTATGTCAGGAACCTAGATTCAATGACGTTAGTATCAGTTTAATTATGTCAGGAACCTAGATTCAATGACGTTAGTATCAGTTTAATTATGTCAGGAACCTAGATTCAATGACGTTAGCACCAGTTTAATTATGTCAGGAACATAGATTCAATGACGTTAGCACCAGTTTAATTATGTCAGGAACCTAGATTCAATGACGTTAGCACCAGTTTAATTATGTCAGGAACCTAGATTCAATGACGTTAGCACCAGTTTAATTATTTCAGGAACCTAGATTCAATGACGTTAGTATCAGTTTAATTATGTCCGGAACCTAGATTCAATGACGTTAGCACCAGTTTAATTATGTCATGAACCTAGATTCAATGACGTTAGTATCAGTTTAATTATGTCAGGAACCTAGATTCAATGACGTTAGCACCAGTTTAATTATTTCAGGAACCTAGATTCAATGACGTTAGTATCAGTTTAATTATGTCAGGAACCTAGATTCAATGACGTTAGTATCAGTTTAATTATGTCAGGAACCTAGATTCAATGACGTTAGTATCAGTTTAATTATGTCAGGAACCTAGATTCAATGACGTTAGTATCAGTTTAATTATGTCAGGAACCTAGATTCAATGACGTTAGCATCAGTTTAATTATGTCAGGAACCTAGATTCAATGACGTTAGTATCAGCTTAATTATGTCAGGAACCTAGATTCAATGACGTTAGTATCAGTTTAATTATGTCAGGAACCTAGATTCAATGACGTTAGCACCAGTTTAATTATGTCAGGAACCTAGATTCAATGACGTTAGCACCAGTTTAATTATGTTAGGAACCTAGATTCAATGACGTTAGCACCAGTTTAATTATGTCAGGAACCTAGATTCAATGACGTTAGCACCAGTTTAATTATGTCAGGAACCTAGATTCAACGACGTTAGCACAAGTTTAATTATGTCAGGAACCTAGATTCAATGACGTTAGCACCAGTTTAATTATGTCAGGAACCTAGATTCAATGACGTTAGTATCAGTTTAATTATGTCAGGAACCTAGATTCAATGACGTTAGCACAAGTTTAATTATGTCAGGAACCTAAATTCAATGACGTTAGCACCAGTTTAATTTTGTCAGGAACCTAGATTCAATGACGTTAGCACCAGTTTAATTATGTCAGGAACCTAGATTCAATGACGTTAGTATCAGTTTAATTATGTCAGGAACCTAGATTCAATGACGTTAGCACCAGTTTAATTATGTCAGGAACCTAGATTCAATGACGTTAGCACCAGTTTAATTATGTCAGGAACCTAGATTCAATGACGTTAGCACAAGTTTAATTATGTCAGGAACCTAGATTCAAAGACGTTAGCACCAGTTTAATTATGTCAGGAATCTAGATTCAATGACGTTAGCACCAGTTTAATTATGTCAGGAACCTAGATTCAATGACGTTAGCACAAGTTTAATTATGTCAGGAACCTAGATTCAATGACGTTAGCACCAGTTTAATTATGTCAGGAACCTAGATTCAATGACGTTAGTATCAGTTTAATTATGTCAGGAACCTAGATTCAATGACGTTAGTATCAGTTTAATTATGTCAGGAACCTAGATTCAATGACGTTAGCACCAGTTTAATTATGTCAGGAACCTAGATTCAATGACGTTAGCACCAGTTTAATTATGTCAGGAACCTAGATTCAATGACGTTAGCACCAGTTTAATTATGTCAGGAACCTAGATTCAATGACGTTAGTATCAGTTTAATTATGTCAGGAACCTAGATTCAATGACGTTAGCACCAGTTTAATTATGTCAGGAACCTAGATTCAATGACGTTAGCACAAGTTTAATTATGTCAGGAACCTAGATTCAATAACGTTAGCACAAGTTTAATTATGTCAGGAACCTAGATTCAATGAAGTTAGTATCAGTTTAATTATGTCAGGAACCTCGATAGATAGGGATTTGAAACGAGCTATAGAGACCACAGAAATATCGATTTTTCTTTGCTGTAGATAACAGGACTTCTAGTAAAGATAAATTATCTATCTAGAAATTAAGTTCATTCTCATTTGAACATTTATTTGTCATTGCTTATCATATATAATTCAAAATGTATATTTAGTTACAATAACAAGATATATGTAATTGTATACGCTATATAAATAAAATGCTGTTCTGTTCTGTTCTATCCGTTTATATAGATACGCTCATTGTATTTCAATAAAAACATAATCCTATTTAGAATTTGCATAAAAGCAATCACATTGCCTTAAGCCATCAAAACCTCGGTCCTGTCGGCCCTATGTTTACAATATCTAATGTAACAGCTGTGCCAATTCTTCTTTTTTTATTTAGGTTTATTTAACATCGTTACCGGTTTCCCATTTGAGCGACGGGCAGTTTACCTAACAACACCTTTCCTGGGCTGGCTCCAGCAGTTAACCAGTACTTGGTTCACAAACATCCGAAGGAAACTGCCAACATTTTCATATAAATGAGACACGGTCTGAGCGGGACTCGAACCTGTGACCATACAGAGATGATAGGTTACAGTGGTATACAAGGCAGCAACGTAACCACTTGACCACGTAGGCGGTTCAGTGTGCCAATTCTTAAGATTGTGTTTACTTTAAATAACACTTTAAATAGTCTATACTAAACAGTTACACCGATCGATGACGTCACCGGAAACATGATGGCTGCCTCCACCTGCATTGGATATTCGAGTTAAATATAACTGTATGGAACAAAAAAACCGGGAAATATATCATTATTGTACCATTTTATTCCATAAATACGCCACTACTAGTTTAATGATATTTTATTGCATTATACACACATAATTATACAATAATACAAAGATTGTCACACACATAATTATACAATAATACAAAGATTGTCACACACATAATTATACACTAATACAAAGATTGTCACACACACAATTATACAATAATACAAAGACTGTCACACACATAATTATACAATAATACAAAGATTGTCACACACACAATTATACAATAATACAAAGATTGTCACACACATAATTATACAATAATACAAAGATTGTCACACACATAATTATACAATAATACAAAGATTGTCACACACATAATTATACAATAATACAAAGATTGTCACACACATAATTATACAATAATACAAAGATTGTCACACACATAATAATACACAAATACAAAGATTGTCACACACATAATTATACAATAATACAAAGATTGTCACACACATGATTAGACAATAATACAAAGATTGTCACACACACAATAATACAATAATACAAAGATTGTCACACACATAATTATACACTAATACAAAGATTGTCACACACATGATTATACACTAATACAAAGATTGTCACACACATAATTATACACTAATACAAAGATTGTCACACACAATAATACAATAATACAAAGATTGTCACACACATGATTATACAATAATACAAAGATTGTCACACACATAATTACACAATAATACAAAGATTGTCGCACACATGATTATACAATAATACAAAGATTGTCACACACATGATTATACAATAATACAAAGATTGTCACACACATAATTATACAATAATACAAAGATTGTCACACACATAATTATACAATAATACAAAGATTGTCACACACATAATTATACACTAATACAAAGATTGTCACACACATGATTATACAATAATACAAAGATTGTCACACACATGATTATACAATAATACAAAGATTGTCACACACATAATTATACAATAATACAAAGATTGTCACACACATGAAAGCCACAAGTTCTATCAACATTAGTATCTGGCCTCCCTGATGAAATTAATCCTAAAAAGCGAAACTGACTTGGCGTAATTATATTTCATGTATATAATAACAAGTTTAGTCTAACTAATCAAGAATAGTTTGTAGTAAACGCATAACCCCTCGTGTAGATGTGCTCACCTCCCCCACCCGGGTAATTTCTGCCGAATCGAATGTCCCGTTTCACCGAGAACGCACTCACCGAGAACCACCGAGAACGCCCTCACCGAGAACGCCCTAGAGATCGCAGTTCAGCAGATATATAATTGAAAGAACTAG
>CM026403.1:73612483-73653535 GCA_014843695.1 Archivesica marissinica
TCCCCGACCCCTATATGCTCAGTACATGTAGCATGGTTACAGAGTGCCGTGTCCACTATTCACCGACCCCTATTTGCTCAGTACATGTAGCATGGTTACAGAGTGCCGTGTCCACTACTCTCTGAACCCTATATGCTCAGTACATGTAGCATGGTTACAGAGTGCCGTGTCCACTACTCACCATCCCCTATATGCTCAGTACATGTAGCATGGTTACAGAGTGACGTGTCCACTACTCCCCGACCCCTATATGCTCAGTACATGTAGCATGGTTACAGAGTGCCGTGTCCACTACTCCCCGATCCCTATATGCTCAGTACATGTAGCATGGTTACAGAGTGTCGTGTCCACTACTCCCCGACCCCTATATACTCAGTACATGTAGCATGGTTACAGAGTGTCGTGTCCACTACTCACCAACCCCTATATGCTCAGTACATATAGCATGGTTACAGATTGCCGTGTCCACTACTCCCCGACCCCTATATGCTCAGTACATGTAGCATGGTTACAGAGTGTCGTGTCCACTACTCCCCGACCCCTATATGCTCAGTACATGTAGCATGGTTACAGAGTGCCGTGTCCACTACTCCCCGATCCCTATATGCTCAGTACATGTAGCAGGATTACAGAGTGTCGTGTCCACTACTCCCCGACACCTATATACTCAGTACATGTAGCATGGTTACAGAGTGTCGTGTCCACTACTCACCAACCATTATATGCTCAGTACATGTAGCATGGTTACAGATTGCCGTGGCCTCTACTCCACGACCCCTATATACTCAGAACATGTAGCATAGTTACAGAGTGTCGTGTCCACTACTCCCCGACCAATATATGCTCAGTACATGTAGCATGGTTACAGATTGTCGTGTCCACTACTCCCCGTCCCCTATATGCTCAGTACATGTAGCATGGTTACAGAGTGTCGTGTCCACTACTCCCAGACCCCTATATGCTCAGTACATGTAGCATGGTTACAGAGTGCCGTGTCCACTACTCCCCGACCCCTATATGCTCAGTACATGTAGCATGGTTAAAGTGTGCCGTGTCCACTACTACCCGACCCATATATGCTCAGTACATGTAGCATGGTTACAGAGTGTCGTGTCCACTACTCCCCGACCCCTATATGCTCAGTACAAGTAGCATGGTTACAGAGTGTCGTGTCCACTACTCATCGACACCTATATGCTCAGTACATGTAGCATGGTTACAGAGTGCCGTGTCCACTACTCCCCAACCCCTATATGCTCAGTACATGTAGCATGGTTACAGAGTGTCGTGTCCACTACTCCCCGATCCCTATATGCTCATTACATGTAGCATGGTTACAGAGTGCCGTGACCACTACTCTCCGACCCCTATATGCTCAGTACAAGTAGCATGGTTACAGAGTGTCGTGTCCACTACTCATCGACCCCTATATGCTCAGTACATGTAGCATGGTTACAGAGTGTCGTGTCCACTACTCCCCGACCCATATATGCTCAGTACATGTAGCATGGTTACAGAGAGTGTCGTGTCCACTACTCCCCGACCCATATATGCTCAGTACATGTAGCATGGTTACAGAGTGTCGTGTCCACTATACTCCCCGACCCCTATATGCTCAGTACATGTAGCATGGTTACAGAGTGTCATGTCCACTACTCCCCGACCCATATATGCTCAGTACATGTAGCATGGTTACAGAGTGTCGTGTCCACTACTCCCCGACCCCTATATGCTCAGTACATGTAGCATGGTCACAGAGCGCCGTGTCCACTACTCCCCGACCCCTATATACTCAGTACATGTAGCATGGGTACAGAGTGCCGTGTCCACTACTCCCCGACCCCTATATGCTCAGTACATGTAGCATGGTTACAAAGTGCCGTGTCCACTACTCACCGACCCATATATTCTCAGTACATGTAGCATGGTTACAGAGTGTGGTGTCCACTATTCACCGACCCATATATGCTCAGTACATGTAGCATGATTACAGAGTGTCGTGTCCACCACTCCCCTACCCCTATATGCTCAGTACATGTAGCATGGGTACAGAGTGCCGTGTCCACTACTACCCGACCCCTATATGCTCAGTACATGTAGCATGGTTACAGAGTGTCCTGTCCACTACTCACCAACCCCTATATGCTCAGTACATGTAGCATGGTTACAGATTGCCGTGTCCACTACTCCCCGACCCCTATATGCTCAGTACATGTAGCATGGTTACAGAGTGTCGTGTCCACTACTCCCCGACCCCTATATGCTCAGTATATGTAGCATGGTTACAGAGTGTCGTGTCCACTACTCCCCGACCCCTATATACTCAGTACATGTAGCATGGTTACAGAGTGTCGTGTCCACTACTCCCCGACCCCTATATGCTCAGTACATGTAGCATGGTTACAGAGTGTCGTGTCCACTACTCTCCGACCCCTATATGCTCAGTACATGTAGCATGGTTACAGAGTGCCGTGTCCACTACTCCCCGACCCCTATATGCTCAGTACAACTAGCATGGTTACAGAGTGCCGTGTCCACTACTCACCGACCCATATATGTTCAGTACATGTAGCATGGTTACAGAGTGTCGTGTCCACTACTCACCGACCCATATATGCTCAGTACATGTAGCATGGTTACAGAGTGTCGTGTCCACTACTCCCCGACCCCTATATGCTCAGTACATGTAGCATGGTTACAGAGTGCCGTGTCCACTATTCACCGACCCCTATATGCTCAGTACATGTAGCATGGTTACATAGTGCCGTGTCCACTACTCTCTGACCCCTATATGCTCAGTACATGTAGCATGGTTACAGAGTGCCGTGTCCACTACTCACCATCCCATATATGCTCAGTACATGTAGCATGGTTACAGAGTGACGTGTCCACTACTCCCCGACCCCTATATGCTCAGTACATGTAGCATGGTTACAGAGTGCCGTGTCCACTACTCCCCGATCCATATATGCTCAGTACATGTAGCATGGTTACAGAGTGCCGTTTCCACTAATCCCCGACCCCTATATGCTCAGTACATGTAGCATGGTTACAGAGTGTCGTGTCCACTACTCCCCGACCCCTATATGCTCAGTACATGTAGCATGGTTACAGAGTGTCGTGTCCACTATACTCCCCGACCCCTATATGCTCAGTACATGTAGCATGGTTACAGAGTGTCGTGTCCACTATTCCCCGACCCCTATATGCTCAGTACATGTTATAAAGGAGCCTTATCTAAACGGATTGCCTCTAAACCCGCATTGCCTCTCAACCCTCATTGCCTCTCAACCCTCATTGCCTCTCAACACCCATTTCCTCTCAACCCTGATTGCCTCTCAACCCCCATTGCCCCTCAACCCTGATTGCCTCTCAACCCTCATTGCCTCTCAACCCTCATTGCCTCTCAACTGTCATTGCCTCTCAACCCTCATTGCCCTTCAACCCTCATTGCCTCTCAACCCTCATTGCCTTTCAACCCTCATTGCCTCTCAACCCTCATTGTCTCTCAACCCACATTGCCTCTCAACCGCCATTGCCCCTCAATCCTCATTGCCCCTCAACCCTCATTGCCTCTCAATCCTCATTGCCCCTCAACCCTCATTGCCTCTCAACCCTCATTGCCCCTCAACCCTCATTGCCTCTCAATACCCATTGCCTCTAAACCATCATTGCCTCTCAACCCTCATTGCCCCTCAACCCTCATTGCCTCTCAATACCCATTGCCTCTAAACCATCATTGCCTCTCAACCCTCATTGCCCCTCAACCCTCATTGCCTCTCAACCCTCATTGCCTCTCAACCCTCATTGTCTCTCAACACCCATTGCCTCTAAACCCTCATTGTCTCTCAACACCCATTGCCTCTAAACCCTCATTGCCTTTCAACACCCATTGCCTCTAAACCCTCATTGCCCCTCAACACCCATTAACTTTATGACACCCCTTGTGCTCTGATATTTTTTATACATGTTTTGAAACTTGTCATGCAAACTTTCTCTACACAGTATAAAATAATCAATCACATACGATGGATAATTTCAACCGCAAATATAATATTTAAATTTAGAGATAAACAACAATGTCGTAAAGGTGTCAGCGAGAAAACTGATGTGAATATTAATGTGTTACACTTCAACAACAATACATGTGGGCAGTGTTTGATTATTCACCACAACAGACGAATACAAATTAGTCAGATACTTAAAATTGATTATTTATTTTCTACACGTGCACATATTACATAAGTCAATAAAATGCCTGCATACAATGTTATATGCATTAACCCAAGTAGACATCGTTTTACATAAGTATGTATTATTTATTCATGTTTACAGCAACTGATCACCCTGTCATATGATCAGAAAGCGCTTGGTGATAATGGATACTAATTAGGCATGTATATTTATCTTAGCTCGCCCATGTAACGTCGAGAAATAGAACTAACCCGCCCACTACATGTAACGTCGAGAAATAGAACTAACCCGCCCACTACATGTAACGTCGAGAAATAGAACTAACTCGCCCACTACATGTAACGTCGAGAAATAGAACTAACTCGCCCACTACATGTAACGTCGAGAAATAGAACTAACTCGCCCACTACATGTAACGTCGAGAAATAGAACTAACTCGCCCACTACATGTAACGTCGAGAAATAGAACTAACTCGCCCATTACATGTAACGTCGAGAAATAGAACTAACTCGCCCACTACATGTAACGTCGAGAAATAGAACTAACTCGCCCACTACATGTAACGTCGAGAAATAGAACTAACTCGCCCACTACATGTAACGTCGAGAAATAGAACTAACTCGCCCACTACATGTAACGTCGAGAAATAGAACTAACCCGCCCACTACATGTAACGTCGAGAAATAGAACTAACCCGCCCACTACATGTAACGTCGAGAAATAGAACTAACTCGCCCACTACAGACGTCGAGAAATAGAACTAACCCGCCCACTACAACAAAAAAACACTAGCCCACACATGTAACGTCGAGAAATAGAACTAACTAGCCCACTACATGTAACGTCGAGAAATAGAACTAACCCGCCCACTACATGTAACGTCGAGAAATAGAACTAACTCGCCCACTACATGTAACGTCGAGAAATAGAACTAACTCGCCCACTACATGTAACGTCGAGAAATAGAACTAACTCGCCCACTACATGTAACGTCGAGAAATAGAACTAACTCGCCCACTACATGTAACGTCGAGAAATAGAACTAACTCGCCCACTACATGTAACGTCGAGAAATAGAACTAACTCGCCCACTACATGTAACGTCGAGAAATAGAACTAACTCGCCCACTACATGTAACGTCGAGAAATAGAACTAACCCGCCCACTACATGTAACGTCGAGAAATAGAACTAACTCGCCCACTACATGTAACGTCGAGAAATAGAACTAACTCGCCCACTACATGTAACGTCGAGAAATAGAACTAACTCGCCCACTACATGTAACGTCGAGAAATAGAACTAACTCGCCCATTACATGTAACGTCGAGAAATAGAACTAACTCGCCCACTACATGTAACGTCGAGAAATAGAACTAACTCGCCCACTACATGTAACGTCGAGAAATAGAACTAACTCGCCCACTACATGTAACGTCGAGAAATAGAACTAACTCGCCCACTACATGTAACGTCGAGAAATAGAACTAACTCGCCCATTACATGTAACGTCGAGAAATAGAACTAACTCGCCCACTACATGTAACGTCGAGAAATAGAACTAACTCGCCCACTACATGTAATCGAGAAATAGAATAACTCGCCCACACTGTAACGTCGAGAAATAGAACTAACTCGCCCACTACATGTAACGTCGAGAAATAGAACTAACTCGCCCACTACATGTAACGTCGAGAAATAGAACTAACTCGCCCACTACATGTAACGTCGAGAAATAGAACTAACTCGCCCACTACATGTAACGTCGAGAAATAGAACTAACTCGCCCACTACATGTAACGTCGAGAAATAGAACTAACCCGCCCACTACATGTAACGTCGAGAAATAGAACTAACTCGCCCACTACATGTAACGTCGAGAAATAGAACTAACTCGCCCACTACATGTAACGTCGAGAAATAGAACTAACTCGCCCACTACATGTAACGTCGAGAAATAGAACTAACTCGCCCACTACATGTAACGTCGAGAAATAGAACTAACTCGCCCATTACATGTAACGTCGAGAAATAGAACTAACTCGCCCACTACATGTAACGTCGAGAAATAAAACTAACTCGCCCACTACATGTAACGTCGAGAAATAGAACTAACCCGCCCACTACATGTAACGTCGAGAAATAGAACTAACTCGCCCACTACATGTAACGTCGAGAAATAGAACTAACTCGCCCACTACATGTAACGTCGAGAAATAGAACTAACTCGCCCATTACATGTAACGTCGAGAAATAGAACTAACTCGCCCATTACATGTAACGTCGAGAAATAGAACTAACTCGCCCACTACATGTAACGTCGAGAAATAGAACTAACTCGCCCACTACATGTAACGTCGAGAAATAGAACTAACTAGCCCACTACATGTAACGTCGAGAAATAGAACTAACTCGCCCACTACATGTAACGTCGAGAAATAGAACTAACTCGCCCACTACATGTAACGTCGAGAAATAGAACTAACTCGCCCATTACATGTAACGTCGAGAAATAGAACTAACTCGCCCACTACATGTTACGTCGAGAAATAGAACTAACTCGCCCATTACATGTAACGTCGAGAAATAGAACTAACTCGCCAATTACATGTAACGTCGAGAAATAGAACTAACTCGCCCACTACACGAGACGTCGAGAAATAGAACTAACTCGCCCACTACATGTGACGTCGATAAATAGAACTAACTAGCCCACTACACGTAACGTCGAGAAATAGAACTAACTCGCCCACTACATGTGACGTCGAGAACTAGAACTAACTCGCCCATTACATGTAACGTCGAGAAATAGAACTAACTCGCCCATTACATGTAACGTCGAGAAATAGAACTAACTCGCCCATTACATGTAACGTCGAGAAATAGAACTAACTCGCCCACTACACGAGACGTCGAGAAATAGAACTAACTAGCCCACTACATGTAACGTAGAGAAATAGAACTAACTCGCCCATTACATGTAACGTCGAGAAATAGAACTAACTCGCCCACTACATGTAACGTCGAGAAATAGAACTAACTCGCCCACTACATGTGACGTCGAGAAATAGAACTAACTCGCCCACTACATGTAACGTCGAGAAATAGAACTAACTCGCCCATTACATGTAACGTCGAGAAATAGAACTAACCTGCCCACTACATGTAACGTCGAGAAATAGAACTAACTCGCCCACTACATGTAACGTCGAGAAATAGAACTAACTCGCCCACTACATGTGACGTCGAGAAATAGAACTAACTAGCCCACTACATGTGACGTCGAGAAATAGAACTAACTAGCCCACTACATGTGACGTCGAGAAATAGAACTAACTCGCCCACTACATGTAACGTCGAGAAATAGAACTAACTCGCCCATTACATGTGACGTCGAGAAATAGAACTAACTCGCCCACTACATGTAACGTCGAGAAATAGAACTAACTCGCCCACTACATGTGACGTCGAGAAATAGAACTAACTCGCCCACTACATGTAACGTCGAGAAATAGAACTAACTCGCCCACTACATGTGACGTCGAGAGATAGAACTAACTAGCCCACTACATGTGACGTCGAGAAATAGAACTAACTCGCCCACTACATGTAACGTCGAGAAATAGAACTAACTCGCCCACTACATGTAACATCGAGAAATAGAACCAATTGCCTATCAAAACTCAACGTATGCACACTTGTTCCGTACTTTGTAGTGTGTGCTTATCGCCGTCCTCTTTCAGCCGCCATTGACTAGCAGTTGGCGAAAGAGTAGTCTCTGCCAACACATAGGTGTTGCATAGGTGTTGTCTAAAACAAATAAATTGATCACGTTATTCCCTAATCCGGCATTAATACGTATATGTGCCAAAACCTGCTTTAATATTTACAGCGTCATAGTTCTATGTAAATAATGTGTACATTATTTTATTTGTGAACAATTTGTTATGTGAACTATGTAAAGGCTGCTAATCCATCCATCCCTGATCTTACCAGAGGTGTTTCTGATCTCTTAAAACATAATCCAATTTGCGCGATAGTTCTCTTTTTCCCTATCAGTATCTTAAAAACATTATTTTACATATTTTTTTATTGTTATGATTAGCAACTTTTACATAGTTTTTACAAAGTAAAACATGTCTCGCGTATTGTAATATGCTATTGTATGTTATACTTCTCATTTGTAGAATGGCTATGTGTAATGTGTGTGTTATAATATAAATTGAAATGTATGTACTGTAGTACATAGATGAGACAGAAGTAAAGATGTAATATAGGTCAGACCGTGCCTCTTTGTATGAAAAAGTTGGCAGTTCCTTACGGAGGTTGGTGCATCAAGTACTGGTTAACCGCTGAAGCCTGCCTAGGAAATATGTAGTTAGGTAAGCTGTCCGTCACTCAAGTGTGCAACCGGTAATGACGTTAAATAAACTTAAATGTTTAAAAAGTACAAAGGTATGACGTCGCGACACTGTTTTAAGTGAATATACTATTATAGAAGGAACACTAACAGACAATAACACCAGATACGCCTAATTATGTGTGTTTCGTGTAAACAATTAAAGCAGTATTATATATGTATACTAAGTATGTGTGTTTCGTGTAAACAATTAAAGCAGTATTATATATATATACTAAGTATGTGTGTTTCGTGTAAACAATTAAAGCAGTATTATATATATATACTAAGTATGTGTGTTTCGTGTAAACAATTAAAGCAGTATTATATATATATACTAAGTATGTGTGTTTCGTGTAAACAATTAAAGCAGTATTATATATATATACTAAGTATGTGTGTTTCGTGTAAACAATTAAAGCAGTATTATATATATATACTAAGTATGTGTGTTTCGTGTAAACAATTAAAGCAGTATTATATATATATACTAAGTATGTGTGTTTCGTGTAAACAATTAAAGCAGTATTATATATATATACTAAGTATGTGTGTTTCGTGTAAACAATTAAAGCAGTATTATATATATATACTAATTATGTGTGTTTCGTGTAAACAATTAAAGCAGTATTATATATATATACTAATTATGTGTGTTTCGTGTAAACAATTAAAGCAGTATTATGTATATATACTAATTATGTGTGTTTCGTGTAAACAATTAAAGCAGTATTATATATATACTAAGTTATCATATCGCCTATATTCCTTCGCCAAACTTGCTGCAAATTCAATTGTTCCGTGTATGCCACCATACTATAAAGCATAAATTGTATACATCAAGTTTACAGACGGATATGTAGTCCAGTGGTACACGCTGCACTGGTAATCCAGGGATCGCAGGTTCGATCCCCCGTCTGACCCTAATAAAATTAACAGTCTTTCAGATGGGACGTTAATCCGAGGTCTCGTGTCGGTGCTTTACATCGTGCACGTAAAAGAACCAGAGGAGATTCTGGATTGGGTCATGCACTATCCTCCAAAATCTAAAATAGCTAATCTCTTCAGGAGGCGTCGCTCATATGGGCAACCGGTAGCGACGATAAATAAACGTAAAAACACACATCAAGTTTAGTTGAGTCGCGTTGATGTAATTACGGTATGATTTATTAACACTATGATTGACGATTTAAGATATGACACGAAAGGCGTGAGTATGACTAAGCAATATATGTATTTTTAATCTTTACTAATTGTGGCTGATATGTGCCATTTCGTCTATTCGATTTTTGTCACAGAGAATTATCTTTACTTCACGGCGATAAAACGAAAAGACGACGGAACCGAACGGGAAAAGACGAAAACATGAAGTTTCTATGTAAAAACTCTAATTAGAGGGGCGAATAAACGATAATCAACGGGGTGAAGAGTCTCTAATTAACGTGGCGAAAAGACGGTGAGTAGTGGGTTGAAAATACGCTAATTAACGGGGAGAAAATACGCTAATTTATTAAGGGGGAGAAAATACGCTAATTTATTAACGGGGAGAAAATACGATGATTAACCGGATGAAAAGACGATGATAAGCGGGGGAGTGAAAAAATACGATAATTAACTGGGCGAAAAGAAGTTAATTGACGGGAAGAAAATACGCTAATTAACGGGGCGAAATTCAGATGATTATCGCGACGATAAGACAATAATTAACAGGGCGAAATTACGATGCATATACGTTGTTTCTCTGCATGTCATGAAATGAGAGAATAAACTATTTGACTTGACTCTGCAGCAAAGCGAAATGGCCACTATCAGCAACCATATTTATTAGAGTCTCAGCCATGTACATCAATATGAACAACTTAGACGTAGAAAATATAGCTACACAGGCTGCATAGCCATTCATCAACATAATATACATGCACGAGAGCACATAGCTACATAGGCTGCATAGCCATTCATCAACATAATATACATGCACGAGAGCACATAGCTACATAGGCTGCATAGCCATTCATCAACATAATATACATGCACGAGAGCACATAGCTACATAGGCTGCATAGCCATTCATCAACATAATATACATGCACGAGAGCACATAGCTACATAGGCTGCATAGCCATTCATCAACATAATATACATGCACGAGAGCACATAGCTACATAGGCTGCATAGCCATTCATCAACATAATATACATGCACGAGAGCACATAGCTACATAGGCTGCATAGCCATTCATCAACATAATATACATGCACGAGAGCACATAGCTACATAGGCTGCATAGCCATTCATCAACATAATATACATGCACGAGAGCACATAGCTACATAGGCTGCATAGCCATTCATCAACATAATATACATGCACGAGAGCACATAGCTACATAGGCTGCATAGCCATTCATCAACATAATATACATGCACGAGAGCACATAGCTACATAGGCTGCATAGCCATTCATCAACATAATATACATGCACGAGAGCACATAGCTACATAGGCTGCATAGCCATTCATCAACATAATATACATGCACGAGAGCACATAGCTACATAGGCTGCATAGCCATTCATCAACATAATATACATGCACGAGAGCACATAGCTACATAGGCTGCATAGCCATTCATCAACACAATACACATGCACGAGAGCACATAGCTACATAGGCTGCATAGCCATTCATCAACATAATATACATGCACGAGAGCACATAGCTACATAGGCTGCATAGCCATTCATCAACATAATATGCATGCACGAGAGCACATAGCTATATTTCATTTCACGCGTTTCGATAGTAGAGCGTGAAATATTTGTCTTTCGCGTAGCGGTACCCTAAAGTGATAATGTGTATCGGTCGGTCTATATAGCACGAGGAAAGCGTGCTATTTAAGATTATATATTGAGACGTGTATGTAGAGCTGGTCATTGCTCGCCCATATGGTTCGCCGGCGGCGAGGGTTAATAAGCTCAATCATCATCGAGCTGGTCATTCTACCGAACGACTTCTAACAAGTTATAATTATAACACACTCGGCAACCATTAGCGTTATGGAGGACCAAAACCAACTGTTAGGCAGCATTGAGACTTTAATTTCTTCAAAACTGTCGGCATTCGAGAAAAGAATGGAAGCATCTCAACGGGAAATTTCGCAATCACAACTGACTAAAATACAGTTGAATCTACCGCAGGAGGCTAAGTTTACCTTTCGACGTAAAGGAAATGAGGAGCAGCATAAGGTCAATGACCTTCTACTTCAGTCATTGAAGGCAGCCGGCGGATATTTGCAGGACAGTATCAGTATGCAACCATGTGAAGGTGTTACAGCAGCGCAGAAGAAGGTGTCTGAAGGTATTGACATTCTAAATCATCGGCAGAAGCTTGTAAAATTGGCAGATTCTTCCGAGCTTGGGTGGCGTGTTGTGCAGGAATATGAGGCTCACCCATTAGCCGACGACTCGGACGACGAGAAGAAGATTCAGAGAGCACAGAATAAGGCAGAGAGAAAGTTTAAGCAGGACAAGCGCTCCCAGGGTCGACGTTTCACCCATTATCGCAACCTGACTGAGACGCCTCGTGTCAACAAGTATGAGCAGAGCAGGCAAGGGCAGTCTACGCAGGGAAGGAAGCCGGGGTTATGTTTCCGATGTGGCAAGCCGGGACATTGGCGTGCGGATTGTACCATCGCACAGGCTGATGGCAGGACAGCACAGACACATTCTCAGATAATTAACATTTTGTTGGCATCTATTGTAGATGAATTTAGGAGAATACAATGTCTTGAGATTTCTAGCACAAATAGTGCGGGGGCTCGAATCCCAGTCCCAGTTACTACTGTAGGTAGATTACAAAGTCGCTATGAGCATTGGCAAAAGGCCGGGGCAACGTCATATTTGTTAGACGTAGTTCAAAATGGGTATAAGTTGCCATTTAAAAGGGTACCTGCACCGATAATTTTGTGCAACAATAAGTCTGCTAGGGACAACCCTGTTTTTGTCATTGGCGAGATAGAGAGCTTGATTTCAAAAGGTTGTGTATCTGAGGTTACAAATCCTCCATACATAGTAAACCCACTGACAGTAGCATACGGAAAGTCCAGTAAACCAAGATTAGTGCTCGATTGCAGACATATAAACGTAGAGCTTTTTAAGTATAAAATGCGTTTTGAATATCAAACCGTTGCTAGGCAGTTATTTAGCAAAGGGGATTACATGTTTTCATTTGATATAAAGAGCGCATATCATCATATCATGATATTTTCAGAACATACCAAATTCTTGGAATTTGCGTGGAACTATAACGGTATGACTAGATATTTTGTTTATAATGTTTTAGCATTTGGAATTTCAACGGCAGGATTCATTTTCACAAAATTGCTTAGAAAAATGGAGAGCTTTAGGTCACAGGGTGGTACTTTTCATAGATGACGGCCTATGTGGGGAGAGTACATATTGCGAAGCTATGAGAGCTTCAGATTGTATACACAGTGATCTTTTACAATTTGGATTTTTAATAGCAGAGGGAAAATGTAGCTGGACACCATGTCAATTAGCAACATGGTTAGGTTATACATGGAATATGTATAGTGGAACTATTAAGGTCACAGATGAGAGAATACAAAGCTTTATGATATTGCTTGATAAAATCATAGATCAAGTTAACAAAGGGAAAACACTCGTACCCGTGCGTAGATTAGCATGTCTGATAGGAAAGCTAATTTCCATGAATAGCGTTATAGGACCATTGGTAAGGTTACGATCGAGATCGTTATATGGTTGTATTATAAGCAGGGCTAGTTGGGAAGCACCTATAATGGTGACTGTGAAAGCATTGGATGAAATGATTTTCTGGAAAGAAAATATAAATGCATTAAACAAGGCTCAGCTGGGAGTAGGTAGTGGCGGCATAGTGCATGCCACAGAACCAATGCCGATGGAGATATTCTGTGACGCCAGTGGCACTGGTTACGGTGGTTATATTGATGGCCAAGATAAAAATGAGATATTTGGTAGTTGGTCTGAGCTTGAGTGTGGCATGAGTTCCACCTGGAGAGAACTGGAAGGTTCATATAGAGTTCTGCAAAGTTGTGCAGCAAGCCTGGAAGGGCAACATGTCGTGATAAACAATGACAATAAGAATGTCAGTACTATTTTGACTGTTGGAAGCAGAAAATCCTATTTGCAAGATATTATTACACAAATACATGTTGTATGTAGAGAGCGAGATATCACAGTGATACCAAGGCAAGACAATTGCCAGGCTGAATTTCTCAGCAGGTGTGTAGATAGTGATGATTGGTCGGTGCAAGACCACGTATTTGAGATATTAAATGAAAAATGGGGCCCGTTTACTTTTGACAGATTTGCATGTGATTATAATACAAAATGCCAAGCTTTTAATTCAAGGTATTGGTGTCCGGGAACAGCAGGCATAGATGCTTTCAGTTTTAGCTGGTGTGGGCAGAACAATTGGTGTGTACCACCCCCTAGACTAGCAGCAAGGTGCATTAGGAAAATAGAAAAAGAAAATTGTACAGTTACTTTAGTGTTACCTTTGTGGAAATCTGCGCCATATTGGCCAATGCTGTTTTCAGGTTTAGACAGGAGAGCCAGGTATTTTCAGGATATGTTTGTTTTTCAGCCTGGTGTATTGACAAGGAGAGGAAGGGGACGAAATGGAATATTTGATGGCAGGAAGCTTCGCTTTAGTTTAATAGCTATATTTTTTACAGATTGAAAGTGCACAGACGAATGCCAGAATATATATACCACGTGGGTTTTTTATGCACTTTAATTTAGTACATATTTGTGTATATCGAGCAGGCCTGAATTTGAGACAGAGAATAGATGACGAAATCCGGCAGGCAGGGCTACAGGACGCCAGTTTCGAAGGGTTATCGAGTAAGATGGCGGGATACTTACCTATGTCTAAAAGCAGTAGCACAAACAGTAAATATCTTAGTTACTTTAAAAAGTGGGAAGATTATATTTCTTCCAAGGGCGGATCTGCGATTCCAGCATTACCTATTCACATTTGTTTATATTTAACGGAGTCATGGATAAAAGTGCACTATGTTCTATAGCTATATCAACAATATACAGTATAAAGTGGGCACATTCGTTGAAAAACTTACCAGACCCTACCAATAATATGTTTGTGAACAATTTAGTGGAAGCCGCAAAGAGAACATTGTCAAAGCAGAAGGATCATATAACCATGGACATGTTAATAACTTTATGTACCAAATACGAGGATAGTAGAGACATACTCGTAGTTCGAGATCTATCCATGATATTAGTGGCGTTTTCAGCATTTTTGAGATATGATGAGTTGAGTAACTTACGTTGCAATGATATCATTATGCATGATGAATATTTTTCAATATCAATCAAGAAAAGCAAGACTGATCAATACAGACATGGAAACGTAGTTGTCGTAGCCAAAGGTGTTTCGTGGGCTTGTCCGTATGCAATGTTAAACCGTTATTTACGTATTATCGGTTGTACTGTCCAAAATGACACGTTTTTGTTTAAACCATGTTTTCGGTCTGGGACAAAATGTAAACAGATTTATAAAGATAAAGCACTTAGTTACACAAGAGCTAGAGAAACTGTAGTTTCACGTTTAAAAGAAGTGACGGGTGATTTGAATATAGGTTTGCATTCTCTTAGAGCAGGTGGAGCAACAATGGCAGCTAATGCAGGTGTAAATGACAGGTGCTGGAAGCGCTATGGTAGATGGAAAGGGGAGAATAGTAAGGATGGCTATGTAGCCGACTCTTTAGAGAAGAGATTAGAAGTGTCAAAGCTGTTGGCATTGTAAATGCTGTTGTTGCTCTGCTATTTGGGTTTTTGTAAGGGGATTTTCATTCAGTACTCTAAACATGTTCATTAGGATCTGGGATAAGAAATGGTTTAGATATGATATGAAATTCCCATTGTCATGTATATTAGTTTAAATAATTTCAAATACACATGTGAGAGACCTTGGGTATAGGGGACACCATTGTAGGTTTTTGAACATGCTCGTTATAGTCAAGTCTTTACTACAGTATGTTGCTTACATCCAAGCTTACGTTAATCTTCCAGTCCGTTCTTTTGGGTCTATGTCGCTCGTTCTGGTACAGCATACAGTTGTTGCTTGTTTATTGGTATACATCAGTTTAGAGAGAGTATAGCAAAGACTATTCATTTCACGCGTTTCGATAGTAGAGCGAAATATTTGTCTTTCGCGTAGCGGTACCCTAAAGTGATAGTGTGTATCGGTCGGTCTATATAGCACGAGGAAAGCGTGCTATTTAAGATTATATATTGAGACGTGTATGTAGAGCTGATCATTCTACCGAACGACTTCTAACAAGTTATAATTTCATGTTATGAATATTAAGGCATTTCACAATTAAATACTGTCTTTATGATACAATTAGTACATGTAATGATATTGTATATCTGCAAGAGAGCGTGGACCCATACTGCTCTACAATCCGACAATCCGGTCACTTTCTGTACAAGTGGTCATGTAGACATGGGTTACAGGTTTCCAGAGTAAAGTATCTGGTTTTTCCTGGACGAAGTCGGCTTGTAAATATTTTGATCAATTGACTAAAACAAAACAAAACATTGCGCAGATATATAATGCTTAAGACGTAATTATACGGTAATATCAATAGTGATATGTAAATACACTTGAAGTTGATATTATTGTTGATACAGTCGACCTTGTGGATATATATATATATGTAAATATGTAAGCATATGTGTAGCCAGGTTGCCGAAATAAACGTCGCTCATTCTGGTACAGCATACAGGTGTTGCTTGTTTATTGGTATACATCAGTTTAGAGAGAGTACAGCAAAGACCATAGGCTGCATAGCCATTCATCAACATAATATACATGCACGAGAGCATACGGGACTGAATTTGTCCATCACTTTTGGTAAGAATAAGTTCACCTCTTGCTTCTACGCGAAACCCCCGCCGCCTTGCCTACTATTAGTCCATGTATGTACAGAATGTATGTTACTGTATGTTCCAGCACGTCTCTTAGGCTTTGATACTTCCTTATATATATTTCGGGTTTTACGCCTGCATCAGCACCATTTTGGGCTATATCGCCGGCGGGCAGTTTACCTAACAACACCTTTCCCGGGCAGGCTCCAGCGATTAACCAGTACTTGGATGTACCAACCTCCGTAAGAAACTGCCAACTTTTTAATATAAATGAGACACAGTCTGAGCGGGGCTCGAACCCGTGACCATCAGTGATAATAGGTTTCAGTGGTATACAAGTCAGCGACCTTAACCACTCGACCACGGAGGCGGACTTGATACTCCTGCATGCGAATATATAATAGTTCAATGTTTATATGACTTGACATCGATCGCACATGTGTGTTACCATGTTGTCCATCTTTGACCAGTGTCCATTAAGCTTGCTGTGGCCGCTCAAAGGCTTATTGATGAGTGGGGGAACACTTCCTGTCAACTTGGATCTCGCCTTTGTGTAGACAGACTAGACTGGGAACAGGCGTCGATATAGTTTGCCTGTTCAGTCAAATAAATATATTTTAACACCGAGACTATTAATTGGGCCATATTGAGTTTCTGATCATGTCATTTTGCCAGAAGTTAAAAAGTGAAAAATCTGGAACCCAGGCTATAGACAGACATACTGTTATATCGTATATATTATGCACTTCATCTCTGTCAGTTGGTATACCTGTTGTTCCACTTCTATATCACCTTGTTCTCTTCATTGCTTTCTCCACCTCTTTTTGTATCTTGCATTCCCGTTTCTTCTTCATTTTCTCTCGTGCTCTTGTCTATTGCAGTTCGCTTTGCATGCCAATGCACTCGTTCATTTCAAGTCCGGTATTTGTGAGCAGGGATCCAATGCATGTACATCTGCTTTGTTGTTTCTGTCCTGTAGAATGGCTAGACGTAGACAATGGATTATATGGATTGTTGCGATTTCCCTGCAGAAAGTAGACACAATATTAGCTGATTGGCAATCTGTGAATATGTGAATGTATATTTCTACAACTAGGCACACATCTGCTAGAAACGCCAGAACAATTTCTATTCCCACAATATTCTATGAGTAATAGTTACTGTTCTTGCTGATCCCGTTTTTCAGTAATATTGGAGAATATCGGTATTATTCAAGGTAGATTGCTGCTCATGCACCTGTTGCACATGGATTGCCAAAAAGATGACCCATCTGTAAATTCGTTATCGTTGCATGAATCTATGACATATATGATATTGTCGATTTGTAAATCTGTTTCTTCCTTGAAATTAGATGTGTACTCCTTGACTCCCGTAATGTTAGTTGCTACATTCAAACTATTTCTATGCTCTCTAAAAATTTTTTATATATGTTCTCTCATATATATTTCATTGATTGACCTCGGTAATTCTGGTGTCGGTAATTCTGGTGTCTGGGAGACTGAAATCCATCTGTCTTCTTTTTTCTGACACTGAGATCTTCAGTATTGGTAGGAGGGGGGAGGGGTAAGTTGCGGATTTGTGTTTGTATGTGTACTGTAGAAATGGTAGTACACAAATAAATATGCATAGTACTTTATGAGGACCCATTCCAGAGTCTCCTTGTGTTTCATTTAATCGTTCTCTTAAATGGTCGGTGTTTGTATTATCATCAGCTAGTTTATGTTCTAATTCTTCTATTGTTTTCTTCAATTCAAGTTCTTGTTTACTCTGTTGTTGCATATTTTATCGATTCATTTCTAATGTTTCCTTTTATAATTTCCCATAGTGTATTTAGGTTTGCATTTTTGTTAAATGTAGACGTTTCGATAATACTTTGTTTGATAACCAATTGGTAGTCTTCATCTAATAGCAAACTGTTATTAATCTTAAAATAACCTGTTTCCTCTATTTTGATTAAATATCTCCATGTTTAGAACAACACTTGAATGATCAAATTTAAAACTTATCACAGATTCTTTAACAAAATTATATAGGTACTCCGACATTAGGAATAATCCAGTCTGCTGAATATTGGTGGATTCGTATTTGAATGCCATGTAAATTGAGAAACAGATTTATTTAAATGTCTCCAAATATCTACCAAATTGTTTTGTTTTATAACGTCATAAATTGTTTGTCTACATTTAAGAAGCGTGTCCTATCGACCGTTTTTTTATATATTTGTCAGCATCTAATATTATATTAAAATCACCGCCTATTAAAGGCGTATAGCACAATAATTGATAATCGTCAAAAAAAAATTAAACTTTGCATATATTTAGATTAGACATTTCCATGTATGAAAATATTTTAAAACTAGTGGGTCCCCGTGCTCGTTTTTGAGTTATGAGCAATTGAAGAGTAGTACCGTGTACACATTATTGGTCCAAATTTTGACGTCAAAAATGAGCATACAAATTCCTTTAAACATACATAAAAACACTAGAAAATGAGTTTAGTTCCATTTAATATTGCATATAGTTGATGCAAACTAGCAGATGTTCATGTATATCAATAAAACTTTATAATTCTATGTGAAATATTTTTCATTTTGACCATTTTTTATTGTTTACGTCTCGGATATTTTTGCAGTTTAGCTTTGCGAAAAGTAAGAAAATGTGTCATAATTTTTTTTTCAATCGTCAGAATGTTTTTAAATTTTCTGTGTAGTATATCTACAATATACTGATAAATATGAAAGCATAAAAAATATATCACACCGTGCTTGTTTTTGAGCTAAATGAGAATAATCGTTACCATTTCAGTGTCAAAATAGGATATTTCCACAATTAGAGACTAATATTTGTGGTATTTCGTATTTATCATTTTATCTCAATTGCATTCTATTGTATTAAACTTACAACACAAAATGCAGCATTTATCATCGCCGTTTAAAGTGTCCGAAATTACAATGGGATGTGTCCCATCCGAATTGATGTCAGTTTTATTATCAGGCAGTACGTGTTCAAATGCAATTTGTTTCTTTCTTACAGATGACTTGGCTCCAGATAAAAACTTTCCTGTTCGATTGCGTTTATAAAAGACCATTATGAATATTAAGACGCGTACTAATTTATTGAAATATAAAACTAACACAAAAAGTGATATTATTTTTTTCTGTAGAGGTGAGCCGTGAAATGTACCAACGGTAATAATCGCGATGCGTAGAAAGCTGCGCACGAACAATTGTGATATACGCCTTTAAAGGCCTGCAGGTTGACCTATATTTGACCTTAAACACACGAGGAATAGCGGTACAAATCTGACGGTCGACGCACTAAACACACGAGGAATAGCGGTACAAATCTGACGGTCGACGCACATCGTATATCGTATTTGCCACATGCGAGGCCCTGCATGGTATACATCTAATACATGAGCACCACTTATATCTATTATGACCCACGTACATATCAGAGGTTATAAATTGCTGAAATTGAAGTTCTGTATTTTTATAGTACTTACAACTGGTATAAACTCCACTTATGGCCCAAATAAGGCTGGTTGCGCGGGTTAGGCAGCCAGTTCCTGCATTGCTGTACCACACATTCAGGCATCAGTTCCCTCTTATGCCAAGTACAGTCTCCTCTTCTAGCCGCTACTTTTCTCTCTATATATCTGACATCTTTCCATGCGCCACAATTATATAGCATTGCCCAAAACCTCCTGTATAGAAGCTTTCTCTCATGTGAATTTAGATTATGCGGTGGACGATTATTAGCAGGCCACCAAAGTTGTTTGTTCTGTTCATTTATTATGCAAGGGGAACACAAGCACAGTGGACACTCAGCAACACCTTCAGCATGCTGAGGCATAGGGGGAGGTACGTAAGCAGCCTCTGCAACGGGCATGGCGGTGGCTGTTTCTTCTATTTCCATCTCTACGTCCCAGTTCTTATTTTGCAAGAAAGTCAGCAATTCTTTTCTCTGCTCATCAGTTACATACATTGTTATTTTACTCAATGGCATCTTGTAGAAATCGGCAGAATATGTGTAATACTCGTATGTTCAAGAGATTATAATTATAATATTATACATGTACTCATAGCATTCACTGTGATTATTATGTAGCATCAATATCGGTAAACACACACTGACACAGAGAAATATTTAAAATATAACAGAAAACTTGCGAATAATACTGTAGATATATAATTAAATGAAGTATGAAGGTTACCATATAACGAACACATATAGTTTATTCATATAAATACATACATATTATATACATGCATACAAATTATCAGTCTCAGTGATTACGCTACGGCTGATGAGGCACCTACATAACATGTAATCTATGTCCCTGGGCTGATCTGGATTATGTAGTTTGAATACTCATAACTATCAATTTTCTTTACAATCAATAATATACGTTTACTTAAATTGTCAGGGCCTCATTTTGACTAATTCTCAGCTCACAGAGTGATCATGCATATCAACCGTTAGAAAATACCTACATACGCCAAATTATACTGAATGTACTGCTACATTGTTGATACAAGCCACTAATCACATGGAACAGGTAGTAAAGTATAAATCTTTACAATTGGACGGGGTCAAACTGCAGGCCTTTAAGACATTTTTTCATTATTTCTGCAGGTATTTTTCTAACACTTTATAAAAGTGTTGGTCATCTGTATTTGGTCCATAAATAGTGATTAAAGTGAATTGAAGTTCTTTTATTTTTAGTTCCAGTGAAATTATTCGGCCTTTTATTATTTCTACTAAAATTGTGATTACGCATGGGTACGCTTCATTAATAAGAATTGCGACACCTTCACTAGTGTGTTTTGTTCTGCTAAAATATGCCTCACCGTTCCATTCCATTCTGATTTCCATTTTTCAAATGATTCTTTAGTAGAATGAGTTTCCTGTAAGAGACATATTGACATTTTTTTTGCTTTTTAACCACTGGAATATTTGCAGTCGCTTCTTGGTGTTTGCATTATATGAACATATTACGGTTTCCATTTTGCTTTACAAATGAAAGATAAACATGAATCCATGATGGAAACGATCGTGCAGAATAAAAATAAAGCTTGGCTATAATTGTATGTACATGTAGTTGTAATGAAAGAATCCAGAAAAAATTCCGACCACGTTGTAGTGCTTGAATGAGATTAGGTTCGAAAACTTTATAGGAAATATACTCGAATCCGGTAAAACAATGTCATTATGTAGTATTTACATCCGTAAATGAGAAACATAGTAAAGTATATAAATATAAAAACAGGAAAGGTGCCAGAATTTTGCCTGCAGCATTAAGGTTTTTGTATGGGATTGAATTCAAAATAATATATAGTATGTGTTGTATACTCGGATCCAGTACAAATAATTTGATAATGAGTCTTGGTTTCGTCCTATGTTCTAAAGTTTTTTTCCAATTGAGGGTGTATACCATTTTATGATACATTACCAGTGTTATTATAATAATTAAATATATAACGGGCTGCAGATCTTTTGACCATTTCTAGTTTGTGTGTAAGCTTTTTCTGCCAGTGATTCCAGGCTGGAGCAGTATTCAACCTGTCGACGGACATAAATGGTATATGAAGTTTATTTGACCTGTTTGATATTGCTTTGACATTCCTTTTGATGAAACGGATGGCGTTGTTAGCTTTTGAGTTAATATTATTGATATGTTGGACCCATTTGATGATCTACACTAATTGTGATTCCGAGATATTTGGTAAATGGTGTTTCTTTTCCTATGAATTCTTAATAGTTCGCATTTATCAGGGTTAAAGTCCATAACCATTCCTTTTCCCAATATTCTAAGAGGTGTAGGTCCGACGTTTGGTGATGTTTGGTATGTCATTTATACAATATAGAAAGACACCGGAACCCAGAACAGATCCCCGGGGACACCTGCGAGAACTGATAACCTGTCAGAGCATTTACCTTCGACGAGAACCTGTTGTGATCTTTTTGTGATAAAAGAATGTATCCACGATGTGACTTTATCATTGTTTCATTTTATGATTTTATGGGTGAGCTTGTCGTGATCTACTGTGCCGAATGCTTTACTGAAATCCATTATGATTACATCCGCCTGGTGACCGAGAGCGTAACAACCTCTTGCACTGTGATAATGATTGGTGGCATGGGTGGGTGAGCTGGCAATGAGGCTGTACTCTTTGACTATTGTTTGAGACTGAGTGGGTTGGGACGAGAAAAGACAGATTCAAGCTGCTGATTCAGGATATTTGTTTTTAACGTTGGGTCAGAATGGATTTGACCATTACTACTGAGGTTTCCGATTTGTTGTGTTTAATGAAGAAGTATAACATTTTCTTTTGCCCTGCCTTACTGATGGCACTATAGAGACGAATGGGTATGACCGATACGAATTTGTGATCTTCTTTTGTATGATGGTTTTGAATTATTTGAATTTGTTGACCAGATTTTGATTTTATGTTGATGACTTTTTGAGTTTTGAATAAAGTGTGTCCCTTTTTTCTCATGAGCTTTACTATTTAGTGTGATATCCATGGAACGTCTACGTGTGACTTGCTTAATCTAGCTGGAATACATGTACATTTCGGATAACCTATTAATTTCGAACTTGAAACTGTTCCAGGAATACCTCATGGATCAGTGTGGTCTTAACTGGTAAAATGCACCCCAGATCCTCCTTGAAGCTTGACCAATCGGCCTTACTTTATGATCTGGTCACACACACCGCACACGCGCGCACGCACCACACGCGCGCACACGCGCGCGCGCGCACGCACCACACGCGCACGCACCACACGCGCGCACGCACGCGCACGCGCACGCACACGCACACGCACACACACACACACACACACACACACACACACACACACACACACACACACACACACACACACACACACACACACACACACACACACACACACACCTGATCATAAGTTTGAGTTCATATGGACTTTGGAACTGATGTTTTGCGGGTGGTCTCTTATATAAGCTAAGACTAGCTGGGGTTCGAGTAATGGTTTTAATATATGAATACAGTGCGGTCCGATCCATTGATTAAACTTGATAATCGTTCGGCATAACGGCTACGATGCGCAGGTGTTTATTAATGCAAGTTTGTGCCTATTCAGACAGTACCATAACGATACCGATGTAAAATACTATTCATTAATAGTTTATTCACGTGGATTATTGCGGTGCGAATAGGCACGACAATTATGGAAGATACAAAAGTTGAAGAACTGCGCAATTTGGTGAGCTGTTAAATGTTTGTTAATTTCCTAAGAAGAAATTAATCAATAGTTTTGTAATCCTGCATCTTACGCTGGTCGAAGTTAATGTATTCCCCACTTACACCTTTATTTTATGAATTATTATATTAGTCCTCAAAATACATCGTAACGATGAATTCGACAATGAATCGGTCACACTCCAAAATGATCTTAAGAGATTAGAAGAGTGGGAGTTGGAGTGGGACATGGAATTTAACCCCTCCAAATGTCAAGTTATCCACGTCACCAGAAGGAAACATCCTATTCCCAGCAAATATAAACTCCATGGAGTCCTACTGAATGCAGGAGGTTTCGTCAACTGGATGTTTCGTCAACAAGGCAATATAGAGGGAAATTGTTAAGAGGTTTCGTCAGCGATGTGATTATGTGAGAGGTTTCGTCAATTAGGCAACAATAATTGAAGCTTGCAAGCGTACAATGTAAGCCCTTTTTTCGAGATGCATGTCACATGCCAAAGCCAAGTAAAGATATATATTCCACTGGAATCAGCGGATCTACCGGAAGATGTCTACACTGGGACTGTCAGCCATCTATAACAAATATACATAAAAATGAAAATAACACATAGATTTAGTTAAATCATTTAACAATTAATGTCCACAACTAAGTCCTTGCCAATTAATAACTTACAAACATTTCACATCAAATGACATCGTTGACGTAACTTCCAGGGTTGACGAAACCTCTAGTTGACGAAACCTCCGACACCCGTCCTACTTGAGTCGGTCACCTCAGCCAAATACCTTGGCGTGGATATCTTAAATAACCTGTCGTGGGACACCCACATAAAAAGGTCAACAAAGAAAGCAAACCAAACATTAGGATTTCTACGTAGAAACCTCCAGGTCAAATCTGAACCCCTTAAGACCATGGCTTACCAGACATTAGTGAGACCCCAGCTTGAATATGGCTCCGAGATCTGGTCGCCCCATACCCAAACATTGATGGACCAAATTGAAGGTGTCCAGCGAAGAGCAGCCCGTTGGATAAAGGCTGACTTCTATCGTACCTCTAGTGTTACAGACATGCTACATTCCCTAAATCTACGCAGACTAGATCAACGGCGTATTGACAATAGGTTATCCCTTATGTATAAAATTCATAATGATCTTGTTGCTATTCCCATTGAAAATTACCTAGTTCCCCTCTCCCGTCCTACTCGCCATTGCCATTCCTTAAGCTATAGGTTAATTACAGCAACTACAGACTACTACAAGTTCTCCTTCTTTCCAAGAACAATCTATCATTGGAACCACCTCCCTCCTGACATTGTCCATCTCCCCACCATAGAGCAATTCAATACGGCAGTTTGCCATATTGAACATGCCAGTCCCTAGTTGTTCTGCGTAGCTGCTTTTAAACTTTTACCACAACTTATTTTCATACCTTTTAAATTATACTTTTAACTACTCATACTTTTAACTTCTTAGCGGTTTTTGACGCGCAACATGACTACGTCCCCGCGAGGGGTTCGACATTAAAGGAAGATAGATAGATAGACAATTATTATTTTCATTTCTGTTATCATAACGTAGCCATAATCAAATGTAGCCGGTTCTCATGTGTATGTAATTACAAGGCATTTAAATTCCACGTTGCCTCTTCTCTCTCCCTCGTGGCGATGGATTCCATCAGGAATGAGGTCTCGAGAGTGATTTATATAAGTTGAAATAACTTGTTTCGCAATCGAGCTAAAATAAATTTGTATAAACTATGTAATTACTATGAAAGGAGAGACTACACAGGTGTAAAGTGTATATAACCAGAATGAATACTTACTTCTGTTGTCTTGTTAGTCTTATGATACTTAGTCTCCGATGTTTATCGTTCAACGAGAGCAGTAAAAGTGATCAGTGCCAACCATCCGATAGATAGCGCCACCTCCCGGAAGCTCGGCCCGACTAGATTAACCATTCGGGTTGTTCCGGAGCTTAACCGAATACTACATTGTATTCCGATCTTCACTACAGGTGTTATCGATAATAGTCCAAATATTTAGACTTGAAAAATGTGACATTTTAGTATCAAGGCATTTTTCAAAATAACAAAAGTTATTTATGTCTTATAAATAGGACTAAGATCTCGCCTTTCAATAATCATGTCGTGAGTTTGGTCCTACAGGTGAATGTATTAGTGAGATTGTATTTGTATAAAATATCTTATTTTTTTCAGACTCAATTAGGCTCTTATTTTTCTGTTTCTATGTTAATAAATTCTGATGATGACTGCTCCCTTATACAGAATCCCGATGCACCCACCCAGAAGGAGTGAGAGGCAATGTGGAATTAAGAACTCCATTGAGACTACAGCTGGGCGTGACTTCCGAGCTTATCGTACATGAAACGAATGCGCTATATATATGTTTTCAAGTACTTCTATTTACTAAATATTAAATAGGCACTACCTATTAACGTGTAAAGACAATATCAATTAAAGAACTAAACATTATAGAAAGAATATGACTACAGAGGCGTCACAGCAGCGGCCGCACAGAGGCCATGGACGCAGCCCCAATATTTGGCATCGCAACTCCAGTAGAAGCACTCGGTGTCACAATATTAAAAGGTGTTGTCACTGAAGGTGGTTACTGGTTCATCCCTATGTCCAACTTCAGTACTACAAACATGATATTGGATATTCGTTCATACATTACACCTAAATTTTGTTTTTCAGCAGAAGTATTTAACTTTCAAATAGTGGGATAGTGCACATTGCAGATAAATACGCCTTTATTTCGTTATTATTAGTATATATTTAACCTACCTGGAAAGGTGTTGTTAGGTAAACTACCTGCCGTCGGTACACCCAATAAATGGTGCTGATGAAGGCGTAAAACCCGAACAAACCAACAACTGAATGAAAATTGATATTAATAACTAGCCTGGGAACAGGCGTCAATATATTTTGCCTGGTCAGTCAAATAAATATATATTAACATCGAGACTATTAATTTGGCCGTATTGAGCTTCTGATAATATCAATGTGTCATTTTACCAGAAGTTAACAAGTGAAAAATCGACAGGCTAATTAACAATGTTCAAACAATTCATTATTGAGTTTGCTGCTAAAGGGTATAAATAGCTTGCAATCCAAATTTCTGCAGCCGTGCCTATGACACATCATCGCCAGTTACCCCCCCCCCATCCTTATAATTGGAATTTTAAGACCTTTCAAATAAGTCTATTTTCGCTGATAGATCAGACAGGTAAATAAACGATGAGAACTTCAAACCTACTCTAGTTTTGACTAATTTCACTAGTCACATTCATATCCCCATATAAATAATATTTTTTCATAGTTTCATGCGTTATTACACACAATGGGTCATTATGTAAAATATAAATGTTCACAGTTTTTTCGTCTTCATGTCCATTTCACAGAGGCTCTCCAAATGATCTACATTGTTGTGTAGATGTACTTATTCTCAATTTGGACATCGTGTGGTGTGAGCGATGGATGGGTCCATTTACTGTTCTGCACCCAGTCAGAGTAATTAGTAGAATTGACTACTTCTTATGCCCAATGTGTTTGTCTCGTCAAAGTAAATGTTATTAATATAAGTTTTCTGAAAACTTGTTTTCAAATCCAAACCATTCACAATTTATGTAATTTGTAACATTTTTTGTGTTATACATGTAAATTTATTGGAATAAATACTGTTTAAACCAAAGTAAATGTTAGTGCTGTAGTTACAGCATACAGACATAATTTGGTCCAAAAAATGAATTTTGATTGAAAATCACTGAATAAAAATGTTCAAAGCCAAAAAAAATGAAATAAATAAAATGCAAAAAATATCCCTTTGCTGTATAAAATGTTGACTGCTAGAGAGCTGAAAGGTCAGTACATACTTATAAGCTCATTAAATCAGAAAATCACTTCTATACCCCAACAATTTTATGGGGGAACATGCCCCGGACCCCCCCCCCCCCCAGATTGCCTTGGTTGAAATTTGCCTCTTGCTATGGTACTGAAAATGTTCCATATTTGTGATTGTGTCTGCTGGAACGGTGTCGGTTGTAGTTTAAGGATTTAAAGTTTAAAGGGACTCCCCTCTATGTAGCAAACACATAACTGAAGATCTGTTTAAAGGGACCCTCTCTATGTAGCAAACACATAACTGAAGATCTGTTTAACGGGCCTGGCCTCTATGTAGCAAACACACAACTGAATATCTGTTTTCAGGAAAAAGAATTACAATGGTTGCTAGAGGAACAAGTACAAAAAGACCTGACGGAAATACATGACACACTGCTGGTAGGTACATATAGCAAACGTCTCCGTGGCCTAGTGGTTAATGTGTCCGCCTACAGAGTCGGAGGTCGAAGGTTCAAACCTTGTCAGAGGTTTATTCTGATAAGACCCGTTGGTGAGCCACCAACTAGTTAAATAATGGTTACCAATTGCCCTATCAGCCATGCGTCTGGCCTATCGACAAGGATTCGGGAAGCACTCATATCCATAAGAAGTGTCAGAAATGGCTGGCCATTTCAATAAGGGTGACAATATAATAAACAAACACTACTGACTTTTTATAGTTTAAATTTGTGACATTCATTGTAGCCCGAGTGCCCTCAATAACAACTTTTATTTATTCTTCCGCCCCTTTCCCCTCCTTGTGGACAACATAGCAACTATATTTTTCATTGGATTTTGTTCAAACATGGTTGCAAGTTATAGTTAAATGAAGTCTGCCTCCGTGGTCGAGTGGTTAAGGTCGCTGACTTGCATACCACTGTAACCTATCATCACTGATGGTCACGGGTTCGAGCCCCGCTCAGACCGTGTCTCATTTATATGAAAAAGTTGGCAGTTTCTTATGGAAGTTGGTGCACCCAAGTACTGGTTAACCGCTGGAGCCTGCCCAGGAAAAGTGTTGTTAGGTAAACTGCCCGCTGGCGATATAGCCCAAAATGGTGCTGATGCAGGCGTAAAACCCAAAATATAAATAAAATAAAATATAGTTAAATGAAAGTTTTTGACAAATTATAGATAATCCTTTTAAATGTATTAAATCTTAATTTAGTTTATACAAATTTATTTTAGCTTGAATGTGAAACAAGTTCTTACAACTTATATTAATCACTCTTGAGACCTCATTCCTGATGGAATCCATCGCCACGAGGGAGGGAGAAGAGGCAACGTGGAATTTAAATGCCTTGCCGAAGTGCACAATCGTAACAGCTCCAGCGGGGAGCATTTTCAAGACTTGAATGTTGTATTTCATCAGGGTTCATTCTAGGTCAGAATTTTTGGGAGAAGTGAGAAACCGTGTGATCGCTTCCTTAAATGGTGTTCTTTAATATACTTCTGCAAAATAGGGTTAAAATGCACAGTACAACCATTAAATACAACATTTGAATAGGAGTGCTTTATAATGGGCCAGATCTTACTAGACACAATTTTGTTTGAACATTTTTATTTTAGGGAGAAGTGGGGTCCCCAGAGGGCGAAGTCAGGGTTCCTAGGGCGATAATTTCGCCCACATCGCCCTCTAAACTGATCCCTGTTTCATGTTTGTGTTCACTATTCATGTTTGTGTTCACTATTCATGTTTGTGTTCACTATTTTCACTATTCATGTTTGTGTTCACTATTCATATTTGTAGCTCTACAATGTTTGCATACAGACATACAGGTAGTTCTTTACCTGAACACATAATCTGTCTCACGACCGACTATGCTCCTCACAATAGATGGGTTATGCAGTGTACATTTACTTAATATGTTTGTAACCGTTTCAATTCATCATCTAATTTTATTTAACTGCTGTTTTTTTAACTGCATTTTTTTTAAATCATCTCAAGTGCATCTCAAAATACAATATCAATATAACATGTTTTCAAAGTTACTATGTTCGGAAACAGTATGTATGCATATATTATAGGATATCGTACATTGATATGCGCCATGCATTTGAAAGAGACATATATATAATAGAGAAAGTCTTAAGAAGATGTCCACAGATATTTTATTTTATCATCTGACCTTCATGTATGTTCTACCATATATACCCGACCATACCTTCATGTATGTTCTACTGTATATACCCGGCCATACCTTCTACTGTATATACCCGGTCATACCTTCTACTGTATATACCCGGCCATACCTTGTACTGTATATACCCGGCCATACCTTCTACTGTATATACCCGGCCATACCTTGTACTGTATATACCCGGCCATACCTTCTACTGTATATACCCGGCCATACCTTGTACTGTATATACCCGGCCATACCTTCTACTGTATATACCCGGCCATACCTTGTACTGTATATACCCGGCCATACTTCTACTGTATATACCCGCCATACCTTCTACTGTATATACCCGGCCATACCTTGTACTGTATATACCCTGTCATACCCATATGTTCTACTGTATATACCCGGCCATACCTTGTACTGTATATACCCGGCCATACCTTCATGTATGTTCTACTGTATATACCCGGCCATACCTTCTACTGTATATACCTGGTCATACCTTCTACTGTATATACCCGGCCATACCTTGTACTGTATATACCCGGCCATACCTTCTACTGTATATACCCGGTCATACCTTCATGTATGTTCTACTGTATATACCCGGCCATACCTTCTACTGTATATACCCGGTCATACCTTCATGTATGTTCTACTGTATATACCCGGCCATACCTTGTACTGTATATACCCGGTCATACCTTCTACTGTATATACCCGGTCATACCTTCTACTGTATATACCCGGCCATACCTTCTACTGTATATACCCGGTCATACCTTCATGTATGTTCTATGTATATACCCGGTCATACCTTCATGTATGTTCTACTGTATATACCCGGCCATACCTTCTACTGTATATACCCGGCCATACCTTCATGTATGTTCTACTGTATATACCCGGTCATACCTTCATGTATGTTCTATTGTATATACCCGGCCATACCTTCTACTGTATATACCCGGCCATACCTTCTACTGTATATACCCGGCCATACCTTGTTCTACTGTATATACCTGGCCATACCTTCTACTGTATATACCCGGTCATACCTTCTACTGTATATACCCGGCCATACCTTGTACTGTATATACCCGGCCATACCTTCTACTGTATACACCCGGCCATACCTTCTACTGTATATACCCGGCCATACCTTCTACTGTATATACCCGGCCATACCTTCATGTATGTTCTACTGTATATACCCGGCCATACCTTCTACTGTATATACCCGGTCATACCTTCTACTGTATATACCCGGTCATACCTTGTACTGTATATACCCGGCATACCTTCTACTGTATATACCCGGCCATACCTTCTACTGTATATACCCGGCATACCTTCTACTGTATATACCCGCATACCTTTACTGTATATACCCGGTCATACCTTCTACTGTATATACCCAGCCATACCTTGTACTGTATATACCCGGCCATACCTTCTACTGTATATACCCGGCCATACCTTGTTCTACTGTATATACCCGGCCATACCTACTGTATATACCCGCCATACCTTCTACTGTATATACCCGGCCATACCTTCTACTGTATATACCCGGTCATACCTTCTACTGTATATACCCGCCATACCTTCTACTGTATATACCCGGCCATACCTTCTACTGTATATACCCGGCATACCCAATTCTACTGTATATACCCGGCCATACCAAAACCCCAACCCAATTCTACTGTATATACCCGGCCATACCTTCACTGTATAACCCGCCAACCTTCTACTGTATATACCCGGCCATACCTTCTACTGTATATACCCGGCCATACCTCACAATACTGTATATACCCGGCCATACCTTCACCTACTGTATAACCCGCCAACCTTCTACTGTATATACCCGGCCATACCCACAACCCAACCCACACTGTATATACCCGGCCATACCTTCTACTGTATATACCCGGTCATACCTTCATGTATGTTCTACTGTATATACCCGGCCATACCTTCTACTGTATATACCCGGTCATACCTTCTACTGTATATACCCGGTCATACCTTCTACTGTATATACCCGGCCATACCTTCTACTGTATATACCCGGTCATACCTTCTACTGTATCTTCTACTGTATATACCCGGTCATACCTTCATGTATGTTCTACTGTATATACCCGGCCATACCTTCTACTGTATATACCCGGCCATACCTTCATGTATGTTCTACTGTATATACCCGGTCATACCTTCATGTATGTTCTATTGTATATACCCGGCCATACCTTCTACTGTATATACCCGGCCATACCTTCTACTGTATATACCCGGCCATACCTTCATGTATGTTCTACTGTATATACCTGGCCATACCTTCTACTGTATATACCCGGTCATACCTTCTACTGTATATACCCGGCCATACCTTGTACTGTATATACCCGGCCATACCTTCTACTGTATACACCCGGCCATACCTTCTACTGTATATACCCGGCCATACCTTCTACTGTATATACCCGGCCATACCTTCATGTATGTTCTACTGTATATACCCGGCCATACCTTCTACTGTATATACCCGGTCATACCTTCTACTGTATATACCCGGTCATACCTTGTACTGTATATACCCGGTCATACCTTCTACTGTATATACCCGGCCATACCTTCTACTGTATATACCCGGTCATACCTTCTACTGTATATACCCAGCCATACCTTGTACTGTATATACCCGGTCATACCTTCTACTGTATATACCCAGCCATACCTTGTACTGTATATACCCGGTCATACCTTCTACTGTATATACCCGGCCATACCTTGTACTGTATATACCCGGCCATACCTTCTACTGTATATACCCGGCCATACCTTCATGTATGTTCTACTGTATATACCCGGCCATACCTTCATGTATGTTCTATTGTATATACCCGGCCATACCTTCATGTATGTTCTACTGTATATACCCGGCCATACCTTCTACTGTATATACCCGGCCATACCTTCTACTGTATATACCCGGTCATACCTTCATGTATGTTCTACTGTATATACCCGGCCATACCTTCATGTATGTTCTACTGTATATACCCGGCCATACCCAATTCTACTGTATATACCCGGTCATACCTTCATGTATGTTCTACTGTATATACCCGGTCATACCTTCATGTATGTTCTACTGTATATACCCGGCCATACCTTCATGTATGTTCTACTGTATATACCCGGTCATACCTTCATGTATGTTCTACTGTATATACCCGGCCATACCTTCTACTGTATATACCCGGCCATACCTTCTACTGTATATACCCGGCCATACCTTCTACTGTATATACCCGGCCATACCTTCTACTGTATATACCCGGCCATACCTTCTACTGTATATACCCGGTCATATCTTCATGTATGTTCTACTGTATATACCCGGTCATACCTTCATGTATGTTCTACTGTATATACCCGGTCATACCTTCATGTATGTTCTACTGTATATACCCGGTCATACCTTCTACTGTATATACCCGGTCATACCTTCTACTGTATATACCCGGCCATACCTTCTACTGTATATACCCGGCCATACCTTCTACTGTATATACCCGGCCATACCTTCATGTATGTTCTACTGTATATAGCCGGCCATACCTTCATGTATGTTCTACTGTATATACCCGGCCATACCTTCATGTATGTTCTACTGTATATACTCGGCCATACCTTCTACTGTATATACCCGGCCATACCTTCATGTATGTTCTACTGTATATACCCGGCCATACCTTCTACTGTATATACCCAGTCATACCTTCTACTGTATATACCCGGTCATACCTTCTACTGTATATACCCGGTCATACCTTGTACTGTATATACCCGGTCATACCTTCTACTGTATATACCCGGCCATACCTTCTACTGTATATACCCGGTCATACCTTCTACTGTATATACCCAGCAATACCTTGTACTGTATATACCCGGTCATACCTTCTACTGTATATACCCAGCCATACCTTGTACTGTATATACCCGGCCATACCTTCTACTGTATATACCCGGCCATACCTTCATGTATGTTCTACTGTATATACCCGGCCATACCTTCATGTATGTTCTATTGTATATACCCGGCCATACCTTCATGTATGTTCTACTGTATATACCCGGCCATACCTTCTACTGTATATACCCGGCCATACCTTCTACTGTATATACCCGATCATACCTTCATGTATGTTCTACTGTATATACCCGGTCATACGTTCATGTATGTTCTACTGTATATACCCGGCCATACCTTCTACTGTATATACCCGGCCATACCTTCTACTGTATATACCCGGCCATACCTTCATGTATGTTCTACTGTATATACCTGGCCATACCTTCTACTGTATATACCCGGTCATACCTTCTACTGTATATACCCGGCCATACCTTGTACTGTATATACCCGGCCATACCTTCTACTGTATACACCCGGCCATACCTTCTACTGTATATACCCGGCCATACCTTCTACTGTATATACCCGGCCATACCTTCATGTATGTTCTACTGTATATACCCGGCCATACCTTCTACTGTATATACCCGGTCATACCTTCTACTGTATATACCCGGTCATACCTTGTACTGTATATACCCGGTCATACCTTCTACTGTATATACCCGGCCATACCTTCTACTGTATATACCCGGTCATACCTTCTACTGTATATACCCAGCCATACCTTGTACTGTATATACCCGGTCATACCTTCTACTGTATATACCCAGCCATACCTTGTACTGTATATACCCGGTCATACCTTCTACTGTATATACCCGGCCATACCTTGTACTGTATATACCCGGCCATACCTTCTACTGTATATACCCGGCCATACCTTCATGTATGTTCTACTGTATATACCCGGCCATACCTTCATGTATGTTCTATTGTATATACCCGGCCATACCTTCATGTATGTTCTACTGTATATACCCGGCCATACCTTCTACTGTATATACCCGGCCATACCTTCTACTGTATATACCCGGTCATACCTTCATGTATGTTCTACTGTATATACCCGGCCATACCTTCATGTATGTTCTACTGTATATACCCGGCCATACCTTCATGTATGTTCTACTGTATATACCCGGTCATACCTTCATGTATGTTCTACTGTATATACCCGGCCATACCTTCATGTATGTTCTACTGTATATACCCGGTCATACCTTCATGTATGTTCTACTGTATATACCCGGCCATACCTTCTACTGTATATACCCGGCCATACCTTCTACTGTATATACCCGGCCATACCTTCTACTGTATATACCCGGCCATACCTTCTACTGTATATACCCGGCCATACCTTCTACTGTATATACCCGGTCATACCTTCATGTATGTTCTACTGTATATACCCGGTCATACCTTCATGTATGTTCTACTGTATATACCCGGTCATACCTTCATGTATGTTCTACTGTATATACCCGGTCATACCTTCTACTGTATATACCCGGTCATACCTTCTACTGTATATACCCGGTCATACCTTCTACTGTATATACCCGGCCATACCTTCTACTGTATATACCCGGCCATACCTTCTACTGTATATACCCGGCCATACCTTCATGTATGTTCTACTGTATATACCTGGCCATACCTTCATATATGTTCTACTGTATATACCCGGCCATACCTTCATGTATGTTCTACTGTATATACTCGGCCATACCTTCTACTGTATATACCCGGCCATACCTTCTACTGTATATACCCAGTCATACCTTCTACTGTATATACCCGGTCATACCTTCTACTGTATATACCCGGTCATACCTTGTACTGTATATACCCGGTCATACCTTCTACTGTATATACCCGGCCATACCTTCTACTGTATATACCCGGTCATACCTTCTACTGTATATACCCAGCCATACCTTGTACTGTATATACCCGGTCATACCTTCTACTGTATATACCCAGCCATACCTTGTACTGTATATACCCGGCCATACCTTGTACTGTATATACCCGGCCATACCTTCTACTGTATATACCCGGCCATACCTTCATGTATGTTCTACTGTATATACCCGGCCATACCTTCATGTATGTTCTATTGTATATACCCGGCCATACCTTCATGTATGTTCTACTGTATATACCCGGCCATACCTTCTACTGTATCTACCCGGCCATACCTTCTACTGTATATACCCGGTCATACCTTCATGTATGTTCTACTGTATATACCCGGTCATACGTTCATGTATGTTCTACTGTATATACCCGGCCATACCTTCTACTGTATATACCCGGTCATACCTTCTACTGTATATACCCGGCCATACCTTCTACTGTATATACCCGGTCATACCTTCATGTATGTTCTACTGTATATACCCGGCCATACCTTGTACTGTATATACCCGGTCATACCTTCATGTATGTTCTACTGTATATACCCGGCCATACCTTCTACTGTATATACCCGGCCATACCTTCTACTGTATATACCCGGCCATACCTTCTACTGTATATACCCGGCCATACCTTCTACTGTATATACCCGGCCATACCTTGTACTGTATATACCCGGCCATACCTTGTACTGTATATACCCGGCCATACCTTGTACTGTATATACCCGGCCATACCTTGTACTGTATATACCCGGCCATACCTTGTACTGTATATACCTGGCCATACCTTGTACTGTATATACCCGGCCATACCTTGTACTGTATATACCCGGCCATACCTTGTACTGTATATACCCGGCCATACCTTCTACTGTATATACCCGGTCATACCTTCTACTGTATATACCCGGTCATACCTTCATGTATGTTCTATTGTATATACCCGGCCATACCTTCTACTGTATATACCCGGTCATACCTTCTACTGTATATACCCGGCCATACCTTCTACTGTATATACCCGGTCATACCTTCTACTGTATATACCCGGCCATACCTTCTACTGTATATACCCGGTCATACCTTCTACTGTATATACCCGGTCATACCTTCATGTATGTTCTATTGTATATACCCGGTCATACCTTCTACTGTATATACCCGGCCATACCTTCTACTGTATATACCCAGCCATACCTTCTACTGTATATACCCGGTCATACCTTCTACTGTATATACCCGGCCATACCTTGTACTGTATATACCCAGCCATACCTTCTACTGTATATACCCGGCCATACCTTCTACTGTATATACCCGGTCATACCTTCTACTGTATATACCCGGTCATACCTTCAACTGTATATACCCGGCCATACCTTGTACTGTATATACCCAGCCATACCTTCTACCATATATACCCGGTCATACCTTCTACTGTATATACCCGGTCATACCTTCTACTGTATATACCCGGCCATACCTTCATGTTGTTCTACGGTATATACCCGGCCATACCTTCTACTGTATATACCCGGCCATACCTTGTACTGTATATACCCGGCCATACCTTGTACTGTATATACCCGGCCAATACCTTGTACTGTATATACCCGGCCATACCTTGTACTGTATATACCCGGCCATACCTTGTACTGTATATACCCGGCCATACCTTGTACTGTATATACCCAGCCATACCTTGTACTGTATATACCCGGCCACACCTTGTACTGTATATACCTGGCCATACCTTGTACTGTATATACCCGGCCATACCTTGTACTGTATATACCCGGCCATACCTTGTACTGTATATACCTGGCCATACCTTATACTGTATATACCCGGCCATACGTTGTACTGTATATACCCGGCCATACCTTGTACTATATACCCGGCCATACCTTGTACTGTATATACCCGGCCATACCTTGTACTGTATATACCCGGCCATACCTTGTACTGTATATACCCGGCCATACCTTCTACTGTATATACCCGGCCATATCTTCTACTGTATATACCCGGCCATACCTTCTACTGTATATACCCGGCCATACCTTCTACTGTATATACCCGGCCATACCTTGTACTGTATATACCCAGCCATACCTTCTACTGTATATACCCGGCCATACCTTGTACTGTATATACCCAGCCATACCTTCTACTGTATATACCCGGTCATACCTTCTACTGTATATACCCGGTCATACCTTCTACTGTATATACCCAGCCATACCTTCTACTGTATATACCCGGCCATACCTTCTACTGTATATACCCGGTCATACCTTCTACTGTATATACCCGGCCATACCTTCTACTGTATATACCCGGCCATACCTTCTACTGTATATACCCGGCCATACCTTCTACTGTATATACCCGGTCATACCTTCTACTGTATATACCCGGTCATACCTTCTACTGTATATACCCGGCCATACCTTCTACTGTATATACCCGGCCATACCTTCTACCATATATACCCGGTCATACCTTCTACTGTATATACCCGGTCATACCTTCTACTGTATATACCCGGTCATACCTTCTACTGTATATACCCGGTCATACCTTCTACTGTATATACCCGGTCATACCTTCTACTGTATATACCCGGCCATACCTTCTACTGTATATACCCGGCCATACCTTCTACTGTATATACCCGGCCATACCTTCTACTGTATATACCCGGTCATACCTTCTACTGTATATACCCGGTCATACCTTCTACTGTATATACCCGGCCATACCTTCTACTGTATATACCCAGCCATACCTTCTACTGTATATACCCGGCCATACCTTCTACTGTATATACCCAGCCATACCTTGTACTGTATATACCTGGCCATACCTTGTACTGTATATACCCGGCCATACCTTCTACTGTATATACCCAGCCATACCTTCTACTGTATATACCCAGCCATACCTTGTACTGTATATACCTGGCCATACCTTCTACTGTATATACCCGGTCATACCTTCGTGTATGTTCTACTGTATATACCCGGCCATACCTTCTACTGTATATACCCGGTCATACCTCTACTGTATATACCCGGTCATACCTTCTACCCTATATACCCGGCCATACCTTCATGTATGTTCTACTGTATATACCCGGCTATACCTTCATGTATGTTCTACTGTATATACCCGGTCATACCTTCTACTGTATATACCCGGCCATACCTTCTACTGTATATACCCGGTCATACCTTCTACCCTATATACCCGGCCATACCTTCATGTATGTTCTACTGTATATACCCGGCCATACCTTCATGTATGTTCTACTGTATATACCCGGTCATACCTTCTACTGTATATACCCGGCCATACCTTCATGTATGTTCTACTGTATATACCCGGCCATACCTTCTACTGTATATACCCGGCCATACCTTCATGTATGTTCTACCCTATATACCCGGCCATACCTTCATGTATGTTCTACTGTATATACCCGGTCATACCTTCTACTGTATATACCCGGCCATACCTTCATGTATGTTCTACTGTATATACCCGGCCATATCTTGTACTGTATATACCTGGTCATACCTTGTACTGTATATACCCGGCCATACCTTCATGTATGTTCTACTGTATATACCCGGCCATACCTTGTACTGTATATACCCGGCCATACCTTGTACTGTATATACCCGGCCATACCTTCTACTGTATATACCCGGCCATACCTTGTACTGTATATACACAGCCATACCTTCTACTGTATATACCCGGCCATACCTTCTACTGTATATACCCGGCCATACCTTGTACTGTATATACCCGGCCATACCTTCTACTGTATATACCCGGTCATATCTTCTACTGTATATACCCGGCCATACCTTGTACTGTATATACCCGGCCATACCTTGTACTGTATATACCCGGCCATACCTTGTACTGTATATACCCGGTCATACCTTGTACTGTATATACCCGGCCATACCTTGTACTGTATATACCCGGCCATACCTTGTACTGTATATACCCGGCCATACCTTCTACTGTATATACCCGGCCATACCTTGTACTGTATATACCCGGCCATACCTTCTACTGTATATACCACGTCATACCTTCCACTGTATATACCCGGCCATACTTTGTACTGTATATACCCGGCCATACCTTGTACTGTATATACCCGCTCATACCATGTACTGTATATACCCGGCCATACCCTCTACTGTATATACCCGGCCATACCTTTATGTATTTTCTACTGTATATACCCGGTCATACCTTGTACTGTATATACCCGGTGATACCTTGTACTGTATATACCCGGCCATACCTTCTACTGTATATACCCGGCCATACCTTGTACTGTATATACCTGGCCATACCTTCTACTGTATATACCCGGCCATACCTTGTACTGTATATACCTGGCCATACCTTGTACTGTATATACCCGGCCATACCTTCTACTGTATATACCCGGTCATACCTTCTACTGTATATACCCGGTCATACCTTGTACTGTATATACCCGGTCATACCTTCTACTGTATATACCCGGCCATACCTTCTACTGTATATACCCGGTCATACCTTCTACTGTATATACCCAGCCATACCTTGTACTGTATATACCCGGTCATACCTTCTACTGTATATACCCAGCCATACCTTGTACTGTATATACCCGGCCATACCTTGTACTGTATATACCCGGCCATACCTTCTACTGTATATACCCGGCCATACCTTCATGTATGTTCTACTGTATATACCCGGCCATACCTTCATGTATGTTCTATTGTATATACCCGGCCATACCTTCATGTATGTTCTACTGTATATACCCGGCCATACCTTCTACTGTATATACCCGGCCATACCTTCTACTGTATATACCCGGTCATACCTTCATGTATGTTCTACTGTATATACCCGGTCATACCTTCATGTATGTTCTACTGTATATACCCGGCCATACCTTCTACTGTATATACCCGGTCATACCTTCTACTGTATATACCCGGCCATACCTTCTACTGTATATACCCGGTCATACCTTCATGTATGTTCTACTGTATATACCCGGCCATACCTTGTACTGTATATACCCGGTCATACCTTCATGTATGTTCTACTGTATATACCCGGCCATACCTTCTACTGTATATACCCGGCCATACCTTCATGTTGCTACTGTATATACCCGGCCATACCTTCTACTGTATATACCCGGCCATACCTTGTACTGTATATACCCGGCCATACCTTGTACTGTATATACCCGGCCATACCTTGTACTGTATAT
>CM026403.1:73654535-73767976 GCA_014843695.1 Archivesica marissinica
GTAACCGACATGGACTGGTTAACCTATTCAACAATAAGTAGCAGACATGGACTGGTTAACCTATTCAACAATAAGTAACTGACATGGACTGGGTTAACCTATTCAACAATAAGTAACTGACATGGACTGGTTAACCTATTCAACAATAAGTAACCGACATGGACTGGTTAACCTATTCAACAATAAGTAACAGACATGGACTGGTTAACCTATTCAACAATAATTAACTGACATGGACTGGTTAACCTATTCAACAATAAGTAACCGACATGGACTGGTTAACCTATTCAACAATAAGTAACTGACATGGACTGGTTAACCTATTCAACAATAAGTAACTGACATGGACTGGTTAACCTATTCAACAATAAGTAACTGACATGGACTGGTTAACCTATTCAACAATAAGTAACCGACATGGACTGGTTAACCTATTCAACAATAAGTAACTGACATGGACGGTTAACCTATTCAACAATAAGTAACTGACATGGACTTGTTAACCTATTCAACAATAAGTAACTGACATGGACTGGTTAACCTATTCAACAATAAGTAACTGACATGGACTGGTTAACCTATTCAACAATAAGTAACTGACATGGACTGGTTAACCTATTCAACAATAAGTAACCGACATGGACTGGTTAACCTATTCAACAATAAGTAGCAGACATGGACTGGTTAACCTATTCAACAATAAGTAACTGACATGGACTGGTTAGCCTATTCAACAATAAGTAACCGACATGAACTGGTTAACCTATTCAACAATAAGTAACTGACATGGACTGGTTAACCTATTCAACAATAAGTAACTGACATGGACTGGTTAACCTATTCAACAATAAGTAACCGACATGGACTGGTTAACCTATTCAACAATAAGTAACCGACATGGACTGGTTAACCTATTCAACAATAAGTAACCGACATGGACTGGTTAACCTATCAACAATAAGTAACTGACATGGACTGGTTAACCTATTCAACAATAAGTAACTGACATGGACTGGGTTAACCTATTCAACAATAAGTAACGACATGGACTGGTTAACCTATTCAACAATAAGTAACTGACATGGACTGGTTAACCTATTCAACAATAAGTAACAGACATGGACTGGTAACCTATTCAACAATAAGTAAATGACATGGACTGGTTAACCTATTCAACAATAAGTAACCGACATGGACTGGTTAACCTATTCAACAATAAGTAACTGACATGGACTGGTTAACCTATTCAACAATAAGTAACTGACATGGACTGGTTAACCTATTCAACAATAAGTAACTGACATGGACTGGTTAACCTATTCAACAATAAGTAACTGACATGGACTGGTTAACCTATTCAACAATAAGTAACTGACATGGACTAGTAACCTATTCAACAATAAGTAACTGACATGGACTGGTTAACCTATTCAACAATAAGTAACTGACATGGACTGGTTAACCTATTCAACAATAAGTAACTGACATGGACTGGTTAACTATTCAACAATAAGTAACCGACATGGACTGGTTAACCTATTCAACAATAAGTAACTGACATGAACTGGTTAACCTATTCAACAATAAGTAACTGACATGGACTGGTTAACCTATTCAACAATAAGTAACTGACATGGACTGGTTAACCTATTCAACAATAAGTAACTGACATGGACTGGTTAACCTATTCAACAATAAGTAACTGACATGGACTGGTTAACCTATTCAACAATAAGTAACCAACATGGACTGGTTAACCTATTCAACAATAGGTAACTGACATGGACTGGTTAACCTATTCAATAATAACTAACTGACATGGACTGGTTAACCTATTCAACAATAAGTAAATGACATGGACTGGTTAACCTATTCAACAATAAGTAACCGACATGGACTGGTTAACCTATTCAACAATAAGTAACTGACATGGACTGGTTAACCTATTCAACAATAAGTAACCGACATGGACTGGTTAACCTATTCAACAATAAGTAACTGACATGGACTGGTTAACCTATTCAACAATAAGTAACTGACATGGACTGGTTAACCTATTCAACAATAAGTAACCAACATGGACTGGTTAACCTATTCAACAATAGGTAACTGACATGGACTGGTTAACCTATTCAATAATAACTAACTGACATGGACTGGTTAACCTATTCAACAATAAGTAAATGACATGGACTGGTTAACCTATTCAACAATAAGTAACCGACATGGACTGGTTAACCTATTCAACAATAAGTAACTGACATGGACTGGTTAACCTATTCAACAATAAGTAACCGACATGGACTGGTTAATCTATTCAACAATAAGTAACCGACATGGACTGGTTAACCTATTCAACAATAAGTAACTGACATGGACTGGTTAACCTATTCAACAATAAGTAACTGACATGGACTGGTTAACCTATTCAACAATAAGTAACCGATATGGACTGGTTAACCTATTCAACAATAAGTAACCGACATGGACTTGTTAACCTATTCAACAATAAGTAACCGACATGGACTGGTTAACCTATTCAACAATAAGTAACTGACATGGACTGGTTAACCTATTCAACAATAAGTAACCGACATGGACTGGTTAACCTATTCAACAATAAGTAACCGACATGGACTGGTTAATCTATTCAACAATAAGTAACTGACATGGACTGGTTAACCTATTCAACAATAAGTAACTGACATGGACTGGATAAGCTATTCAACAATAAGTAACTGACATGGACTGGTTAACCTATTCAACAATAGGTAACTGACATGGACTGGTTAACCTATTCAACAATAAGTAACCGACTTGGACTGGTTAACCTATTCAACAATAAGTAACCGACATGGACTGGTTAACCTATTCAACAATAAGTAACCGACATGGACTGGTTAACCTATTCAACAATAAGTAACTGACATGGATTGGTTAACCTATTCAACAATAAGTAACTGACATGGACTGGTTAACCTATTCAACAATAAGTAACCGACATGGACTGGTTAACCTATTCAACAATATGTAACCGACATGGAATGGTTAACCTATTCAACAATAGGTAACTGACATGGACTGGTTAACCTATTCAACAATAAGTAACTGACATGGACTGGGTTAACCTATTCAACAATAAGTAACTGACATGGGTCTGGTTAACCTATTCAACAATAAGTAACCGACATGGACTGGTTAATCTATTCAACAATAAGTAACTGACATGGACTGGTTAACCTATTCAACAATAAGTAACTGACATGGACTGGTTAACCTATTCAACAATAAGTAACTGACATGGACTGGTTAACCTATTCAACAATAAGTAACCGACATGGACTGGTTAACCTATTCAACAATAAGTAACTGACATGGACTGGTTAACCTATTCAACAATAAGTAACCGACATGGACTGGTTAACCTATTCAACAATAAGTAACCGACATGGACTGGTTAATCTATTCAACAATAAGTAACTGACATGGACTGGTTAACCTATTCAACAATAAGTAACTGACATGGACTGGTTAACCTATTCAACAATAAGTAACTGACATGGACTGGTTAACCTATTCAACAATAGGTAACTGACATGGACTGGTTAACCTATTCAACAATAAGTAACCGACATGGACTGGTTAACCTATTCAACAATAAGTAACCGACATGGACTGGTTAACCTATTCAACAATAAGTAACCGACATGGACTGGTTAACCTATTCAACAATAAGTAACTGACATGGATTGGTTAACCTATTCAACAATAAGTAACTGACATGGACTGGTTAACCTATTCAACAATAAGTAACCGACATGGACTGGTTAACCTATTCAACAATAAGTAACCGACATGGACTGGTTAACCTATTCAACAATAGGTAACTGACATGGACTGGTTAACCTATTCAACAATAAGTAACTGACATGGACTGGTTAACCTATTCAACAATAAGTAACCGACATGGACTGATTAACCTATTCAACAATAAGTAACTGACATGGATTGGTTAACCTATTCAACAATAAGTAACTGACATGGACTGGTTAACCTATTCAACAATAAGTAACCGACATGGACTGGTTAACCTATTCAACAATAAGTAACCGACATGGACTGGTTAACCTATTCAACAATAAGTAACTGACATGGACTGGTTAACCTATTCAACAATAAGTAACTGACATGGACTGGTTAACCTATTCAACAATAAGTAACCGACATGGACTGGTTAACCTATTCAACAATAAGTAACCGACATGGACTTGTTAATCTATTCAACAATAAGTAACTGACATGGACTGGTTAACCTATTCAACAATAAGTAACTGACATGGACTGGTTAACCTATTCAACAATAAGTAACTGACATGGACTGGTTAACCTATTCAACAATAAGTAACCGACATGGACTGGTTAACCTATTCAACAATAAGTAACAGACATGGACTGGTTAACCTATTCAACAATAAGTAACTGACATGGACTGGTTAACCTATTCAACAATAAGTAACCGACATGGACTGGTTAACCTATTCAACAATAAGTAACTGACATGGACTGGTTAACCTATTCAACAATAAGTAACTGACATGGACTGGTTAACCTATTCAACAATAAGTAACTGACATGGACTGGTTTACCTATTCAACAATAAGTAACCGACATGGACTTGTTAACCTATTCAACAATAAGTAACTGACATGGACTGGTTAACCTATTCAACAATAAGTAACTGACATGAACTGGTTAACCTATTCAACAATAAGTAACTGACATGGACTGGTTAACCTATTCAACAATAAGTAACTGACATGGACTGGTTAAGCTATTCAACAATAAGTAACTGACATGGACTGGTTAACCTATTCAACAATAAGTAACTGACATGAACTGGTTAACCTATTCAACAATAAGTAACTGACATGGACTGGATAACCTATTCAACAATAAGTAACTGACATGGACTGGTTAAGCTATTCAACAATAAGTAACTGACATGGACTGGTTAACCTATTCAATAATAACTAACTGACATGGACTGGTTAACCTATTCAACACTAAGTAACCGACATGGACTGGTTAACCTATTCAACAATAAGTAACTGACATGGACTGGTTAACCTATTCAACAATAAGTAACTGACATGGATCTACAGTTTTTGTAAGCATATTTAGAGGTCTGTAGCCTTGAAAGAGTTAAAGGAATTGTGACAGGAGTGTATCTTTAGCTGTAGACATCAGCCTGATAAGGTGATGTTGTGGAAACTAACTGAATCTGATATGCTAATTTGCTCATAGAGGCATTCACCAGGGATCAATATCTGCACTGCACATGTATACATCTCTAATTGCAACATTTCACCATTAATTGTCTCTGTTTTTCATCACTTGTCTCATTCTAGCTGGCTCTTAAGAAGAACAGTTTGTCTATGTTAGGCAGTGGAATTATGTCATTCCTAGTTTGATAGTCCTTGTACAGATATTTTCCATTTAGCATGTGCAGCAATTTGTGGTCCATAGCCTTTCATGTCACTTGTATTGTAAAACTATTTATTGATTTTCTGTAATGTTAGGTTTTCAATTAGTGGTATAATTTGATCTTAGCTATATTTTGTACAAAAACAACTGAAGAAAAAATTGGGAATGGATATTTGATTAAATGTAGCATTTTACTATGCTAAGTATTAAAATTTCAAGTAAACGCCATCATAATTATGGCTTTAGCGTTGATTATGCATCCTCTGCATGCACACAACTAGCTCGATACAACCTCTGTACACTACTAGCTCGATACAACCTCTGCACACTACTAGCTCGATACAACCTCTGCACACTACTAGCACGATACAACCTCTGCACACTACTAGCTCGATACAACCTCTGTACACTACTAGCTCGATACAACCTCTGTACACTACTAGCTCGATACAACCTCTGCACACTACTAGCTCGATACAACCTCTGCACACTACTAGCACGATACAACCTCTGCACACTACTAGCTCGATACAACCTCTGCACACTACTAGCTCGATACAACCTCTGCACACTACTAGCACGATACAACCTCTGCAAACAACTAGCTCGATACAACCTCTGCACACTACTAGCTCGATACAACCTCTGCACACTACTAGCTCGATACAACCTCTGCACACTACTAGCTTGATACAACCTCTGCACACTACTAGCTCAATACAACCTCTGCACACTACTAGCTCGATACAACCTCTGCACACTACTAGCTCGGTACAACCTCTGCACACAACTAGCTCGATACAACCTCTGCACACTACTACCTCGATACAACCTCTGCACACTACTAGCTCGATACAACATAACCTCTGCACACTACTAGCTCAATACAACATAACCACTTCACACTTCTAGTTCAATAAAACATAACCTCTGCACACTACTAGCTCGATACAACATAACCACTGCACACTACAAGCACAATACAACATAACCTTGATACAACATAACCTCTGCACACTACTAGCTCAATACAACATAACCTTGATACAACATAACCTCTGCACACTACTAGCTCAATACAACATAACCTTGATACAACATAACCACTGCACACTACTAGCTCAATACAACATAACCTCTGCACACTACTAGCTCGATACAACATAACCTCTGCACACTACTAGCTCGATACAACATAACCTCGATACAACATAACAACTGCACATTACTAGCTCAATACAACATAACCTCTGCACACTACTAGCTCGATACAACATAACCTCTGCACACTACTAGCTCAATACAACATAACCTCTGCACACTACTAGCTCGATACAACATAACCACTGCACACTACTAGCTCAATACAACATAACCTCAATACAACATAACCTCTGCACACTACTAGCTCGATACAAAATAACCACTGCACACTACTAGCTCAATACAACATAACCTCGATACAACATAACCTCTGCACACTACTAGCTCGATACAACATAACCACTGCACACTACTAGCTCAATACAACATAACCTCGATACAACATAACCTTTGCACACTACTAGCTCAATACAACATAACCTCGATACAACATAACCTCTGCACACTACTAGCTTGATACAACATAACCTCTGCACACTACTAGCTCGATACAACATAACCTCTGCACACTACTAGCTCGATACAACATAACCACTGCACACTACTAGCTCAATACAACATAACCTTGATACAGCATAACCACTGCACACTACTAGCTTGATAAAACATAACCACTGCACACTACTAGCTCAATACAACATAACCACTGCACACTACTAGCTCAATACAACATAACCTCTGCACACTACTAGCTTGATACAACATAACCACTGCACACTACTAGCTCAATACAACATAACCACTGCACACTACTAGCTCAATACAACATAACCTCTGCACACTACTAGCTTGATACAACATAACCACTGCACACTACTAGCTCGATACAACATAACATCGATACAACATAACCTCGATATAACATAACCTCTGCACACTACTAGCTCAATACAACATAACCTCTGCACACTACTAGCTCAATACAACATAACCTCTGCACACTACTAGCTCGATACAACATAACCTCTGCACACTACTAGCTCAATACAACATAACCACTTCACACTTCTAGTTCAATACAACATAACCTCTGCACACTACTAGCTTGATACAACATAACCTCTGCACACTACTAGCTCAATACAACATAACCACTGCACACTACTAGTTCAATACAACATAACCTCTGCACACTACTAGCTCAATAAAACATAACCTCTGCACACTACTAGCTCAATACAACATAACCTTGATACAACATAACCACTGCACACTACTAGCTCAATACAACATAACCTCTGCACACTACTAGCTCGATACAACATAACCTCTGCACACTACTAGCTCAATACAACATAACCTCGATACAACATAACCACTGCACACTACTAGCTCAATACAACATAACCTTGATACAACATAACCATTGCACACTACTAGCTCAATACAACATAACCTTGATACAACATAACCTCTGCACACTACTAGCTCAATACAACATAACCTCTGCACACTACTAGCTTGATACAACATAACCTCTGCACACTACTAGCTCAATACAACATAACCTTGATACAACATAACCACTGCACACTACTAGCTCAATACAACATAACCTTGATACAACATAACCTCTGCACACTACTAGCTCAATACAACATAACCTTGATACAACATAACCTCTGCACACTACTAGCTCAATACAACATAACCTTGATACAACATAACCACTGCACACTACTAGCTCAATACAACATAACCTCTGCACACTACTAGCTCGATACAACATAACCTCTGCACACTACTAGCTCGATACAACATAACCTCGATACAACATAACCACTGCACATTACTAGCTCAATACAACATAACCTCTGCACACTACTAGCTCAATACAACATAACCTCGATACAACATAACCTCTGCACACTACTAGCTTGATACAACATAACCTCTGCACACTACTAGCTCGATACAACATAACCACTGCACACTACTAGCTCAATACAACATAACCTTGATACAGCATAACCACTGCACACTACTAGCTTGATAAAACATAACCACTGCACACTACTAGCTCAATACAACATAACCTCTGCACACTACTAGCTTGATACAACATAACCACTGCACACTACTAGCTCAATACAACATAACATCGATACAACATAACCTCGATATAACATAACCTCTGCACACTACTAGCTCAATACAACATAACCTCTGCACACTACTAGCTCAATACAACATAACCTCTGCACACTACTAGCTTGATACAACATAACCTCTGCACACTACTAGCTCGATACAACATAACCTCTGCACACTACTAGCTCAATACAACATAACCACTTCACACTTCTAGTTCAATACAACATAACCTCTGCACACTACTAGCTTGATACAACATAACCTCTGCACACTACTAGCTCAATACAACATAACCACTGCACACTACTAGTTCAATACAACATAACCTCTGCACACTACTAGCTCAATAAAACATAACCTCTGCACACTACTAGCTCAATAAAACATAACCTCTGCACACTACTAGCTCAATACAACATAACCTTGATACAACATAACCTCTACACACTACTAGCTCAATACAACATAACCTTGATACAACATAACCTCTGCACACTACTAGCTCAATACAACATAACCTTGATACAACATAACCACTGCACACTACTAGCTCAATACAACATAACCTCTGCACACTACTAGCTCGATACAACATAACCTCTGCACACTACTAGCTCAATACAACATAACCTCGATACAACATAACCACTGCACACTACTAGCTCAATACAACATAACCTTGATACAACATAACCATTGCACACTACTAGCTCAATACAACATAACCTTGATACAACATAACCTCTGCACACTACTAGCTCGATACAACATAACCTCTGCACACTACTAGCTTGATACAACATAACCTCTGCACACTACTAGCTCAATACAACATAACCTCTGCACACTACTAGCTCAATACAATATAACCACTGCACACTACTAGCTCGATACAACATAACCTCGATACAACATAACCTTTGCACACTACTAGCTCAATACAACATAACCTCTGCACACTATTAGTTCAATACAGCATAACCTCGATACAACATAACCTTTGCACACTACTAGCTCAATACAACATAACCTCTGCACACTACTAGCTCAATACAACATAACCTCTGCACACTACTAGCTCAATACAACATAACCTCTGCACACTACTAGCTTGATACAACATAACCTCTGCACACTACTAGCTCAATACAACATAACCACTGCACACTACTAGTTCAATACAACATAACCTCTGCACACTACTAGCTCAATAAAACATAACCTCTGCACACTACTAGCTCAATAAAACATAACCTCTGCACACTACTAGCTCGATACAACATAACCTTGATACAACATAACCACTGCACACTACAAGCACAATACAACATAACCTTGATACAACATAACCTCTGCACACTACTAGCTCAATACAACATAACCTTGATACAACATAACCTCTGCACACTACTAGCTCAATACAACATAACCTTGATACAACATAACCACTGCACACTACTAGCTCAATACAACATAACCTCTGCACACTACTAGCTCGATACAACATAACCTCTGCACACTACTAGCTCGATACAACATAACCTCGATACAACATAACAACTGCACATTACTAGCTCAATACAACATAACCTCTGCACACTACTAGCTCGATACAACATAACCTCTGCACACTACTAGCTCAATACAACATAACCTCTGCACACTACTAGCTCGATACAACATAACCACTGCACACTACTAGCTCAATACAACATAACCTCAATACAACATAACCTCTGCACACTACTAGCTCGATACAAAATAACCACTGCACACTACTAGCTCAATACAACATAACCTCGATACAACATAACCTCTGCACACTACTAGCTCGATACAACATAACCACTGCACACTACTAGCTCAATACAACATAACCTCGATACAACATAACCTTTGCACACTACTAGCTCAATACAACATAACCTCGATACAACATAACCTCTGCACACTACTAGCTTGATACAACATAACCTCTGCACACTACTAGCTCGATACAACATAACCTCTGCACACTACTAGCTCAATACAACATAACCTTGATACAGCATAACCACTGCACACTACTAGCTTGATACAGCATAACCACTGCACACTACTAGCTTGATAAAACATAACCACTGCACACTACTAGCTCAATACAACATAACCTCTGCACACTACTAGCTTGATACAACATAACCACTGCACACTACTAGCTCGATACAACATAACATCGATACAACATAACCTCGATATAACATAACCTCTGCACACTACTAGCTCAATACAACATAACCTCTGCACACTACTAGCTCAATACAACATAACCTCTGCACACTACTAGCTCGATACAACATAACCTCTGCACACTACTAGCTCAATACAACATAACCACTTCACACTTCTAGTTCAATACAACATAACCTCTGCACACTACTAGCTTGATACAACATAACCTCTGCACACTACTAGCTCAATACAACATAACCACTGCACACTACTAGCTCAATACAACATAACCACTGCACACTACTAGTTCAATACAACATAACCTCTGCACACTACTAGCTCAATAAAACATAACCTCTGCACACTACTAGCTCAATACAACATAACCTTGATACAACATAACCACTGCACACTACTAGCTCAATACAACATAACCTCTGCACACTACTAGCTCGATACAACATAACCTCTGCACACTACTAGCTCAATACAACATAACCTCGATACAACATAACCACTGCACACTACTAGCTCAATACAACATAACCTTGATACAACATAACCATTGCACACTACTAGCTCAATACAACATAACCTTGATACAACATAACCTCTGCACACTACTAGCTCAATACAACATAACCTCTGCACACTACTAGCTTGATACAACATAACCTCTGCACACTACTAGCTCAATACAACATAACCTTGATACAACATAACCACTGCACACTACTAGCTCAATACAACATAACCTTGATACAACATAACCTCTGCACACTACTAGCTCAATACAACATAACCTTGATACAACATAACCTCTGCACACTACTAGCTCAATACAACATAACCCCACACCACTTGATACAACATAACCTCTGCACACTACTAGCTCAATACAACATAACCTTGATACAACATAACCTCTGCACACTACTAGCTCAATACAACATAACCTCGATACAACATAACCTCTGCACACTACTAGCTCAATACAACATAACCTTGATACAACATAACCTCTGCACACTACTAGCTCAATACAACATAACCTTGATACAACATAACCACTGCACACTACTAGCTCAATACAACATAACCTCTGCACACTACTAGCTCGATACAACATAACCTCTGCACACTACTAGCTCAATACAACATAACCTTGATACAGCATAACCACTGCACACTACTAGCTTGATACAACATAACCACTGCACACTACTAGCTCAAACAACAAACCTCGATACAACATAACCTCTGCACACTACTAGCTTGATACAACATAACCTCTGCACACTACTAGCTCGATACAACATAACCACTGCACACTACTAGCTCAATACAACATAACCTTGATACAGCATAACCACTGCACACTACTAGCTTGATAAAACATAACCACTGCACACTACTAGCTCAATACAACATAACCTCTGCACACTACTAGCTTGATACAACATAACCACTGCACACTACTAGCTCAATACAACATAACATCGATACAACATAACCTCGATATAACATAACCTCTGCACACTACTAGCTCAATACAACATAACCTCTGCACACTACTAGCTCAATACAACATAACCTCTGCACACTACTAGCTTGATACAACATAACCTCTGCACACTACTAGCTCGATACAACATAACCTCTGCACACTACTAGCTCAATACAACATAACCACTTCACACTTCTAGTTCAATACAACATAACCTCTGCACACTACTAGCTTGATACAACATAACCTCTGCACACTACTAGCTCAATACAACATAACCACTGCACACTACTAGTTCAATACAACATAACCTCTGCACACTACTAGCTCAATAAAACATAACCTCTGCACACTACTAGCTCAATAAAACATAACCTCTGCACACTACTAGCTCAATACAACATAACCTTGATACAACATAACCTCTACACACTACTAGCTCAATACAACATAACCTTGATACAACATAACCTCTGCACACTACTAGCTCAATACAACATAACCTTGATACAACATAACCACTGCACACTACTAGCTCAATACAACATAACCTCTGCACACTACTAGCTCGATACAACATAACCTCTGCACACTACTAGCTCAATACAACATAACCTCGATACAACATAACCACTGCACACTACTAGCTCAATACAACATAACCTTGATACAACATAACCATTGCACACTACTAGCTCAATACAACATAACCTTGATACAACATAACCTCTGCACACTACTAGCTCGATACAACATAACCTCTGCACACTACTAGCTTGATACAACATAACCTCTGCACACTACTAGCTCAATACAACATAACCTCTGCACACTACTAGCTCAATACAACATAACCACTGCACACTACTAGCTCGTTACAACATAACCTCTGCACACTACTAGCTCAATACAACATAACCTCTGCACACTACTAGCTCAATACAACATAACCACTGCACACTACTAGCTCAATACAACATAACCACTGCACACTACTAGCTCGATACAACATAACCTCGATACAACATAACCTTTGCACACTACTAGCTCAATACAACATAACCTCTGCACACTATTAGTTCAATACAGCATAACCTCGATACAACATAACCTTTGCACACTACTAGCTCAATACAACATAACCTCTGCACACTACTAGCTCAATACAACATAACCTCTGCACACTACTAGCTCAATACAACATAACCTCTGCACACTACTAGCTCGATACAACATAACCACTGCACACTACTAGCTCAATACAACATAACCACTGCACACTACTAGCTCAATAGAACATAACCACTGCAAACTACTAGCTCAATACAACATAACCTCTGCACACTACTAGCTTGATACAACATAACCACTGCACACTACTAGCTCAATACAACATAACCATTGCACACTACTAGCTCAATACAACATAACCACTGCAAACTACTAGCTCGATACAACATAACCTCTGTACACTACTAGCTCAATACAACATAACCTCGATGCAACATAACCTCTGCACACTACTAGCTCAATACAACATAACCTCGATACAACAAAACCTTTGCACACTACTAGCTCAATACAACATAACCTCTGCACACTACTAGCTCAATACAACATAACCACTGCACACTACTAGCTCGATACAACATAACCTCTGCACACTACTAGCTCAATACAACATAACCACTGCACACTACTAGCTCAATACAACTTACAGTATTTCAAAAGCCTGCTATAACCGACTTACTGTATTTCAAATACCTGCTATAACCGACTTACTGTATTTCAAAAACCTGCTATAACTGACTTACTATATTTCAAAGGCCTGCTATAACCGACTTACTGTATTTCAAATACCTGCTATAGCTGACTTACTGTATTTCAAAAGCCTGCTATAACCGACTTACTGTATTTCAAATACCTGCTATAGCCGACTTACTGTATTTCAAAAACCTGCTATTTATTCTCGACTTACTGTATTTCAAAAGCCTGCTATAACCGACTTACTGTATTTCAAAAGCCTGCTATAACCGACTTACTGTATTTCAAAAGCCTGCTATAACCGACTTACTGTATTTCAAAAGCCTGCTATAACCGGCTTACTGTATTTCAAAAGCCTGCTATAACCGACTTACTGTATTTCAAAAACCTGCTATAACCGACTTACTATATTTCAAAAGCCTGCTATAACCGGCTTACTGTATTTCAAAAACCTGCTATAACCGACTTCCTACTGATGTCACTCATTTGCCTGTACCATGTTGTCATTAATTGTGCACACTTATTTATGATTAAAGATGTCTTTAAGTTTATGGTACTGATTCATAATTACACAATTACTTTATTCACTGCGCTATCACCACTTCCACTTTGCTACAGTTTCGTAGACGCATGTGCTGAAAGCTTGCCTTTTAATTTTTAAGCATTCATCTGTTAATCTGATACAGCTTGCAACTAATCCAAGTAAAATAAATGTGGCATTTCTTGTCAATCTGTACATGTACATGTAATGTTAGCGAAAAAACGGTGAAAACCACATGGTGGCCATAAAAACTAGTGATCAACATGTAGGGTATAATATTAGATATTCTAGAGAACAATTTGGGTAAAATAGTCGCCCTAGGGCCCGGGCTTCGCCTCTTGGAGCCCCACTTCTCCCTAAAATACCATATTTTGTTGAAATTTATTAAAGAACACCAATTAAGGACGTGATCTCGTGCTTTCTCACTTCTCCCAAAAATTCTGACCTAGAATCATGATCCCTGAAGTTTATATTACCGGGTTTACAGTATGAGATGCACAATTCAAATGTCCAATAATGGAAATTTGTTAGTCAGATAATGGCAGCAAGAAATAATCCATCCTTCATTTGCCTAAATTATCAAGTTGTGACTTTTATGTGTGTGAGTTTGTGTTGCAATTTCATTGTGTGTTCTATTGGGGACATTTGGATAGCAATTTCATTGTGTGTTCTATTGGGGACATTTGGATAGCATTTTCATTGTGTGTTCTATTGGGGACATTTCGATAGCATTTTCATTGTGTGTTCTATTGGGGACATTTGGATAGCATTTTCAGTGTGTGTTCTATTGGGGACATTTGGATAGCATTTTCATTGTGTGTTCTATTGGGGACATTTGGATAGCAATTTCATTGTGTGTTCTATTGGGGACATTTGGATAGCATTTTCAGTGTGTGTTCTATTGGGGACATTTGGATAGCAATTTCATTGTGTGTTCTATTGGGGACATTTGGATAGCATTTTCATTGTGTGTTCTATTGGGGACATTTGGATAGCATTTTCATTGTGTGTTCTATTGGGGACATTTGGATAGCATTTTCAGTGTGTGTTCTATTGGAGACATTTGGATAGCATTTTCATTAAAGAGACACTATCGTATGGAATAAAAATATTATCAAATTTGAAATTTTCAGTACATATAGCAATACAAGAAGCACTGCTATTACACATTCTTCCATTTTAATTTTAATAATTATTTTCCAGTCCGCCTCCGTGGTCGAGTGGTTAAGGTCGCTGACTTGTATACCACTGTAACCTATCATCACTGATGGTCACGGGTTCGAGCCCCGCTCAGGCCGTGTCTCATTTATATGAAAAAGTTGGCAGTTTCTTACGGAGGTTGGTGCACCCAAGTACTGGTTAACCGCTGGAGCCTGCCCAGGAAAGGTGTTGTTAAGTAAACTGCCCGCCGGCGATATAGCCCAAAATGGTGCTGATGCAGGCGTAAAACCCGAAATATAACATAACATAATAATTATTTTCCATCTCCGTGGCCTAGTGGTTAATGCGTCCACCGATGAAGTGGGAGGTCGAAGGTTTGAACCTCTTCAGGGGTTCGTTCTGATATGGCCTAGCTCCTGGCATACAAGCATAGGATTCGGGAAGTACTGATATTCATAAAAAGAGGTTTCTCAAGTCAGAAATAGCTGACCCTTTGAATAGGGGTGACACTATAATAAACAAACAAGGCCCTAAAAAATAGGGGCGACACTATAATAAACAAACAAGGCCCTAAAAAATAGGGGCGACACTAATAAACAAACAAGGCCCTAAAAAATAGGGGCGACACTATAATAAACAAACAAGGCCCTAAAAAATAGGGGCGACACTATAATAAACAAACACTTTTACATGTATAACAAACTGAAAGTGAAAGTACCAGTTTGCTGAATCGGTTGGCCACGACCTGCCACGACCTGCGTACATTCGGAACGCTCTTTATCAGCAATCAGAACAGACATCAAAGATGTGTCACTCAAGCATTGTTTACATATGTTTGTTGATAAACGACGGTGCTATATAATATTTACTTGATTTGTTTTCGTTTTTCTGTTCGCATATTGTGATTACACAGTCTATAGAAGTCGTGATAGCGCAGTGGTGCGAAATACCTGGAGTTCATGCTAAGCTATAGCCGTTACGATTGTTGTTAAACACACAGTCTATAGAAGTCGTGATAGCGCAGTGGTGCGAAATGCCTGGAGTTCACACCAAGCTATAGCCGTTACGATTGTTGTTAAACACACAGTCTATAGAAGTCGTGATAGCGCAGTGGTGCGAAAAGAAGAGTTCATGCCAAGCTGTAGCCATTACGATTGTGCCCATATGCATGGCATTTAAATTCCACATTGCCTCTAGCTCCTGACGATGGATTCCATCAGGAATGATGTATCGAGAGTAATTAATGCAAGTTGTAGGAACTTGTTTCGCAATTGAGCTAACATAAATTTGTATAAATTAATGGAAATTCCGATTAGTGTCGCTTTACAGAAAATAGGATTTGAATAAAAGTTCCATTGATTTACAGTTGTGGATTTACGGCCATTTGAACATTTTTATAACACAAAGCTTATCTGCCATTGTTGGATTTTGAGCACGCTTGCCGGCAAGCATCAGTATAATGCCTAGTTGTGCAGTAATTTCCTTCTGGTTGGAGGATTTTTGCAGATTTACTGTCACTTGAACATTTTTATATCCTCTCCAAAACACATTGTTGCTTTTTCACCATGCTTGGCATGAAGCATCGGTATGATGTCTAGTTGTAACCCCTGGATTTATGGTCATTTTGACATGTTTTATAACGCAGCTTGTTCGGGCTTCATCTCCTAGTTGGATTTTCACCAAATTTGGCAAAGAAACATCGGTATGATGTCTAGCTTTTGCATAGTGTAACCCCGTTCTGGTGCATAGTGTATCCCCGTTCTGGTGCATAGTGTAACCCCGTTCTGGTGCATAGTGTATCCCCATTCTGGTGCATAGTGTAACCCCGTTCTGGTGCATAGTGTATCCCCGTTCTGGTGCATAGTGTAACCCCGTTCTGGTGCATAGTGTATCCCCATTCTGGTGCATAGTGTAACCCCATTCTGGTGCATAGTGTAACCCCATTCTGGTGCATAGTGTAACCCCATTCTTGTGCATAGTGTAACCCCGTTCTGGTGCATAGTGTAACCCCGTGCATAGTGTAACCCCATTCTGGTGTATAGTGTAACCCCGTTCTGGTGCATAGTGTGCCCGTTCTGGTGTGTAGTGTAACTCCGTTCTGATGCATAGTGTAACCCCATTCTGGTGCATAGTGTAACCCCGTTCTGGTGCATAGTGTAACCCCATTCTGGTGCATAGTGTAACCCCGTTCTGGTGCATAGTGTAACCCCGTTCTGGTGCATAGTGTAACCCCGTTCTGGTGCATAGTGTAACCCCGTTCTGGTGCATAGTGTAAACCCGTTCTGGTGCATAGTGTAACCCTGTTCTGGTGCATAGTGTAACCCCGTTCTGGTGCATAGTGTAACCCCGTTCTCGTGCATAGTGTAACCGTTCTCGTGCATAGTGTAACCCCGTTCTTGTGCATAGTGTAACCCTGTTCTTGTGCATAGTGTAACCCCGTTCTGGTGCGTAGTGTAACCTCATTCTGGTGCATAGTGTAACCCTGTTCTGGTGCATAGTGTATCCCCGTTCTGGTGCATAGTGTAACCCCATTCTGGTGCATAGTGTAACCCCGTTCTGGTGTGTAGTGTAACCCCATTCTGGTGCATAGTGTAACTGTTCTGGTGCATAGTGTAACCCCGTTCTTGTGCATAGTGTATCCCCATTCTGGTGCATAGTGTAACCCTGTGCTGGTGCATAGTGTATCCCCGTTCTGGTGCATAGTGTATCCCCGTTCTGGTGCATAGTGTATCCCCGTTCTGGTGCATAGTGTATCCCCGTTCTGGTGCATAGTGTAACCCCGTTCTGGTGCATAGTGTATCCCCATTCTGGTGCATAGTGTAACCCTGTTCTGGTGCGTAGTGTAACCCCGTTCTGGTGCATAGTGTATCCCCGTTCTGGTGCATAGTGTAACCCTGTTCTGGTGCGTAGTGTAACCCCATTCTGGTGCATAGTGTAACTGTTCTGGTGCATAGTGTAACCCCGTTCTTGTGCATAGTGTAACCCCATTCTGGTGCATAGTGTAACCCCATTCTGGTGCATAGTGTAACCCCATTCTTGTGCATAGTGTAACCCCGTTCTGGTGCATAGTGTAACCCCGTGCATAGTGTAACCCCATTCTGGTGCATAGTGTATCCCCATTCTGGTGTGTAGTGTAACCCCGTTCTGGTGCATAGTGTATCCCCGTTCTGGTGCATAGTGTATCCCCGTTCTGGTGCATAGTGTAACCCCGTTCTGGTGCATAGTGTAACCCCGTTCTGGTGCATAGTGTAACCCTGTTCTGGTGCATAGTGTAACCCCGTTCTGGTGCATAGTGTAACCCTGTTCTGGTGCATAGTGTAACCCCGTTCTTGTGCATAGTGTAACCCCATTCTGGTGCATAGTGTATCCCCGTTCTTGTGCGTTGTGTAACCCCGTTCTGGTGCATAGTGTATCCCCGTTCTGGTGCATAGTGTATCCCCGTTCTGGTGCATTGTGTAACCCCGTTCCTGTGCATAGTGTAACCCCGTTCTGGTGCGTAGTGTATCCCCATTCTGGTGCGTAGTGTAACCCCATTCTGGTGCATAGTGTATCCCCGTTCTGGTGCGTAGTGTAACCCCGTTCTGGTGCATAGTGTATCCCCGTTCTGGTGCATAGTATATCCCCATTCTGGTGCATTGTGTAACCCCGTTCTGGTGCATAGTGTAACCCCGTTCTGGTGCATAGTGTAACCCCATTCTGGTGCATAGTGTAACCCCGTTCTGGTGTGTAGTGTAACCCCGTTCTGGTGCATAGTGTAACCCCGTTCTGATGCATAGTGTAACTCTGTTCTGGTGCATAGTGTAACCCCATTCTGGTACATAGTGTAACCCCGTTCTGGTGCATAATGTAACCCCGTTCTGGTGCATAGTGTAACCCTGTTCTGGTTGGATGATATTTGGTATTTATTGCAATACTTTATATATTGCGCTTCCATGCTTTATTACTCCACTTAAGCCACAGTGAGACATATGTTTCTTCCAAGGCCAATCTCTAGTGTTAAATTTATAATCCTGTTTTGTATTTAACAGATGACAGAACTGTTGTGAAACCACAGAGAAATTTATTATCAAATCCCAGGTAAGACTCTTTTATCGCGCCATCAAATGCAATGTAAAAATATTTTATCATGCCATCAAATGCAATGTAAAAATATTTTATCATGCCATCAAATCCAATGTAAAAATATTTTATCATGTCATCAAATCCAATGTAAAAATATTTTATCGTGCCATCAAATCCAATGTAAAAATATTTTATCATGCCATCAAATCCAATGTAAACAATATTTTATCGTGCCATCAAATCAAATGTAAAAATATGTTATCATGCCATCGAATCAAATGTAAAAATATTTTATCTTGCCATCAAATCAAATGTAAATATATTTTATCGTGCCATCAAATAAAATGTAAAAATATTTTATCGTGCCATCAAATCAAATGTAAAAATATTTTATCGTGCCATCAAATGTAAGACATTTTTGTCAAATGTAAAACTCATTCCATCTAATGTGAAACTCGTTTTTATTGTGCCATCAAATGTAAGACATTTTTATCATGCCATCAAATGTAAAACTACTATCGTGCCATCAAATCAAATGTACGACATTTTTATCATGCCATCAAATGTAAAACTTTTTTTTATTGTGTCATCAAATCAAATGTAAAACTTTTTTTATCATGCCATCAAATCAAATGTTAAAAACTTTTTTTATTGTGCCATCAAATCAAATGTAAAAATATTTTATCGTGCCATCAAATCAAATGCAAAAATTATCGTGGCATCAACTCCAAGATAAGACACTTTTATGGTGGCATCTACTCCAAGGTAAGACACTTTTATCATGGCATCTACTCCAAGGTAAGACACTTATCATGGCATCTACTCCAAGGTAAGACACTTTTATCATGGCATCTACTCCAAGGTAAGACACTTTTATCATGGCATCAACTCCAAGGTAAGACACTTTTATCATGGCATCTACTCCAAGGTAAGACACTTTTATCGTGGCATCTACTCCAAGGTAAGACACTTTTATCGTGGCATCTACTCCAAGGTAAGACACTTTTATCATGGCATCTACTCCAAGGTAAGACACTTTTATCGTGGCATCTACTCCAAGGTAAGACACTTTTATCATGGCATCTACTCCAAGGTAAGACACTTTTATCATGGCATCTACTCCAAGGTAAGGCACTTTTATCATGGCATCTACTCCAAGGTAAGACACTTTTATCGTGGCATCAACTCCAAGGTAAGAATCGTTTATTACGTCTACACGTCGCCGAGCATAGGTTCCACCACTCTACGTCTACACGTCGCCGAGCATAGGTTCCACCACTCTACGTCTACCAATCACACTGCCGGCATTTATTCGGCATTTCTTCAGCATTACCAGCTGTTTGCAGGTGGCATAGTGAATAAATAATCTGTTTGCAGGTGGCATAGTGAATAAATAAGTTGTTTGCAGGTGGCATAGTGAATAAATAAACTGTTTGCAGGTGGCATAGTGAATAAATAAGCTGTTTGCAGGTGGCATAGTGAATAAATAAGCTGTTTGCAGGTGGCATAGTGAATAAATAAGCTGTTTGCAGGTGGCATAGTGAATACATAAGCTGTTTGCAGGTGGCATAGTGAATAAATAAGAGACATGTTTTTGAACAAGTTTATTTATTTTGAGTTTCTTTGGAGAATGTTATATGCTAACTTAATGACCAAGTTCCATCCTTCTGTCTAATACATTATACACCATCCTCTGTCTAATACATTATACACCATCCTCTGTCTAATACATTATACACCATCCTCTGTCTAATACAATATACACCATCCTCTGTCTAATACATTATACACCATCCTCTGTCTAATACATTATACACCATCCTCTGTCTAATACATTATACACCATCCTCTGTCTAATACATTATACACCATCCTCTGTCTAATACAATATACACCATCCTCTGTCTAATACATTATACACCATCCTCTGTCTAATACATTATACACCATCCTCTGTCTAATACAATATACACCATCCTCTGTCTAATACATTATACACCATCCTCTGTCTAATACATTATACACCATCCTCTGTCTAATACAATATACACCATCCTCTGTCTAATACATTATACACCATCCTCTGTCTAATACATTATACACCATCCTCTGTCTAATACAATATACACCATCCTCTGTCTAATACATTATACACCATCCTCTGTCTAATACATTATACACCATCCTCTGTCTAATACAATATACACCATCCTCTGTCTAATACATTATACACCATCCTCTGTCTAATACATTATACACCATCCTCTGTCTAATACAATATACACCATCCTCTGTCTAATACAATATACACTATCCTCTGTCTAATACATTATACACCATCCTCTGTCTAATACAATATACACCATCCTCTGTCTAATACATTATACACCATCCTCTGTCTAATACAATATACACCATCCTCTGTCTAATACATTATACACCATCCTCTGTCTAATACAATATACACAACAATACATCATGGACCAGAAATCAAGCAAGCAAAACGCCTGGAAATCGCGCCCAGCTGGAACCTTTGCGATTGTGCCCTTAATTAGGCAAATCATTTAAATTCCACATTGCCTCTTCTATCTCCCTCATGGCGATGGATTCCATCAGGAATGAGGTCTCCCTCTTCTATCTCCCTCATGGTGATGGATTCCATCAGGAATGAGGTCTCCCTCTTCTATCTCCCTCATGGCGATGGATTCCATCAGGAATGAGGTCTCCCTCTTCTATCTCCCTCGTGGCAATGGATTCCATCAGGAATGAGGTCTCCCTCTTCTATCTCCCTCGTGGCGATGGATTCCATCAGGAATGAGGTCTGGAGAGCGATTAATCTAATGTTGTAAAAATTTGTTTCGCAATCGAGCTAAAATAAATGTGTATAAATTAGTATGCGGGAGTGTCAGAGAGCCGTAGGCATTATTGTGTTTGGATCATCCATCCTCTTTTAGTTTTCATCCAAATAACATGCATAATCAAATGGGCCAGCACATATTGTTGGGAATTTCATGATCTATTAATTAATGCATCCCGGATTAGATTCTCAGAATGGGGAAGTATGTGAGCTGGTACTGTCGTCTTCTAATCGGACAGCTGGGTTTTCTCCGGGAACTCTGGTTTCCTCCCACACAAAGGTCCATATATCCGAGATCCGACAGTGATTAATATAGGTTGTTGAAGCTTCTATCATTGTGAAAGTCTATGCTTTATCTATCATTGTGAAAGTCTATGCTTTATCTATCATTGTGAAAGTCTATGCTTTATCTATCATTGTGAAAGTCTATGCTTTATCTATCATTGTGAAAGTCTATGCTTTATCTATCATTGTGAAAGTCTATTCTTTATCTATTTTGCTGCCGATTGATTCAAACAAGACTGAAATGAGTATTTATTTGTTGCAGCAATACTGGACAGATCAAGTGTGTAGTTACACTGCTCGGAGATATTCTATGTGAGGCAGTAAGTATAATACTATTTATACAACCCCCAGAATACAATGCAAACTACCCGACTTGTTCGTGATATCTCTAATTAGCATAAAGTAAAGTGTTTGTTTATTATAGTGTCACTCCTATTTAAAGGGCCAGTCATTTTTTCTGACCTTATGGACATCCTTGAAGGCAAGACATTATATTCAACAAGCTGTCGGCTGACCAACTGGCTATATCAGAATGAAACCCTGACGAGGTTCGAACCTTCGACCTCCCGCTCCATAGGCAGATGGATGCTTTAGTACCACTAGGCCACGCAGACGGTATACTATAAGTGGGCTCTGCATCATCTATGTGTAAATTATTTCAAACAATTCATATTGAGTGTGTCTCAATTTAATAACAACCAGTTGAGGTCTCGCCGACACATGAAGTCTGGAGTGATTAACTTAAAGTTAAATGTTCCACAATATCATGTTAAAGTTAAATGTTCCACAATATCATGTTAAAGTTAAATGTTCCACAATATCATGTTAAAGTTAAATGTTCCACAATATCATGTTAAAGTTAAATGTTCCACAATATCATGTTAAAGATAAATGTGTATAAACTAATATCCTTGTTTGGTTTTATCGTTTCAGGATATTAGCTTTAGACATAAATTGGGGAAAGAGAGTCATACGTTTAAAACGAAGATTGCTCCAGATAGTCAATGGAGTCTTCAGCAAGTACGTCGATTGTTGTGAATCCTACACTGCATAATCCGTATCAACCTATATTCAAACTGTCATATTTGTATAATGTTAACATTTAACAAGGGCTCATTCTAGAGGGCGCCTGGGGCGAAATACGAAATAGTTGCCTTCGTCATTTCTCCCTAAATTTTTTTTTTTTACAATTTTCATGCAACATATTGTCCAATAAGATACACTGACCCATTATAACCCACTCCTTCTATTCAAAATGGTAAAATTGTGACTTTTAACTCTATTTTGTTGAAATTTATTAAGTAACACAATTTAAGGGTGCAACCGTGCGCTGTCTCACTTCTCCCAAATATTATCACCTAGAATGAGCCCTGCTTCAATTAAGCAGCCACCTGTTCATTCCATGCCCTGCTTCAATTAAGCAGCCACCTGTTCATTCCATGCCCTGCTTCAATTAAGCAGCCACCTGTTCGTTCCAGGCCCTGCTTCAATTAAGCAGCCACCTGTTCGTTCCAGGCCCTGCTTCAATTAAGCAGCCACCTGTTCATTGTTACCTATGTCTCTTCCTACAAACGGAGACATATTGCCCTCTCTATGTTTCCCATGTCCAAGCTTCATCTCCAAAACGTCTTTTTGAATTCTCACTAAACTTGACGGGAAGCATTTTGTCTAGTATTGCATGTCGTAATCGCGTCCCGGAGATTTTGCGGATTTAACAGAAATCTTGTCTGCGCATCATCTCCAAACCCCCTTGTTTGTTTTACACCAATCTTGACAAGAAGCATCAATATGATGTCTACTTGTGCATATTATAATCCTGTTCTGGTTGGGCTATTTCATTTTGTGGATATACGGCCTTTTGAAAATGTTTGTCTGTCCTTTTGTCCGGTTCTACCTTGTCCGATTCTGCCTTGTCCGGTTCTACCGTGTCCGATTCTACCTTGTCCGGTTGTCCGCATTTCATCTCCACAAACACCCTATTTGGATTTTCAGCGAAGTGGGCACTTTGACGCATGTGAAATACTGTTCATTGACAGGATCAGAAAATTTAACTTAACGAAATTTGATATAAATGACGTAGCTAGTGCAAAATGATAGTATTTGATACAGACTTTGACCTGACCTTGACATAACTGACTTTGAGATAACGGAAGTATGTGCTCCATTATATCGACTCTTCACAGTGAAGATGATTGTTGTATCCGTTTGCATACCGCGTTATATAGAGAGAATATTAGGTTACTATCTTATAAAGCTTAATTTATTAAGTGTCTTGAAGAAAATATTTTTCGGAGACTAGTCTAATAATTTAAAATGTATAAGACCGTAACCTAATATTATATTTATCCTATCTTCTGATAAAAAGGAAGTTTTAGAGAGTACAGAATATTCATGAAGCACTATGATGTCACAAAACGTTTATTAGGTACTGACTAATAAAGCAAAGTTTATTAGGCAGCCGATTTTGAGCATTATTGTGCATGAATGTAGAATAAATAATATTATATCTTCTAAGACATGAATAAACTGGTGTACGGGGTTACATACATTGATAATAAACTGGTGTACAGGGTTACATACATTGATAATAAACTGGTGTACAGGGTTACATACATTGATAATAAACTGGTGTACGGGGTTACATACATTGATAATAAACTGGTGTACAGGGTTACATACATTGATAATAAACTTGTGTATGGGGTTACATACATTGATAATAAACTGGTGTACGGGGTTACATACATTGATAATAAACTGGTGTACGGGGTTACATACATTGATAATAAACTGGTGTACGGGGTTACATACATCGATAATAAACTGGTGTACGGGGTTACATACATCGATAATAAACTGGTGTATGGGGTTACATACATCGATAATAAACTGGTGTACGGGGTTACATACATTGATAATAAACTGGTGTACGGGGTTACATACATTGATAAATGTTTATTTGTGCTATCCAGCTGGCTTGCAGAAGGTCGGTTGTGACAACCGGGGTCGTCCTCCACCAACAATAGCTGGAGAGTCACCCTATGAACTAAGCTGTTAGTGCACCCGGGGTCGTCCTCCACCAACAATAGCTGGAGAGTCACCCTATGAACTAAGCTGTTTGTGCACCCAGGGTCTTCCTCCACCAACAATAGCTGGAGAGTCACCCTATGACCTAAGCTGTTAGTGCACCCGGGGTCTTCCTCCACCAACAATAGCTGGAGAGTCACCCTATGACCTAAGCTGTTAGTGCACCCGGGGTCGTCCTCCACCAATAATAGCTGGAGAGTCACCCTATGACCTAAGCTGTTAGTGCACCCGGGGTCTTCCTCCACCATCTAGCTGGAGAGTCACCCTATGACTACCTAAGCTGTTAGTGCACCCGGGGTCTTCCTCCACCAACAATAGCTGGAGAGTCACCCTATGACCTAAGCTGTTAGTGCACCCGGGGTCTTCCTCCACCAATAATAGCTGGAGAGTCACCATATGACCTAAGCTGTTAGTGCACCCGGGGTCGTCCTACACCAGTCTAGCTGGAGAGTCACCCTATGCCCTAAGCTGTTAGTGCACCCGAGGTCCTCCTCCACCAGTCTAGCTGGAGAGTCACCCTATGACCTAAGCTGTTAGTGCACCCGGGGTCGTCATCCACCAGTCTAGCTGGAGAGTCACCCTATGACCTAAGCTGTTAGTGCACCCAGGGTCGTCCTCCACCAGTCTAGCTGGAGAGTCACCATATGAACTAAACTGTTGGTGCCCCCGGGGTCGTCCTCCACCAGTCTAGCTGGAGAGGCACCCTATGACCTAAGCTGTTAGTGCACCCAGGGTCTTCCTCCACCAATAATAGCTGGAGAGTGACCCTATGAACTAAGCTGTTAGTGCACCCGGGGTCGTCCTCCACCAGTCTAGCTGGAGAGTCACCCTATGACCTAAGCTGTTAGTGCACCCAGGGTCGTCCTCCACCAATAATAGCTGGAGAGTCACCATATGACCTAAGCTGTTAGTGCACCCGGGGTCTTCCTCCACCAATAATAGCTGGAGAGTCGCCATATGACCTAAGCTGTTAGTGCACCCGGGGTCGTCCTCCACCAATAATAGCTGGAGAGTCACCCTATGACCTAAGCTGTTAGTGCACCCGGGGTCTTCCTCCACCAATAATAGCTGGAGAGCCACCATATGACCTAAGCTGTTAGTGCACCCGGGGTCTTCCTCCACCAATAATAGCTGGAGAGTCACCATATGACCTAAGCTGTTAGTGCACCCGGGGTCTTCCTCCATCAACAATAGCTGGAGAGTCACCCTATGACCTAAACTGTTAGTGCACCCGGGGTCGTCCTCCACCAGTCTAGCTGGAGAGTCACCCTATGACCTAAGCTGTTAGTGCACCCGGGGTCATCCTCCACCAGTCTAGCTGGAGAGTCACCCTATGAACTAAGCTGTTGGTGCACCCATGGTCGTCCTCCACCAGTCTAGCTGGAGAGTCACCCTATGAACTAAGCTGTTAGTGCACCTGAGGTCTTCCTCCACCAGTCTAGCTGGAGAGTCACCCTATGACCTAAGCTGTTAGTGCACCCGGGGTCGTCCTCCACCAATAATAGCTGGAGAGTCACCCTATGACCTAAGCTGTTAGTGCACCCGGGGTCTTCCTCCATCAACAATAGCTGGAGAGTCACCCTATGACCTAAGCTGTTAGTGCAGCCGGGGTCGTCCTCCACCAATAATAGCTGGAGAGTCACCATATGACCTAAGCTGTTAGTGCACCCGGGGTCGTCCTACACCAGTCTAGCTGGAGAGTCACCCTATGACCTAAGCTGTTAGTGCACCCGAGGTCTTCCTCCACCATCTAGCTGGAGAGTCACCCTATGACCTAAGCTGTTAGTGCACCCGGGGTCGTCCTCCACCATCTAGCTGGAGAGTCACCCTATGACCTAAGCTGTTAGTGCACCCGGGGTCGTCCTCCACCAGTCTAGCTGGAGAGTCACCCTATGAACTAAGCTGTTAGTGCACCCAGGGTCTTCCTCCACCAATATAGCTGGAGAGTCACCCTATGAACTAAGCTGTTAGTGCACCCGGGGTCTTCCTCCACCAACAATAGCTGGAGAGTCACCCTATGACCTAAGCTGTTAGTGCACCCGGGGTCTTCCTCCACCAACAATAGCTGGAGAGTCACCCTATGACCTAAGCTGTTAGTGCACCCGGGGTCGTCCTCCACCAATAATAGCTGGAGAGTCACCCTATGACCTAAGCTGTTAGTGCACCCGGGGTCTTCCTCCACCAACAATAGCTGGAGAGTCACCCTATGACCTAAGCTGTTAGTGCACCCGGGGTCTTCCTCCACCAACAATAGCTGGAGAGTCACCCTATGACCTAAGCTGTTAGTGCACCCGGGGTCTTCCTCCACCAACAATAGCTGGAGAGTCACCATATGACCTAAGCTGTTAGTGCACGGGGTCTTCCTCCACCAATAATAGCTGGAGAGCCCATATGACCTAAGCTGTTAGTGCACCCGGGTCTTCCTCCACCAACAATAGCTGGAGAGTCACCATATGACCTAAGCTGTTAGTGCACCCGGGGTCTTCCTCCACCAATAATAGCTGGAGAGTCACCATATGACCTAAGCTGTTAGTGCACCCGGGGTCTTCCTCCACCAATAATAGCTGGAGAGTCACCCTATGAACTAAGCTGTTAGTGCACCCGGGGTCTTCCTCCACCAATAATAGCTGGAGAGTCACCATATGACCTAAGCTGTTAGTGCACCCGGGGTCTTCCTCCACCAATAATAGCTGGAGAGTCACCCTATGACCTAAGCTGTTAGTGCACCCGGGGTCTTCCTCCACCAATAATAGCTGGAGAGTCACCCTATGACCTAAGCTGTTAGTGCACCCGGGGTCTTCCTCCACCAATAATAGCTGGAGAGCCGCCATATGACCTAAGCTGTTAGTGCACCCAGGGTCTTCCTCCATCAACAATAGCTGGAGAGTCACCCTATGACCTAAGCTGTTAGTGCACCCGGGGTCGTCCTCCACCAGTCTAACTGGAGAGTCACCCTATGAACTAAGCTGTTGGTGCACCCAGGGTCTTCCTCCACCAGTCTAGCTGGAGAGTCACCCTATGACCTAAGCTGTTAGTGCACCCGGGGTCATCCTCCACCAGTCTAGCTGGAGAGTCACCCTATGAACTAAGCTGTTGGTGCACCCAGGGTCGTCCTCCACCAGTCTAGCTGGAGAGTCACCCTATGACCTAAGCTGTTAGTGCACCCAGGGTCTTCCTCCACCAGTCTAGCTGGAGAGTCCCTATGACCTAAGCTGTTAGTGCACCCAGGGTCGTCCTCCACCATCTAGCTGGAGAGTCACCCTATGACCTAAGCTGTTAGTGCACCCGGGGTCGTCCTCCACCAGTCTAGCTGGAGAGTCACCCTATGACCTAAGCTGTTGGTGCACCCGGGGTCTTCCTCCACCAACTAGCTGGAGAGTCACCCTATGACCTAAGCTGTTAGTGCACCCGGGGTCGTCCTCCACCAATAATAGCTGGAGAGTCACCCTATGACCTAAGCTGTTAGTGCACCCGGGGTCGTCCTCCACCAGTCTAGCTGGAGAGTCACCCTATGACCCGGGGTCGTCCTCCACCAGTGTAGCTGGAGAGTCACCCTATGACCCGGGGTCGTCCTCCACCAGTCTAGCTGGAGAGTCACCCTTGCACCCGGGGTCCTCCTCCACCAGTCTAGCTGGAGAGTCACCCTTGCACCGGGGTCGTCCTCCACCAGTCTAGCTGGAGAGTCACCCTTGCACCCGGGGTCGTCCTCCACCAGTCTAGCTGGAGAGTCACCCTATGACCCGGGGTCGTCCTCCACCAGTCTAGCTGGAGAGTCACCCTATGACCCGGGGTCGTCCTCCACCAGTCTAGCTGGAGAGTCACCCTATGACCCGGGGTCATCCTCCACCAGTCTAGCTGGAGAGTCACCCTATGACCGGGGTCGTCCTCCACCAGTCTAGCTGGAGAGTCACCTATGAACTAAGCTGTTAGTGCACCCGGTGAATCGTCCTCCACCAGTCTAGCTGGAGAGTCACCCTATGACCCGGGGTTGTCCTCCACCAGTCTAGCTGGAGAGTCACCCTATGAACTAAGCTGTTAGTGCACCCGGGGTCGTCCTCCACCAGTCTAGCTGGAGAGTCACCCTATGAACTAAGCTGTTGGTGCACCCGGGGTCGTCCTCCACCAGTCTAGCTGGAGAGTCACCCTATGACCTAAGCTGTTGGTGTACCCGGGGTCGTCCTCCACCAGTCTAGCTGGAGAGTCACCCTATGAACTAAGCTGTTGTGTGAATTTAAGCTCCAAAAATAGAATTGTTTTGTGCTCCATACAGGTACAGGATGCTGGCAATCACCTGGGAGAGACACTGTCCATCTTCATGTCTCAAGGCACCGACTATAAATATACATCTGCTAAGGAAGTGCTTATGGTAATGTATCGTCAAATATATAGGAATTTGGAAACTTGTCACTTAAAACGTTATTTTGCAAACTCATCGTATTTAATTCAGATGAAAAGACACCAGTCGGAGGTTCACACCCGGGGTCTCTCACTTACAGAGCGATTGCTCTACCAACTGAGCTAACTTAGCTGCCTACATAACATCTCGCATAAAGAGCTTATTTTATATTACGTATGTGGTTTTAGATGTATTTATATCACATAACTTTGCTTGTATTCAGTGTAATACAGTCATCTTGTACCGTCATTTCTTAATATGTACACACCTGGAAGCATTCTGATTGGTTGAGTGAATAATCTGTATAATTTATAAATTAACCTTTAATGTGTGCTATTTGAATTGATACATAATGTTAATTGTAAGACAAACTATGATTTAAAAGAAGTCTGGACGCAATTATAGTGCAGTATAAAACATAAATATAGCGCAGTATGAAACATAAATATAGCGCAGTATGAAACATAAATATAGCGTAGTATGAAACATAAATATAGCGCAGTATGAAACATAAATATAGCGCAGTATGAAACATAAATATAGCGCAGTATGAAACATAAATATAGCGCAGTATGAAACATAAATATAGCGCAGTATGAAACATAAATATAGCGCAGTATGAAACATAAATATAGCGCAGTATGAAACATAAATATAGCGCAGTATGAAACATAAATATAGCGCAGTATAAAACATAAATATAGCGCAGTATAAAACATAAATATAGCGCAGTATGAAACATAAATATAGCGTAGTATGAAACATAAATATAGCGCAGTATAAAACATAAATATAGCACAGTATGAAACATAAATATAGCGCAGTATAAAACATAAATATAGCGCAGTATAAAACATAAATATAGCGCAGTATAAAACATAAATATAGCGCAGTATGAAACATAAATATAGCGCAGCATAAAACATAAATATAGCATAGTATGAAACATAAATATAGCGTAGTATGAAACATAAATATAGCGTAGTATGAAACATAAATATAGCGCAGTATGAAACATAAATATAGCGTAGTATGAAACATAAATATAGCGTAGTATGAAACATAAATATAGCGTAGTATGAAACATAAATATAGCGTAGTATGAAACATAAATATAGCGCAGTATGAAACATAAATATAGCGTAGTATGAAACATAAATATAGCGTAGTATGAAACATAAATATAGCGCAGTATGAAACATAAATATAGCGTAGTATGAAACATAAATATAGCGCAGTATAAAACATAAATATAGCGTAGTATGAAACATAAATATAGCGCAGTATAAAACATAAATATAGCGTAGTATGAAACATAAATATAGCGTAGTATGAAACATAAATATAGCGTAGTATGAAACATAAATATAGCGCAGTATGAAACATAAATATAGCGCAGTATGAAACATAAATATAGCGCAGTATAAAACATAAATATAGCGCAGTATGAAACATAAATATAGCGCAGTATGAAACATAAATAGAAGGCTGATTTGCATAGTGATGTCATGACAATTGGCACCAAAATGAAAGTAGCAACGTTATTTATTAAAATGAGCGCGCTGTGCGAGAGCGCTGTGGTAATGTGATAAAAGGATCTTACACTCATGATGATTTCATACCATTATAAAGTATGGTATGAAATCACCATCAGTTCACTTGTTCTAAATGATTTTATATTATGTTCACTTGTTCTAAATGATTTTATATTATGTTCACTTGTTCTAAATGATTTTATATTATGTTCACTTGTTCTAAATGATTTTATATTATGTTCACTTGTTCTAAATGATTTTATATTATGTTCACTGGTTCTAAATGATTTTATATTATGTTCACTTGTTCTAAATGACTATATTATGTTCACTTGTTCTAAATGATTTTATATTATGTTCACTTGTTCTAAATGATTTTATATTATGTTCACTGGTTCTAAATGACTATATTATGTTCACTGGTTCTAAATGATTTTATATTATGTTCACTTGTTCTAAATGATTTTATATTATGTTCACTTGTTCTAAATGATTTTATATTATGTTCACTGGTTCTAAATGATTTTATATTATGTTCACTTGTTCTAAATGACTATATTATGTTCACTTGTTCTAAATGATTTTATATTATGTTCACTTGTTCTAAATGATTTTATATTATGTTCACTGGTTCTAAATGACTATATTATGTTCACTGGTTCTAAATGATTTTATATTATGTTCACTTGTTCTAAATGATTTTATATTATGTTCACTTGTTCTAAATGATTTTATATTATGTTCACTGGTTCTAAATGATTTTATATTATGTTCACTTGTTCTAAATGATTTTATATTATGTTCACTGGTTCTAAATGATTTTATGTTATGTTCACTGGTTCTAAATGATTTTATATTATGTTCACTGGTTCTAAATGACTATATTATGTTCACTGGTTCTAAATGATTTTATATTATGTTCACTTGTTCTAAATGATTTTATATTATGTTCACTTGTTCTAAATGATTTTATATTATGTTCACTGGTTCTAAATGATTTTATATTATGTTCACTTGTTCTAAATGACTATATTATGTTCACTTGTTCTAAATGATTTTATATTATGTTCACTTGTTCTAAATGATTTTATATTATGTTCACTGGTTCTAAATGATTTTATATTATGTTCACTGGTTCTAAATGATTTTATATTATGTTCACTGGTTCTAAATGATTTTATATTATGTTCACTGGTTCTAAATGATTTTATATTATGTTCACTGGTTCTAAATGATTTTATATTATGTTCACTGGTTTTAAATGATTTTATGCTACCGTATATTCCCTATTTAACACCCCCCTCCTAGTGAACCCTCCTCAGTCATTTTTGAAAAAAGTGAAAATTAATAAACTATATTCCAGGATGAAGGTAAATATCCCATTTCAACACATTTTTAATGATAATTCCAATTGCAGCACTGATTGATAAATCCAAGCACAGATAGAACACTTTAAATGATATAAATAAACTGTATGTTCATAATGAAAACATCTCAAATATATATTCCAGTATTAAAACACACGTCGTGTTCACCAAGATTCATTCAAGATAATTCTAAAAATAAACACACTGAAAATTACGTCCTGCACAACCGTCCAATTAAATCAGGGTCAGTGAAAGTAAAAGTGTGCTCTACACATAATTATTTTAATATGCCCTTACATGAAAGCAGAATCATTTTGATTGACATCTGTGTTCCTGATTGACATTATGTGTTCCTGATTGACATCTGTGTTCCTGATTGACATTATGTGTTCCTGATTGACATCTGTGTTCCTGATTGACATTATGTGTTCCTGATTGACATCTGTGTTCCTGATTGACATCTGTGTTCCTGATTGACATCTGTGTTCCTGATTGACATCTCTGTGTTCCTGATTGACATATGTGTTCCTGATTGACATCTGTGTTCCTGATTGACATCTGTGTTCCTGATTGACATCTGTGTTCCTGATTGACATCTGTGTTCTTGACATCTGTGTTCCTGATTGACCTCTGTGTTCCTGATTGACATATGTGTTCCTGATTGACATCTATGTGTTCCTGATTGACATCTGTGTTCCTGATTGACATCTGTGTTCCTGATTGACATCTGTGTTCCTGATTGACATCTGTGTTCCTGATTGACATCTATGTGTTCCTGATTGACATCTGTGTTCCTCATTGACATCTGTGTTCCTGATTGACATCTGTGTTCCTGATTGACATCTGTGTTGCTGATTGACATCTGTGTTCCTGATTGACATCTGTGTTCCTGATTGACATCTCTGTGTTCCTGATTGACATATGTGTTCCTGATTGACATCTGTGTTCCTGATTGACATTATGTGTTCCTGATTGACATCTGTGTTCCTGATTGACATTATGTGTTCCTGATTGACATCTGTGTTCCTGATTGACATCTGTGTTCCTGATTGACATCTGTGTTCCTGATTGACATCTCTGTTCCTGATTGACATATGTGTTCCTGATTGACATCTGTGTTCCTGATTGACATCTGTGTTCCTGATTGACATCTGTGTTCCTGATTGACATCTGTGTTCTTGACATCTGTGTTCCTGATTGACCTCTGTGTTCCTGATTGACATATGTGTTCCTGATTGACATCTATGTGTTCCTGATTGACATCTGTGTTGCTGATTGACATCTGTGTTCCTGATTGACATCTCTGTGTTCCTGATTGACATCTCTGTTCCTGATTGACATCTGTGTTCCTGATTGACATCTGTGTTCCTGATTGACATCTATGTGTTCCTGATTGACATCTGTGTTCCTGATTGACATCTGTGTTCCTGATTGACATCTGTGTTCCTGATTGACATCTGTGTTGCTGATTGACATCTGTGTTCCTGATTGACATCTCTGTGTTCCTGATTGACATCTCTGTGTTCCTGATTGACATCTGTGTTCCTGATTGACATCTCTGTGTTCCTGATTGACATATGTGTTCCTGATTGAAATCTGTGTTCCTGATTGACATATGTGTGTTCCTGATTGACATCTGTGTTCCTGATTGACATCTGTGTTCCTGATTGACATCTCTGTGTTCCTGATTGACATCTGTGTTCCTGATTGACATCTGTGTTCCTGATTGACATCTGTGCTCCTGATTGACATCTGTGTTCCTGATTGACATCTCTGTTCCTGATTGACATCTCTGTGTTCCTGATTGACATCTCTGTGTTCCTGATTGACATCTCTGTGTTCCTGATTGACATCTGTGTTCCTGATTGACATCTCTGTGTTCCTGATTGACATCTGTGTTCCTGATTGACATCTCTGTGTTCCTGATTGACATCTGTTTTCCTGATTGACATCTGTGTTCCTGATTGACATCTCTGTGTTCTTGATTGACATCTCTGTGTTCCTGATTGACATCTCTGTATTCCTGATTGACATCTGTGTTCCTGATGAAACACAGCAGTGAGTTGTGGTTGGTTGAGAGGTCACATTTGTGCCAAATAAACTCTAGCGAGATCAAACATGTGGGTGTGGCTTTACAGCTTTGATGTGATAGATCAAAAGAATTTTTGTTTACCAAATGTATGTGTGTTTACATTGTGTATATTACAGTAATATACATATATGTAGAGGAATTTTGAGAACAAGTAAGTAACAATTAACTATTAAAATGATCAGTGCTTAAATGCCGTTTTGTTTAAAATTCAGGAATATACGCCCGTATACATTATTGTGTAAATATGTCGGCCAATAATATCAGGATCCACTTGATTGACATAATCCATACCCCTGTTAATACATCGGCAATCCATACCCCTGTTAATAATGCACACATCGGCAATCCATACTCCTGTTAATACAGCACACATCGGCAATCCATACCCCTGTTAATAATGCACACATCGGCAATCCATACCCCTGTTAATAATGCACACATTGGCAATCCATACCCCTGTTAATACAGCACACATCGGCAATCCATACCCCTGTTAATAATGCACACATCGGCAATCCATACCCCTGTTAATAATGCACACATCGGCAATCCATACCCCTGTTAATAATGCACACATCGGCAATCCATACCCCTGTTAATAATGCACACATCGGCAATCCATACCCCTGTTAATAATGCACACATCGGCAATCCATACCCCTGTAAACACACACAACCAACCCTAATAATGCACACATCGGCAATCCATACCCCTGTTAATAATGCACACATCGGCAATCCATACCCCTGTTAATAATGCACACATCGGCAATCCATACCCCTGTTAATAATGCACACATCGGCAATCCATACCCCTGTTAATAATGCACACATCGGCAATCCATACCCCTGTTAATAATGCACACATCGCAATCCATACCCCTGTTAATAATGCACACATCGGCAATCCATACCCTGTTATAATGCACACATCGGCAATCCATACCCCTGTTAATAATGCACACATCGGCAATCCATACCCCTGTTAATAATGCACACATCGGCAATCCATACCCCTGTTAATAATGCACACATCGGCAATCCATACCCCTGTTAATACACACACATCGGCAATCCATACCCTGTTAATAATGCACACATCGGCAATCCATACCCCTGTTAATAATGCACACATCGGCAATCCATACCCCTGTAATAATGCACACATTGGCAATCCATACCCTGTTAATACAGCACACATCGGCAATCCATACCCCTGTTAATAATGCACACATCGGCAATCCATACCCCTGTTAATACAGCACACATAGGCAATCCATACCCTGTTAATAATGCACACATTGGCAATCCATACCCCTGTTAATAATGCACACATCGGCAATCCATACCCCTGTTAATAATGCACACATTGGCAATCCATACCCCTGTTAATAATGCACACATCGGCAATCCATACCCCTGTTAATAATGCACACATCGGCAATCCATACCCCTGTTAATAATGCACACATTGGCAATCCATACCCCTGTTAATAATGCACACATCGGCAATCCATACCCTGTGTAATAATGCACACATCGGCAATCCATACCCTGTTAATAATGCACACATCGGCAATCCATACCCTGTTAATAATGCACACATCGGCAATCCATACCCTGTTAATAATGCACACATCGGCAATCCATACCCCTGTTAATAATGCAACATCGGCAATCCATACCCCTGTTAATAATGCACACATCGGCAATCCATACCCCTGTTAATAATGCACACATCGGCAATCCATACCCCTGTTAATAATGCACACATCGGCAATCCATACCCCTGTTAATAATGCACACATCGGCAATCCATACCCCTGTTAATAATGCACACATCGGCAATCCATACCCCTGTTAATAATGCACACATCGGCAATCCATACCCCTGTTAATAATGCACACATCGGCAATCCATACCCCTGTTAATAATGCACACATCGGCAATCCATACCCCTGTTAATAATGCACACATCGGCAATCCATACCCTGTTAATAATGCACACATCGGCAATCCATACCCCTGTTAATAATGCACACATTGGCAATCCATACCCCTGTTAATACAGCACACATCGGCAATCCATACCCCTGTTAATAATGCACACATCGGCAATCCATACCCCTGTTAATACAGCACACATCGGCAATCCATACCCCTGTTAATAATGCACACATCGGCAATCCATACCCCTGTTAATAATGCAACATCGGCAATCCATACCCTGTTAATAATGCACACATCGGCAATCCATACCCCTGTTAATAATGCACACATCGGCAATCCATACCCCTGTTAATAATGCACACATGGCAATCCATACCCTGTTAATAATGCACACATCGGCAATCCATACCCCTGTTAATAATGCACACATCGGCAATCCATACCCCTGTTAATAATGCACACATTGGCAATCCATACCCCTGTTAATAATGCACACATCGGCAATCCATACCCCTGTTAATAATGCACACATCGGCAATCCATACCCCTGTTAATAATGCACACATCGGCAATCCATACCCCTGTTAATAATGCACACATCGGCAATCCATACCCCTGTTAATAATGCACACATCGGCAATCCATACCCCTGTTAATAATGCACACATCGGCAATCCATACCCCTGTTAATAATGCACACATCGGCAATCCATACCCCTGTTAATAATGCACACATCGGCAATCCATACCCCTGTTAATAATGCACACATCGGCAATCCATACCCCTGTTAATAATGCACACATCGGCAATCCATACCCCTGTTAATAATGCACACATCGGCAATCCATACCCCTGTTAATAATGCACACATCGGCAATCCATACCCCTGTTAATAATGCACACATCGGCAATCCATACCCCTGTTAATAATGCACACATCGGCAATCCATACCCCTGTTAATAATGCACACATCGGCAATCCATACCCCTGTTAATAATGCACACATGGCAATCCATACCCTGTTAATAATGCACACATCGGCAATCCATACCCCTGTTAATAATGCACACATCGGCAATCCATACCCTGTTAATAATGCACACATCGGCAATCCATACCCCTGTTAATAATGCATACATCGGCAATCCATACCCCTGTTAATAATGCACACATCGGCAATCCATACCCTGTTAATAATGCACACATCGGCAATCCATACCCCTGTTAATAATGCACACATCGGCAATCCATACCCCTGTTAATAATGCACACATCGGCAATCCATACCCCTGTTAATAATGCACACATCGGCAATCCATACCCTGTTAATAATGCACACATCGGCAATCCATACCCCTGTTAATAATGCACACATCGGCAATCCATACCCCTGTTAATAATGCACACATCGGCAATCCATACCCTGTTAATAATGCCACATCGGCAATCCATACCCCTGTTAATAATGCACACATCGGCAATCCATACCCCTGTTAATAATGCACACATCGGCAATCCATACCCCTGTTAATAATGCACACATCGGCAATCCATACCCCTGTTAATAATGCACACATCGGCAATCCATACCCCTGTTAATAATGCACACATCGGCAATCCATACCCCTGTTAATAATGCACACATCGGCAATCCATACCCCTGTTAATAATGCACACATCGGCAATCCATACCCCTGTTAATAATGCACACATCGGCAATCCATACCCCTGTTAATAATGCACACATCGGCAATCCATACCCCTGTTAATAATGCACACATCGGCAATCCATACCCCTGTTAATAATGCACACATTGGCAATGATTGTTGTGTACATTGATAAATAGCACTGCTTTGTTTGGGTAGGTGCGAAAGTCATTAGCGATGCTTTGTTGGAAGTTTGGATAAAATCGTCAAGCACAAGTCATATAACAATGCATATAGTATACCTACACTTTCTATACACCACCATATCGGACGCCGTTTACCTGTATATATAGCACCGAGCATATAGTATACCTACACTTTCTATACACCACCATATCGGACGCCGTTTACCTGTATATATAGCACCGAGCATATAGTATACCTACACTTTCTATACACCACCATATCGGACGCCGTTTACCTGTATATATAGCACCGAGCATATAGTATACCTACACTTTCTATACACCACCATATCGGACGCCGTTTACCTGTATATATAGCACCGAGCATATAGTATACCTACACTTTCTATACACCACCATATCGGACGCCGTTTACCTGTATATATAGCACCGAGCATATAGTATACCTACACTTTCTATACACCACCATATCGGACGCCGTTTACCTGTATATATAGCACCGAGCATTGCGCAGCAAATTGCTGTGGAAAAATTACACTGAGAAATACGCCGTACATGCGTGAACACTGCCTTACATGCGTGAACACTGCCTTACATGCGTGAACACTGCCTTACATGCACGAACACTGCCTTACATGCGCGAACACTGCCGTACATGCGCGAACACTGCCGTACATGCGCGAACACTGCCTTACATGCGTGAACACTGCCATACATGCGCGAACACTGCCTTACATGCGCGAACACTGCCTTACATGCGCGAACACTGCCGTACATGCGCGAACACTGCCTTACATGCGCGAACACTGCCGTACATGCGTGAACACTGCCTTACATGCGCAAACACTGCCTTACATGCGTGAACACTGCCTTACATGCGCGAACACTGCCGTACATGCGCCATGCGCGAACACTGCCGTACATGCGCGAACACTGCCGTACATGCGCGAACACTGCCGTACATGCGCGAACACTGCCGTACATGCGCGAACACTGCCTTACATGTGCGAACACTGCCGTACATGCGCGAACACTGCCGTACATGCGCGAACACTGCCGTACATGCGCGAACACTGCCGTACATGCGCGAACACTGCCGTACATGCGCAAACACTGCCGTACATGCGCGAACACTGCCGTACATGCGCGAACACTGCCTTACATGCGCGAACACTGCCGTACATGCGTGAACACTGCCTTACATGCGCAAACACTGCCTTACATGCGCGAACACTGCCTTACATGCGCGAACACTGCCGTACATGCGCCATGCGCGAACACTGCCGTACATGCGCGAACACTGCCGTACATGCGCGAACACTGCCGTACATGCGCGAACACTGCCGTACATGCGCGAAAACTGCCTTACATGTGCGAACACTGCCGTACATGCGCGAACACTGCCGTACATGCGCGAACACTGCCGTACATGCGCGAACACTGCCGTACATGCGCAAACACTGCCGTACATGCGCGAACACTGCCGTACATGCGCGAACACTGCCTTACATGCGCGAACACTGCCTTACATGCGCGAACACTGCCTTACATGCGCGAACACTGCCGTACATGCGTGAACACTGCCTTACATGCGCGAACACTGCCGTACAGGCGTGAACACTGCCTTACATGCGCGAACACTGCCTTAGATGCGCGAACACATCCTTACATGCGCGAACACTGCCGTACATGCGTGAACACTGCCATACATGCGCGAACACTGCCGTACATGCGCGAACACTGTCGTACATGCGCAAACACTGCCTTACATGCGTGAACACTGCCGTACATGCGCGAACACTGTCGTACATGCGCGAACACTGCCGTACATGCGCGAACACTGCCGTACATGCACGAACACTGCCGTACATGCGCGAACACTGCCGTACATGCGCGAACACTGTCGTACATGCGCGAACACTGTCGTACATGCGCGAACACTGCCGTACATGCGCGAACACTGCCGTACATGCGCGAACACTGTCGTACATGCGCGAACACTGCCGTACATGCGCGAACACTGCCGTACATGCGCGAACACTGCCGTACATGCGCAAACACTGTCTTACCAGTAATTGCATTGTTTATCATGCAATAGAATTTCGCTGTGTTTTATCATATTTATAAATATTTAATTTGTAACATGTAACGGCCCCAGGGGCGTTAAATAGGGAATATACGGTATGTTCTTTGGTTTTAGAGGGATTTACATGCTTTGGAGAATTTTATATTGCATTCAAACATTTTAGAAGATTTTATATTATGTTCACAGATTTTAGAGGATTTGTTGAAATTGCTCATATCAGGAAGAACTTGTCTGTCGTTTCCCAAGAGAAAATCTATAGACGAATTAGTGAGAAACACATCCACGGTAGGTAGTAGTTCATTGTGAAACACATCCATGGTAGGCAGTAGTTCATTGTGAAACACATCCATGGTAGGTAGTAGTTCATTGTGACACATCCACGGTAGGTAGTAGTTCATTGTGAAACACATCCATGGTAGGTAGTAGTTCATTGTGAAACACATCCATGGTAGGTAGTAGTTCATTGAGAGACATCCATGGTAGGTAGTAGTTCATTGAGAAACACATCCACGGTAGGTAGTAGTTCATTGTGACACATCCACGGTAGGTAGTAGTTCATTGTGAAACACATCCATGGTAGGTAGTAGTTCATTGAGAGACATCCACGGTAGGTAGTAGTTCATTGAGAAACACATCCACGGTAGGTAGTAGTTCATTGAGAAACACCTCAACGGTAGGTAGTAGTTCATTGAGAAACACCTCAATGGTAGGTAGTAGTTCATTGAGAAACACCTCAATGGTAGGTAGTAGTTCATTGTGAAACACATCAACGGTAGGTAGTAGTTCATTGAGAAACACCTCAACGGTAGGTAGTAGTTCATTGAGAAACACCTCAACGGTAGGTAGTAGTTCATTGAGAAACACCTCAACGGTAGGTAGTAGTTCATTGAGAAACACCTCAACGGTAGGTAGTAGTTCATTGTGACACATCCACGGTAGGTAGTAGTTCATTGAGAAACACCTCAACGGTAGGTAGTAGTTCATTGTGACACATCCACGGTAGGTAGTAGTTCATTGAGAAACACCTCAATGGTAGGTAGTAGTTCATTGTGACACATCCACGGTAGGTAGTAGTTCATTGAGAAACACCTCAACGGTAGGTAGTAGTTCATTGAGAGACATCCACAGTAGGTAGTAGTTCATTGAGAAACACCTCAACGGTAGGTAGTAGTTCATTGTGACACATCCACGGTAGGTAGTAGTTCATTGTGAAGCACATCCACGGTAGGTAGTAGTTCATTTAGAGACATCCACGGTAGGTAGTAGTTCATTGTGAAACACATCCATGGTAGGTAGTAGTTCATTGTGACACATCCACGGTAGGTAGTAGTTCATTGTGAAACACATCCATGGTAGGTAGTAGTTCATTGTGAAACACATCCATGGTAGGTAGTAGTTCATTGTGAAGCACATCCATGGTAGGTAGTAGTTCATTTAGAGACATCCACGGTAGGTAGTAGTTCATTGTGAAACACATCCATGGTAGGTAGTAGTTCATTGTGACACATCCACGGTAGGTAGTAGTTCATTGTGAAACACATCCATGGTAGGTAGTAGTTCATTGTGAAACACATCCATGGTAGGTAGTAGTTCATTGAGAGACATCCACGGTAGGTAGTAGTTCATTGAGAAACACATCCACGGTAGGTAGTAGTTCATTGTGACACATCCACGGTAGGTAGTAGTTCATTGTGAAACACATCCATGGTAGGTAGTAGTTCATTGAGAGACATCCACGGTAGGTAGTAGTTCATTGAGAAACACATCCACGGTAGGTAGTAGTTCATTGAGAAACACCTCAACGGTAGGTAGTAGTTCATTGAGAAACACCTCAATGGTAGGTAGTAGTTCATTGTGACACATCCACGGTAGGTAGTAGTTCATTGAGAAACACCTCAACGGTAGGTAGTAGTTCATTGTGACACATCCACGGTAGGTAGTAGTTCATTGAGAAACACCTCAACGGTAGGTAGTAGTTCATTGTGACACATCCACGGTAGGTAGTAGTTCATTGAGAAACACCTCAACGGTAGGTAGTAGTTCATTGAGAGACATCCACAGTAGGTAGTAGTTCATTGAGAAACACCTCAATGGTAGGTAGTAGTTCATTGTGACACATCCACGGTAGGTAGTAGTTCATTGTGAAGCACATCCACGGTAGGTAGTAGTTCATTTAGAGACATCCACGGTAGGTAGTAGTTCATTGTGAAACACATCCATGGTAGGTAGTAGTTCATTTAGAGACATCCACGGTAGGTAGTAGTTCATTGTGAAGCACATCCACGGTAGGTAGTAGTTCATTGTGAAGCACATCCATGGTAGGTAGTAGTTCATTGTGACACATCCACGGTAGGTAGTAGTTCATTGTGAAGCACATCCATGGTAGGTAGTAGTTCATTGTGACACATCCACAGTAGGTAGTAGTTCATTGTGAAACACATCCATGGTAGGTAGTAGTTCATTGAGACACATCCACGGTAGGTAGTAGTTCATTGTGAAGCACATCCACGTTAGGTAGTAGTTCATTGTGACACATCCACGGTAGGTAGTAGTTCATTGTGAAACACATCCACGGTAGGTAGTAGTTCATTGAGAAACACCTCAACGGTAGGTAGTAGTTCATTGTGAAACACATCAACGGTAGGTAGTAGTTCATTGAGAAACACCTCAACGGTAGGTAGTAGTTCATTGAGAAACACCTCAACGGTAGGTAGTAGTTCATTGAGAAACACCTCAACGGTAGGTAGTAGTTCATTGAGAAACACATCCACGGTAGGTAGTAGTTCATTGAGAAACACATCCACAGTAGGTAGTAGTTCATTGAGAAACACATCCACGGTAGGTAGTAGTTCATTGAGAAACACATCCACTGTAGGTAGTAGTTCATTGTGAAACACATCCACGGTAGGTAGTAGTTCATTGAGAAACACATCCACGGTAGGTAGTAGTTCATTGAGAAACACATCCACGGTAGGTAGTAGTTCATTGAGAAACACATCCACTGTAGGTAGTAGTTCATTGAACTGGCTCTTTATAAATAATTCATTTATCATCAATCGCCCTATTTCCATGCACCACCCTTTTTCGCAAAAACAGACCAATATTCACCTTTTATTTCGAAAATATGTAAATGTTGAAACGTTTCATGTATACCCTAAGAATCCCGTACACAGTGATAATATAAATGCAAAGAAATATTTGTTTATTTTTGTAACGCGAGAGGTCTAATGCTTAGCTTCACAAGGTCATGTGACAATACCGGAAAACACGTTTATGCTACATGAACTTTTATTGGTGTCTGAAACTTTTTTGACGCCATGTTGACGTTGCATATGAGTGAAATTGTTTTATTTTAAAAGATGTTATGCAATCTGAGGTCATGCAATCTGAGGTCATGCAATCTGAGGTTATGCAATCTGAGTTTAGTCAAACTTATTAAATGCAAGAATGATCACTTTACATAGTAATATTATTTCATCTGCTATAAAAGAGACTGATTAGAAGTTATTCACATCACAATCCATAGTGGAGTGGTTAGGGCCGCTGACTTGTATACCACTGTAACCTATCATCACTGATCGTCACTGGTTCGCGTCCCGCTCGGATGGTGTCTATTTATATGAAAACGTTTGTGTCTATTTATATGAAAACGTTGGCAGTTTCTTACGGAGGTTGGTGCACCAAGTACTGGTTAACCTCTGTAGCCTGCCCAGGAAAGGTATTGTTAGGTGGCTGAAATGGGTAACCGGTAGGTACGTTAAATACATAATAAAATTATTCAAACCGTAGGTGACCGAATACAGGTACACCCATGGTACATTCTGTTGAGAGAGAACGACCTACTCTTGACATTAGAAAGTTATTTTTGTACAAGTTTAAATATTAATGTTTTACCTGAAAGAAAAGGCTAATACCGTTACTGATGGGCAATTTCATAAAAGCTTCTGATAAGTTCATTGTCGGCTTATTACAATATTCTAATGGTTTTGTTTAATGTAATAAATTCTTATCAGGCTAGATGTGTGTTTTGAGTGCCAGAGCTTGATGTTTCGTTTCTTTGTAAGCTGCATAGTATATAAGACATCCAATAAGTGTTGCGCCAGTGGTAGAGCGTTGGATTTGGAATCAAACGGTCCCGGGTTTGATTCTCGGTCAGGCCACATATGTAATGAAAACCATGTTAAATATGTGATATATAAACCCTGTTAAATATGTGATATATAAACCCTATTAAATATGTGATATATAAACCCTGTTAAATATGTGATATATAAACCCTGTTAAATATGTGATATATAAACCATATGTGATATATAAACCATATGTGATATATAAACCATGTTAAATATGTGATATATAAACCATATGTGATATATAAACCATGTTAAATATGTGATATATAAACCATATGTGATATATAAACCATATGTGATATATAAACCATATGTGATATATAAACCCTGTTAAATATGTGATATATAAACCATATGTGATATATAAACCATATGTGATATATAAACCATATGTGATATATAAACCATATGTGATATATAAACCATATGTGATATATAAACCCTGTTAAATATGTGATATATAAACCATATGTGATATATAAACCATATGTGATATATAAACCATATGTGATATATAAACCATGTTAAATATGTGATATATAAACCATATGTGATATATAAACCATATGTGATATATAAACCCTGTTAAATATGTGATATATAAACCATATGTGATATATAAACCCTGTTAAATATGTGATATATAAACCCTGTTAAATATGTGATATATAAACCATATGTGATATATAAACCATGTTAAATATGTGATATATAAACCCTGTTAAATATGTGATATATAAACCATGTTAAATATGTGATGTATTGCATGTCTACTATCAAAGAGGCTTATCACCAATATCTGGAAAACATCCTAAATCTAAACAGTGCTGATGCTTCCCATCCTTACAGACCAAACACCAAGAAACTTTATTCCATCCTTAAGCATTCCAAGCAAGAGTCCAAATCAATGCCACCCCTAAAGCATGAAAACAAATTTCATCATGAAGAAGCTGCTAAAGCCACAGCACTGAACAAACAGTTTCAGTCTGTCTTCAGCTCCAAATCCCCACTAAGACTTACCTCCATTTGTAAAATGAAAATTCAGGACACAAATGGAAACCTGAATGGTCAATTCACGCCAAACATGAATGAGATCACAGTAAGTTCAAATGGCATAGAGAAACTACTCAATAACCTGAACCCCCATAAAGCTAGTGGTCCTGACCAAATTAAGCCAATCATACTTAAAACCCTGTCTAAAGAACTCTCACCTATCCTTGAAGTCTTATTCCAAAAATCCCCCAACGAAGGATCACTGCCGGCCCAGTGGAAGTCAGCAAATGTTGCTCCCATTTACAAAAAAGGGGACAAGTCAAACCCCGCCAATTATAGATAGGCCATCTCACTGACATGTGTTCTATGCAAGGTACTAGAACATATAGTTTCCTCCTCGATAGTAAAACACTTCACTAACTACAGTATTCTGTACCATTTGCAGCATGGTTTTAGAGAAAAACGGTCATGCGTGACCCAACTAGTAATGTTAGTCAATGACTTGGTTACCTCTGTCTACAATAAGCATCAGGTAGATCTCATCCTATTAGACTTCAGTAAGGCTTTCGATAAGGTCAATCACGAGAAAGTACTACTAAAAATGCATGACTATGGAGTCAGAGGTCAAACATTAAGGTGGATTAAGAGTTTTCTAGATAATATACTCCAGTCAGTTGTCCTTAATGGTATTAGTTCAGAGGCCATTCCGGTGTCCTCTGGAGTCCCACAGGGATCCGTACTTGGACCCCTGCTTTTCCTAGCCTACATAAACGACCCACACAAAACATCAGTTCCATACTGCAGACTATCTATCACTGACATCTGCAAATGAATCGGTCACACTCCAAAACGATCTTAAGAGATTAGAAGAGTGGGAGTTGGAGTGGGACATGGAATTTAACCCCTCCAAATTATCCACGTCACCAGAAGTTAACATCCTATTCCTAGCAAATATAAACTCCATGGAATCCTACTTGAGTCGGTCACCTCAGCCAAATAACTTGGTGTGGATATCTCAAATAACCTGTCATGGGACACTCACATAAAAAGGTCAACTAAGAAAGCAAACCGAACATTAGATTTCTACGTAGAAACCTCCAGGTCAAATCCGAACCCCTTAAGTCCATGGCTTACCAGACACTAGTGAGACCCCAGCTTGAATATGGCTCCGAGATCTGGTCGCCCCATACCAAAACATTGAAAGACCAAAGGTGTCCAGCGAAGAGCAGCCCGTTGGATAAAGGCTGACTTCTATCGTACCTCTAGTGTTACAGACATGTTACATTCCCTAAATCTACGCAGACTAGATCAACGGCGTATTGACAATAGGATATCCCTTAAAATTCATAATGATCTTGTTGCTATTCCCATTGAAAATTACCTAGTTCCCCTCTCCCGTCCTGCTCGCCATTGCCATTCCTTAAGCTATAGGTTAATTACAGCAACTACAGACTACTACAAGTTTTCCTTTTTTCCAAGAACAATCTACCATTGGAACCATCTCCCTCCTGACATTGTCCATCTCCCTACCATAGAGCAATTCAATACGGCAGTTTGCCATATTGATCATGCCAGTCCCTAGTTGTTCTGCGCAGCTGCTTTTAAACTTTTACCACAACTTATTTTCACTACTTTCTTAAATTATGCTTTTAACTACTCATACTTTTAACCTCTTTGCGGTTTTTGACGCGCAACATGTCTACGTCCCCGCGAGGGGTTTGACATAATAGGAAGATAGATAGATAGAACATATGGGTGTATACGATTTTGTATATACAATGAATAAACAAAGACTTCACCCAAAACAAAACCAAACCAGGTGAGAATGTGAGACAGGTTTAATATTTGATAATGTAGCAATGTATGTCTGGTGAGGATGTGAGACAGGTTTAATACTTGATAATGTAGCAATGTATGTCTGGTGAGGATGTGAGACAGGTTTAATACTTGATAATGTAGCAATGTATGTCAAAAAGGTTTAATACTTGATAATGTATGTATGCTGGTGAGGATGTGAGAAGGTTTAATACTTGATAATGTATGTATGCTGGTGAGGATGTGAGACAGGTTTAATACTTGATAATGTAGCAATGTATGTCTGGTGAGGATGTGAGACAGGTTTAATACTTGATAATGTAGCAATGTATGTCTGGTGAGGATGTGAGACAGGTTTAATACTTGATAATGTAGCAATGTATGTCTGGTGAGGATGTGAGACAGGTTTAATACTTGATAATGTAGCAATGTATGTCTGGTGAGGATGTGAGACAGGTTTAATACTTGATAATGTAGCAATGTATGTCTGGTGAGGATGTGAGACAGGTTTAATACTTGATAATGTAGCAATGTATGTCTGGTGAGGATGTGAGACAGGTTTAATACTTGATAATGTATGTATGTCTGGTGAGGATGTGAGACAGGTTTAATACTTGATAATGTAGCAATGTATGTCTGGTGAGGATGTGAGACAGGTTTAATACTTGATAATGTATGTATGCCTGGTGAGGATGTGAGAAAGGTTTAATACTTGATAATGTAGCAATGTATGTCTGGTGAGGATGTGAGAAAGGTTTAATACTTGATAATGTATGTATGCCTGGTGAGGATGTGAGAAAGGTTTAATACTTGATAATGTATGTATGCCTGGTGAGGATGTGAGACAGGTTTAATACTTGATAATGTATGTATGCCTGGTGAGGATGTGAGACAGGTTTAATACTTGATAATGTATGTATGCCTGGTGAGGATGTGAGACAGGTTTAATACTTGATAATGTATGTATGCCTGGTGAGGATGTGAGAGGTTTAATACTTGATAATGTAGCAATGTATGTCTGGTGAGGATGTGAGAAAGGTTTAATACTTGATAATGTATGTATGCCTGGTGAGGATGTGAGAAAGGTTTAATACTTGATAATGTATGTATGCCTGGTGAGGATGTGAGACAGGTTTAATACTTGATAATGTATGTATGCCTGGTGAGGATGTGAGACAGGTTTAATACTTGATAATGTATGTATGCCTGGTGAGGATGTGAGACAGGTTTAATACTTGATAATGTATGTATGCCTGGTGAGGATGTGAGACAGGTTTAATACTTGATAATGTATGTATGCCTGGTGAGGATGTGAGACAGGTTTAATACTTGATAATGTATGTATGCCTGGTGAGGATGTGAGACAGGTTTAATACTTGATAATGTAGCAATGTATGCCTGGTGAGGATGTGAGACAGGTTTAATACTTGATAATGTAGCAATGTATGCCTGGTGAGGATGTGAGAAAGGTTTAATACTTGATAATGTAGCAATGTATGTCTGGTGAGGATGTGAGACAGGTTTAATACTTGATAATGTAGCAATGTATGTCTGGTGAGGATGTGAGACAGGTTTAATACTTGATAATGTATGTATGCCTGGTGAGGATGTGAGACAGGTTTAATACTTGATAATGTAGCAATGTATGTCTGGTGAGGATGTGAGACAGGTTTAATACTTGATAATGTATGTATGCCTGGTGAGGATGTGAGAAAGGTTTAATACTTGATAATGTAGCAATGTATGTCTGGTGAGGATGTGAGAAAGGTTTAATACTTGATAATGTATGTATGCCTGGTGAGGATGTGAGAAAGGTTTAATACTTGATAATGTATGTATGCCTGGTGAGGATGTGAGACAGGTTTAATACTTGATAATGTATGTATGCCTGGTGAGGATGTGAGACAGGTTTAATACTTGATAATGTATGTATGCCTGGTGAGGATGTGAGACAGGTTTAATACTTGATAATGTATGTATGCCTGGTGAGGATGTGAGACAGGTTTAATACTTGATAATGTAGCAATGTATGTCCGGTGAGGATGTGAGAAAGGTTTAATACTTGATAATGTATGTATGCCTGGTGAGGATGTGAGAAAGGTTTAATACTTGATAATGTATGTATGCCTGGTGAGGATGTGAGACAGGTTTAATACTTGATAATGTATGTATGCCTGGTGAGGATGTGAGACAGGTTTAATACTTGATAATGTATGTATGCCTGGTGAGGATGTGAGACAGGTTTAATACTTGATAATGTATGTATGCCTGGTGAGGATGTGAGACAGGTTTAATACTTGATAATGTATGTATGCCTGGTGAGGATGTGAGACAGGTTTAATACTTGATAATGTATGTATGCCTGGTGAGGATGTGAGACAGGTTTAATACTTGATAATGTAGCAATGTATGCCTGGTGAGGATGTGAGAAAGGTTTAATACTTGATAATGTAGCAATGTATGTCTGGTGAGGATGTGAGACAGGTTTAATACTTGATAATGTAGCAATGTATGTCTGGTGAGGATGTGAGAATGGTTTAATACTTGATAATGTAGCAATGTATGCCTGGTGAGGATGTGAGACAGGTTTAATACTTGATAATGTAGCAATGTATTGTGTTAGCTTGCTTGCATTGTGTTCCATTATTGTTTGACAAATTAAATGTACCTTTCAGACAGCTACCACTCGCCAAAGTCCACCTCCCTACATCAATCTTGTCGCCCTTTGACCCTTTACCTACCGAATAAAGTTGGACTGAATGTGCAAACAACATAGATCACGTCTGATCAGGATTTGTTTGCTATTCAGACACGTGATTTAGCTCTACTATTCGAGGGGCTCTATACTGTTTTGAAAAGTGATTTTAAGTCGTGATTGGCAGGTTAAGGGTTGGTTAATCTTGCCAATGAGGCCTCGCCCCCTCCCGCTACATTGATCCTGAAATCTATGAGTTTTGGCATGCACTATGATAAGATGGATGGAGACAAATGTTAGTCGGTGCAAGTTGAATACATTTTCAGTGTGATTTCTTTTCTAAAACGTAATTAATGATACCTTTTTACACATTTTGAGAAAAAAAAGAAGACGGGAAGCAACTTTGCGGCCATAATCTAGTCGTAAAAAAGTCGACTTCTAGTACCTACACAATGCGTGGATTTTTATGAACCTTGATATAATCTTAGTGTATGGATTCAAGCGTGATTTTAGTGGGATCAGGCCAGTAATAACAGAGTTGTTGCCCTTTCATTGACCAAAAATCCACAAATTTGTGCGTCCAACTATAATTTGGCAGGGGATATCAATTAACTGAATTTCCTTGTTTTTGTCTGTTTTCAGCAAAACTTCCAACCACCAGTGCCAAATGACATAGCTGTCAGTTTTTATGTTCACTCATCGAAGCTCATTCTTGCTATCTATCATCTACATCATACAAGTAACTACATAGAAATACTAAGTCGACATCAGGTACGTGTTCTGTTTTATCTACATTGTACAAGTATCTATCATCTACATTCAACAAGTATCTATCATCTACATTACAAGTATCTATCATCTACATTTAAAGTATCTATCATCTAATTACAAGTATCTATCATCTAATTCAACAAGTATCTATCATCTACATTGTACAAGTATCTATCATCTACATTTACAAGTATCTATCATCTAATTGTACAAGTATCTATCATCTACATTGTACAAGTATCTATCATCTATATTGTACAAGTATCTATCATCTACATTGTACAAGTATCTATCATCTACATTGTACAAGTATCTATCATCTACATTGACAAGTATTATCATCTACATTCAACAAGTATCTATCATCTACATTCAACAAGTATATATCATCTACATTCTACAAGTATCTATCATCTAATTCTACAAACAATCTATATTCTACAAGTATCTATCATCTACATTCAACAAGTATCTATCATCTACATTGTACAAGTATCTATCATCTACATTGTACAAGTATCTATCATCTACATTGTACAAGTATCTATCATCTACATTGTACAAGTATCTATCATTACTTGTACAAGTATCTATCATCTACATTCAACAAGTATTATCATCTACATTGTACAGTATCTATCATCTACATTGTACAAGTATCTATCATCTACATTCAACAAGTATCTATCATCTACATTCAACAAGTATCTATCATCTACATTCAACAAGTATATATCATCTACATTCAACAAGTATCTATCATCTACATTCAACAAGTATCTATCATCTACATTCTACAAGTATCTATCATCTACATTTACAAGTATCTATCATCTACACAAGAACAAATTTATCTATCATCTAATTCTACAAGTATCTATCATCTATATTCTACAAGTATCTATCATCTACATTGTACAAGTATCTATCATCTACATTGTACAAGTATCTATCATCTACATTGTACAAGTATCTATCATCTACATTGTACAAGTATCTATCATCTACATTCTACAAGTATCTATCATCTATATTCTACAAGTATCTATCATCTACATTGTACAAGTATCTATCATCTACAAACACAATTCTACAAGTATCTATCATCTATATTGTACAAGTATCTATCATCTACATTGTACAAGTATCTATCATCTACATTCTACAAGTATCTATCATCTATATTCTACAAGTATCTATCATCTATATTGTACAAGTATCTATCATCTACATTGCACAAGTATCTATCATCTATATTGTACAATTATCTATCATCTACATTGCACAAGTATCTATCATCTACATTGTACAAGTATATATCATCTACATTGTACAGTATCTATCATCTACATTGTACAATATACAAGTATCATTAATTGTACAAGTATCTATCATCTACATTGTACAAGTATCTATCATCTACATTGTACAAGTATCTATCATCTAATTCTACAAGTATCTATCATCTAATTCACAAGTATCTATCATCTAATTTACAGTATTATCATCTAATACAAGTATCTATCATCTACATTGTACAAGTATATCAACAAGTATCTATCATCTACATTCAACAAGTATCTATCATCTACATTGTACAAGTATCTATCATCTACATTGTACAAGTATCTATCATCTACATTCAACAAGTATCTATCATCTACATTCAACAAGTATCTATCATCTACATTCAACAAGTATCTATCATCTACATTCACAAGTATTATCATCTACATTGTACAAGTATCTATCATCTATATTCTACAAGTATCTATCATCTATATTCTACAAGTATCTATCATCTACATTCTACAAGTATCTATCATCTACATTGTACAAGTATCTATCATCTACATTGTACAAGTATCTATCATCTACATTGTACAAGTATCTATCATCTACATTGTACAAGTATCTATCATCTACATTCTACAAGTATCTATCATCTATATTCTACAAGTATCTATCATCTATATTCTACAAGTATCTATCATCTACATTGTACAAGTATCTATCATCTACATGTATCTATCATCTATATTCTACAAGTATCTATCATCTATATTCTACAAGTATCTATCATCTACATTGTACAAGTATCTATCATCTAATTGTACAAGTATCTATCATCTACATTGTACAAGTATCATATCATCTACATTGTACAAGTATCTATCATCTACATTACAAGTATCTATCATCTAATTGTACAAGTATCTATCATCTACATTGACAAGTATCTATCATCTACATTGTACAAGTATCTATCATCTACATTGTACAAGTATCTATCATCTACATTGTACAAGTATCTATCATCTACATTCAACAAGTATCTATCATCTATATTCTACAAGTATCTATCATCTATATTCTACAAGTATCTATCATCTACATTGTACAAGTATCTATCATCTACATTCTACAAGTATCTATCATCTATATTCTACAAGTATCTATCATCTATATTCTACAAGTATCTATCATCTACATTCAACAAGTATCTATCATCTACATTGTACAAGTATCTATCATCTACATTGTACAAGTATCTATCATCTACATTGTACAAGTATCTATCATCTACATTGTACAAGTATCTATCATCTACATTGTACAAGTATCTATCATATATATTGTACAAGTATCTATCATCTACATTCAACAAGTATCTATCATCTACATTCTACAAGTATCTATCATCTATATTCTACAAGTATCTATCATCTACATTGTACATGTATCTATCATCTATATTCTACAAGGATATATCATCTATATTCTACAAGTATCTATCATCTACATTGTACAAGTATCTATCATCTACATTGCACAAGTATCTATCATCTATATTGTACAAGTATCTATCATCTACATTGCACAAGTATCTATCATCTACATTGTACAAGTATATATCATCTACATTGTACAAGTATCTATCATCTACATTGTACAAGTATATATCATCTACATTCAACAAGTATCTATCATTTATATTGTACAAGTATCTATCATCTACATTGTACAAGTATATATCATCTATATTCTACAAGTATCTATCATCTACATTCAACAAGTATATATCATCTACATTCTACAAGTATCTATCATCTATATTCTACAAGTATCTATCATCTACATTCAACAAGTATCTATCATCTACATTGTACAAGTATCTATCATCTACATTGTACAAGTATCTATCATCTACATTGTACAAGTAGCTATCATCTACATTGTACAAGTATCTATCATATACCTTGTACAAGTATCTATCATCTACATTCAACAAGTATATATCATCTACATTGTACATGTATCTATCATCTACATTGTACAAGTATTTATCATCTACATTCAACAAGTATCTATCATCTACATTCAACAAGTATCTATCATCTACATTGTACAAGTATATATCATCTACATTGTACAAGTATCTATCATCTACATTGCACAAGTATATATCATCTATATTCTACAATTATCTATCATCTATATTCTACAGGTATCTATCATCTACATTGTACAAGTATCTATCATCTACATTGTACAAGTATCTATCATCTATATTCTACACGTATCTATCATCTACATTGCACAAGTATATATCATCTACATTGTACAAATATCTATCATCTACATTGTACAAGTATATATCATCTACATTGTACAAGTATCTATCATCTACATTGTACAAGTATATATCATCTATATTCTACAAGTATCTATCATATACCTTGTACAAGTATCTATCATCTACATTCAACAAGTATCTATCATCTACATTGTACATGTATCTATCATCTACATTGTACAAGTATCTATCATCTACATTCAACAAGTATCTATCATCTACATTCAACAAGTATCTATCATCTACATTCAACAAGTATATATCATCTACATTCAACAAGTATCTATCATCTACATTCAACAAGTATCTATCGTCTACATTCTACAAGTATCTATCATCTATATTCTACAAGTATCTATCATCTATATTCTACAAGTATCTATCATCTACATTGTACAAGTATCTATCATCTACATTGTACAAGTATCTATCATCTACATTGTACAAGTATCTATCATCTACATTGTACATGTATCTATCATCTACATTCTATAAGTATCTATCATCTATATTCTACAAGTATCTATCATCTATATTCTACAAGTATCTATCATCTACATTGTACAAGTATCTATCATCTACATTCTATTAGTATCTATCATCTATATTCTACAAGTATCTATCATCTATATTGTACAAGTATCTATCATTTATATTGTACAAGTATCTATCATCTACATTCTACAGGTATCTATCATCTATATTGTACAAGTATCTATCATCTACATTGTACAAGTATCTATCATCTACATTGTACATGTATCTATCATCTATATTCTACAAGTATATATCATCTATATTCTACAAGTATCTATCATCTACATTGTACAAGTATCTATCATCTACAATGCACAAGTATCTATCATCTATATTGTACAAGTATCTATCATCTATATTGTACACGTATCTATCATCTACATTGCACAAGTATCTATCATCTATATTGTACAAGTATCTATCATCTACATTGTACAAGTATCTATCATCTACATTGTACAGGTATATATCATCTACATTCAACAAGTATCTATCATCTATATTGTACAAGTATCTATCATCTACATTGTACAAGTATATATCATCTACATTGTACAAGTATCTATCATCTATATTCTACAAGTATCTATCATCTATATTCTACAAGTATCTATCATCTACATTGTACAAGTATCTATCATCTACATTGTACAAGTATCTATCATCTACATTGTACAAGTATCTATCATCTATATTGTACAAGTATCTATCATCTACATTGTACAAGTATCTATCATCTACATTGTACAAGTATCTATCATCTACATTGTACAAGTATCTATCATCTACATTGTACATGTATCTATCATCTACATTCTACAAGTATCTATCATCTACATTCTACAAGTATCTATCATCTACATTCTACAAGTATCTATCATCTACATTGTACAAGTATCTATCATCTACATTGTACAAGTATCTATCATCTACATTGTACAAGTATCTATCATCTACATTGTACAAGTATCTATCATCTACATTCTACAAGTATCTATCATCTATATTCTACAAGTATCTATCATCTATATTCTACAAGTATCTATCATCTACATTGTACAAGTATCTATCATCTACATTGTACAAGTATCTATCATCTACATTTACAAGTATCTATCATCTACATTGTACAAGTATCTATCATCTACATTGTACAAGTATCTATCATCTACATTGTACAAGTATCTATCATCTACATTTACAAGTATCTATCATCTACATTGTACAAGTATCTATCATCTACATTGTACAAGTATCTATCATCTACATTGACAAGTATCTATCATCTACATTGTACAGTATCTATCATCTACATTCTACAAGTATCTATCATCTATATTCTACAAGTATCTATCATCTACATTCTACAAGTATCTATCATCTACATTCTACAAGTATCTATCATCTATATTCTACAAGTATCTATCATCTACATTGTACAAGTATCTATCATCTACATTGTACAAGTATCTATCATCTACATTGTACAAGTATCTATCATCTACATTGTACAAGTATCTATCATCTACATTGTACAAGTATCTATCATCTACATTGTACAAGTATCTATCATCTACACAAGTATCTATCATCTAATTTACAAGTATCTATCATCTACATTGTACAAGTATCTATCATCTACATTCTAATATCTATCATCTATATTCTACAAGTATCTATCATCTATATTGTACAAGTATCTATCATCTACATTGTACAAGTATCTATCATCTACATTCTACAAGTATCTATCATCTATATTCTACAAGTATCTATCATCTACATTGTACAAGTATCTATCATCTATATTCTACAAGTATCTATCATCTATATTCTACAAGTATCTATCATCTACATTCTACAAGTATCTATCATCTACATTGTACAAGTATCTATCATCTACATTGTACAAGTATCTATCATCTACATTGTACAAGTATCTATCATCTACATTGTACAAGTATCTATCATCTACATTCTACAAGTATCTATCATCTATATTCTACAAGTATCTATCATCTACATTGTACAAGTATCTATCATCTACATTGTACAAGTATCTATCATCTACATTGTACAAGTATCTATCATCTACATTGTACATGTATCTATCATCTACATTCTATAAGTATCTATCATCTATATTCTACAAGTATCTATCATCTATATTCTACAAGTATCTATCATCTACATTGTACAAGTATCTATCATCTACATTGTACAAGTATCTATCATCTACATTGTACAAGTATCTATCATCTACATTGTACATGTATCTATCATCTACATTCTATAAGTATCTATCATCTATATTCTACAAGTATCTATCATCTATATTCTACAAGTATCTATCATCTACATTGTACAAGTATCTATCATCTACATTCTATTAGTATCTATCATCTATATTCTACAAGTATCTATCATTTATATTGTACAAGTATCTATCATTTATATTGTACAAGTATCTATCATCTACATTCTACAAGTATCTATCATCTATAGTCTACAAGTATCTATCATCTACATTGTACATGTATCTATCATCTATATTGTACAAGTATATATCATCTATATTCTACAAGTATCTATCATTTATATTGTACAAGTATCTATCATCTACATTCTACAAGTATCTATCATCTATATTCTACAAGTATCTATCATCTACATTGTACATGTATCTATCATCTATATTCTACAAGGATATATCATCTATATTCTACAAGTATCTATCATCTACATTGTACAAGTATCTATCATCTACATTGCACAAGTATCTATCATCTATATTGTACAAGTATCTATCATCTACATTGCACAAGTATCTATCATCTACATTGTACAAGTATATATCATCTACATTGTACAAGTATCTATCATCTACATTGTACAAGTATCTATCATCTACATTCAACAAGTATCTATCATCTATATTGTACAAGTATCTATCATCTACATTGTACAGATTTACAAGTATCTATCATCTAATTTACAAGTATCTATCATCTACATTGTACAAGTATCTATCATCTACATTTACAAGTATCTATCATCTACATTCACAAGTATCTATCATCTACATTGTACAAGTATCTATCATCTACATTGTACAAGTATATATCATCTATATTCTACAAGTATCTATCATCTACATTCTACAAGTATATATCATCTACATTCTACAAGTATCTATCATCTATATTCTACAAGTATCTATCATCTACATTCAACAAGTATCTATCATCTACATTGTACAAGTATCTATCATCTACATTGTACAAGTATCTATCATCTACATTGTACAAGTAGCTATCATCTACATTGTACAAGTATCTATCATATACCTTGTACAAGTATCTATCATCTACATTCAACAAGTATATATCATCTACATTGTACATGTATCTATCATCTACATTGTACAAGTATTTATCATCTACATTCAACAAGTATCTATCATCTACATTCAACAAGTATCTATCATCTACATTGTACAAGTATATATCATCTACATTGTACAAGTATCTATCATCTACATTGCACAAGTATATATCATCTATATTCTACAATTATCTATCATCTATATTCTACAGGTATCTATCATCTACATTGTACAAGTATCTATCATCTACATTGTACAAGTATCTATCATCTATATTCTACACGTATCTATCATCTACATTGCACAAGTATATATCATCTACATTGTACAAATATCTATCATCTACATTGTACAAGTATATATCATCTACATTGTACAAGTATCTATCATCTACATTGTACAAGTATATATCATCTATATTCTACAAGTATCTATCATCTACATTGTACAAGTATATATCATCTACATTGTACAAGTATCTATCATCTACATTGTACAAGTATATATCATCTATATTCTACAAGTATCTATCATATACCTTGTACAAGTATCTATCATCTACATTCAACAAGTATCTATCATCTACATTGTACATGTATCTATCATCTACATTGTACAAGTATCTATCATCTACATTCAACAAGTATCTATCATCTACATTCAACAAGTATATATCATCTACATTCAACAAGTATCTATCATCTACATTCAACAAGTATCTATCATCTACATTCTACAAGTATCTATCATCTATATTCTACAAGTATCTATCATCTATATTCTACAAGTATCTATCATATACATTGTACAAGTATCTATCATCTACATTGTACAAGTATCTATCATCTACATTGTACAAGTATCTATCATCTACATTGTACAAGTATCTATCATCTACATTGTACATGTATCTATCATCTACATTCTATAAGTATATATCATCTATATTCTACAAGTATCTATCATCTATATTCTACAAGTATCTATCATCTACATTGTACAAGTATCTATCATCTACATTCTATTAGTATCTATCATCTATATTCTACAAGTATCTATCATCTATATTGTACAAGTATCTATCATTTATATTGTACAAGTATCTATCATCTACATTCTACAGGTATCTATCATCTATATTGTACAATTATCTATCATCTACATTGTACAAGTATCTATCATCTACATTGTACATGTATCTATCATCTATATTCTACAAGTATATAACATCTATATTCTACAAGTATCTATCATCTACATTGTACAAGTATCTATCATCTACAATGCACAAGTATCTATCATCTATATTGTACAAGTATCTATCATCTATATTGTACACGTATCTATCATCTACATTGCACAAGTATCTATCATCTATATTGTACAAGTATCTATCATCTACATTGTACAAGTATCTATCATCTACATTGTACAGGTATATATCATCTACATTCAACAAGTATCTATCATCTATATTCTACAAGTATATATCATCTACATTCAACAAGTATATATCATCTACATTCTACAAGTATCTATCATCTATATTCTACAAGTATCTATCATCTATATTCTACAAGTATCTATCATCTACATTCAACAAGTATTTATCATCTACATTGTACAAGTATCTATCATCTACATTGTACAAGTATCTATCATCTACATTGTACAAGTATCTATCATCTACATTGTACAAGTATCTATCATCTACATTGTACAAGTATCTATCATATACCTTGTACAAGTATCTATCATCTACATTCAACAAGTATCTATCATCTACATTCTACAAGTATCTATCATCTATATTCTACAAGTATCTATCATCTACATTGTACATGTATCTATCATCTATATTCTACAAGGATATATCATCTATATTCTACAAGTATCTATCATCTACATTGTACAAGTATCTATCATCTACATTGCACAAGTATCTATCATCTATATTGTACAAGTATCTATCATCTACATTGCACAAGTATCTATCATCTACATTGTACAAGTATATATCATCTACATTGTACAAGTATCTATCATCTACATTGTACAAGTATATATCATCTACATTCAACAAGTATCTATCATTTATATTGTACAAGTATCTATCATCTACATTGTACAAGACGTATTATCATCTAATTCACAAGTATAACAAATATCATTAATTACAAGTATCTATCATCTACATTACAAGACACACTATCATCTACATTGTACAAGTATATATCATCTATATTCTACAAGTATCTATCATCTACATTCAACAAGTATATATCATCTACATTCTACAAGTATCTATCATCTATATTCTACAAGTATCTATCATCTACATTCAACAAGTATCTATCATCTACATTGTACAAGTATCTATCATCTACATTGTACAAGTATCTATCATCTACATTGTACAAGTAGCTATCATCTACATTGTACAAGTATCTATCATATACCTTGTACAAGTATCTATCATCTACATTCAACAAGTATATATCATCTACATTGTACATGTATCTATCATCTACATTGTACAAGTATTTATCATCTACATTCAACAAGTATCTATCATCTACATTCAACAAGTATCTATCATCTACATTGTACAAGTATATATCATCTACATTGTACAAGTATCTATCATCTACATTGCACAAGTATATATCATCTATATTCTACAATTATCTATCATCTATATTCTACAGGTATCTATCATCTACATTGTACAAGTATCTATCATCTACATTGTACAAGTATCTATCATCTATATTCTACAAGTATCTATCATCTACATTGTACAAGTATCTATCATCTACATTGCACAAGTATCTATCATCTACATTGTACAAATATCTATCATCTACATTGTACAAGTATATATCATCTACATTGTACAAGTATCTATCATCTACATTGTACAAGTATATATCATCTATATTCTACAAGTATCTATCATATACCTTGTACAAGTATCTATCATCTACATTCAACAAGTATCTATCATCTACATTGTACATGTATCTATCATCTACATTGTACAAGTATCTATCATCTACATTCAACAAGTATCTATCATCTACATTCAACAAGTATCTATCATCTACATTCAACAAGTATATATCATCTACATTCAACAAGTATCTATCATCTACATTCAACAAGTATCTATCGTCTACATTCTACAAGTATCTATCATCTACATTGTACAAGTATCTATCATCTACATTGTACAAGTATCTATCATCTACATTGTACATGTATCTATCATCTACATTCTATAAGTATCTATCATCTATATTCTACAAGTATCTATCATCTATATTGTACAAGTATCTATCATCTACATTGTACAAGTATCTATCATCTACATTGTACAAGTATCTATCATCTACATTGTACAAGTATCTATCATCTACATTGTACATGTATCTATCATCTACATTCTATAAGTATCTATCATCTATATTCTACAAGTATCTATCATCTATATTCTACAAGTATCTATCATCTACATTGTACAAGTATCTATCATCTACATTCTATTAGTATCTATCATCTATATTCTACAAGTATCTATCATCTATATTGTACAAGTATCTATCATTTATATTGTACAAGTATCTATCATCTACATTCTACAGGTATCTATCATCTATATTGTACAATTATCTATCATCTACATTGTACAAGTATCTATCATCTACATTGTACATGTATCTATCATCTATATTCTACAAGTATATATCATCTATATTCTACAAGTATCTATCATCTACATTGTACAAGTATCTATCATCTACAATGCACAAGTATCTATCATCTATATTGTACAAGTATCTATCATCTATATTGTACACGTATCTATCATCTACATTGCACAAGTATCTATCATCTATATTGTACAAGTATCTATCATCTACATTGTACAAGTATCTATCATCTACATTGTACAGGTATATATCATCTACATTCAACAAGTATCTATCATCTATATTCTACAAGTATATATCATCTACATTCAACAAGTATATATCATCTACATTCTACAAGTATCTATCATCTATATTCTACAAGTATCTATCATCTATATTCTACAAGTATCTATCATCTACATTCAACAAGTATTTATCATCTACATTGTACAAGTATCTATCATCTACATTGTACAAGTATCTATCATCTACATTGTACAAGTATCTATCATCTACATTGTACAAGTATCTATCATCTACATTGTACAAGTATCTATCATATACCTTGTACTATCTATCATCTACATTCAACAAGTATCTATCATCTACATTGTACATGTATCTATCATCTACATTGTACAAGTATCTATCATCTACATTCAACAAGTATCTATCATCTACATTCAACAAGTATCTATCATCTACATTCACAAGTATATATCATCTACATTCAACAAGTATCTATCATCTACATTCACAAGTATCTATCATCTACATTCTACAGTATCTATCATCTACATTCTACAAGTATCTATCATCTACATTGTACAAGTATCTATCATCTACATTGTACATGTATCTATCATCTACATTCTATAAGTATCTATCATCTATATTCTACAAGTATCTATCATCTATATTCTACAAGTATCTATCATCTACATTGTACAAGTATCTATCATCTACATTGTACATGTATCTATCATCTATATTCTACAAGTATATATCATCTATATTCTACAAGTATCTATCATCTACATTGCACATGTATCTATCATCTATATTGTACAAGTATCTATCATCTACATTGTACAAGTATCTATCATCTACATTGTACAAGTATCTATCATCTACATTCAACAAGTATCTATCATCTACATTCAACAAGTATATATCATCTACATTCTACAAGTATCTATCATCTATATTCTACAAGTATCTATCATCTATATTCTACAAGTATCTATCATCTACATTCAACAAGTATCTATCATCTACATTGTACAAGTATCTATCATCTACATTGTACAAGTATCTATCATCTACATTGTACAAGTATCTATCATCTACATTGTACAAGTATCTATCATCTACATTGTACATGTATCTATCATATACCTTGTACAAGTATCTATCATCTACATTCAACAAGTAATTATCATCTACATTGTACATGTATCTATCGTCTACATTGTACAAGTATCTATCATCTACATTCAACAAGTATCTATCATCTACATTCAACAAGTATCTATCATCTACATTCAACAAGTATATATCATCTACATTCAACAAGTATCTATCATCTACATTCAACAAGTATCTATCATCTACATTCTACAAGTATCTATCATCTACATTGTACAAGTATCTATCATCTACGTTGTACAAGTATCTATCATCTACATTGTACATGTATCTATCATCTACATTCTATAAATATCTATCATCTATATTCTACAAGTATCTATCATCTATATTCTACAAGTGTCTATCATCTACATTGTACAAGTATCTATCATCTACATTGTACAAGTATCTATCATCTACATTGTACAAGTATCTATCATCTACATTGTACATGTATCTATCATCTACATTCTATAAGTATCTATCATCTATATTCTACAAGTATCTATCATCTACATTGTACAAGTATCTATCATCTACATTCTATTAGTATCTATCATCTATATTCTACAAGTATCTATCATCTATATTGTACAAGTATCTATCATTTATATTGTACAAGTATCTATCATCTACATTCTACAAGTATCTATCATCTATATTCTACAAGTATATATCATCTATATTCTACAAGTATCTATCATCTACATTGTACAAGTATCTATCATCTACATTGTACAAGTATCTATCATCTACATTGTACAAGTATATATCATCTACATTGTACAAGTATCTATCATCTATATTCTACAAGTATCTATCATCTATATTCTACAAGTATATATCATCTACATTCAACAAGTATCTATCATCTATATTGTACAAGTATCTATCATCTACATTGCACAAGTATCTATCATCTACATTGTACAAGTATATATCATCTACATTGTACACATATCTATCATCTACATTCAACAAGTATCTATCATTTATATTGTACAAGTATCTATCATCTACATTGTACAAGTATATATCATCTATATTCTACAAGTATCTATCATCTATATTCTACAAGTATCTATCATCTACATTCAACAAGTATCTATCATCTACATTGTACAAGTATCTATCATCTACATTGTACAAGTATCTATCATCTACATTGTACAAGTAGCTATCATCTACATTGTACAAGTATCTATCATATACCTTGTACAAGTATCTATCATCTACATTCAACAAGTATCTATCATCTACATTGTACATGTATCTATCATCTACATTGTACAAGTATTTATCATCTACATTCAACAAGTATCTATCATCTACATTCAACAAGTATCTATCATCTACATTGTACAAGTATCTATCATCTACATTGTACAAGTATCTATCATCTATATTCTACAGGTATCTATCATCTACATTGTACAAGTATCTATCATCTACATTGTACAAGTATCTATCATCTATCATCTACATTGTACAAGTATCTATCATCTACATTGCACAAGTATCTATCATCTACATTGTACAAATATCTATCATCTACATTGTACAAGTATATATCATCTACATTGTACAAGTATCTATCATCTACATTGTACAAGTATCTATCATCTACATTCTACACATATCTATCTTCTACATTGTACAAGTATCTATCATCTACATTGTACAAGTATCTATCATCTACATTGTACAAGTATCTATCATCTACATTGTACAAGTATCTATCATCTACATTGCACAAGTATATATCATCTACATTGTACAAGTATATATCATCTACATTGTATATATCATCTACATGCATAGTGCCCTATACTTAGCAAATGACGATAAAAATGAATTGATAGAAAAGAAAATTTGCTTAGGCTGTTTTGTTTGATACTGCTATAGGTCAATAAACCATTTTAGAGCACGTTTTTGAAGCAAATAAAGTAGAGTTATGGTCGAGTATATAAAGTAGAGTTATGGTCGAGTATATAAAGTAGAGTTATGGTCGAGTATATAAAGTAGAGTTATGGTCGAGTATATAAAGTAGAGTTATATATATATAAGATAACTTGGTTGTACTGTACTGTGACTTGTTTGGGATCGCAGGTGGAGTGTACAGTACAGTGGTTAAACGAGGCAGTCGTGCTCTTTACCCTCGCCATACAACAATGCCAGCAACTTCAGGATAAGGTATTTTTATATGCATAATGTCTATCTGTCTCTACTGAACCCTGTCCATCTCTACTGAACCATGTCCATCTCTACTGAACCCTGTCCATCTCTACTGATCCATGTCCATCTCTACCTGAACCCTGTCCATCTCTACTGAACCATTTCCATCTACTGAACCATATCCATCTCTACCGAACCCTGTCCATCTCTACTGATCCATGTCCATCTCTACCTGAACCCTGTCCATCTCTACTGAACCATGTCCATCTACTGAACCATGTCCATCTCTACTAAACCATGTCCATCTCTACTGAACCATATCCATCTCTACTGAACCATGTCCATCTACTGAACCATGTCCATCTCTACTGAACCATGTCCATCTCTACTGAACCATGTCCATCTCTACTGAACCATGTCCATCTCTACTGAACCATGTCCATCTCTACTGAACCCTGTCCATCTCTACTGAACCATGTCCATCTCTACCTGAACCCTGTCCATCTACTGAACCATGTCCATCTCTACCTGAACCATGTCCATCTCTACTGAACCATGTCCATCTCTACCTGAACCCTGTCCATCTCTACTGAACCATGTCCATCTACTGAACCATGTCCACCTCTACCTGAACCCTGTCCATCTCTACTGAACCATGTCCATATACTGAACCATGTCCATCTCTACCTGAACCCTGTCCATCTCTACTGAACCATGTCCATCTACTGAACCCTGTCCATCTCTACTGAACCATGCCCATCTCTACTGAACCCTGTCCATCTCTTCCTGAACCATGTCCATCTACTGAACCCTGTCCATCTCTACTGAACCATGTCCAACTCTACTGAACCATGTCCATCTACTGAACCACATCTGATCACCAGAGCAATATCTAGGTATGTGGCATCACACTTAGCTTATGAATGTTGTTATAGAACCATGCTTAGCTACTGAACCATGCCTAGCTATTGGTCGTTACTACTGAATCATGCCTAGCTATTGGTCATTACTACTGAACAGTGCCTAGCTATTGGTCGTTACTACTGAACCATGCCTAGCTATTGGTTGTTACTACTGATTTGTGCCTAGCTATTGGTCATTACTACTGAACCATGCCTAGCTATTGGTCATTACTACTGAACCGTGCCTAGCTATTGGTTGTTACTACTGAACCATGCCTAGCTATTGGTCATTACTACTGAACCGTGCCTAGCTATTGGTCATTACTACTGAACCGTGCCTAGCTATTGGTCATTACTACTGAACCATGCCTAGCTATTGGTCGTTACTACTGAACCGTGCCTAGCTATTGGTCGTTACTACTGAACCATGCCTAGCTATTGGTCGTTACTACTGAACCATGCCTAGCTATTTGTTGTTACTACTGAATCATGCCTAGCTATTGGTCATTACTACTGAACCATGCCTAGCTATTTGTTGTTACTACTGAACCATGCATAGCTATTGGTCATTACTACTGAACCGTGCCTAGCTATTGGTTGTTACTACTGAACCATGCCTAGCTATTGCTTGTTACTACTGAACCATGTCCATCTCTACTGAACCATGTCCATCTCTACTGAACCATGTCCATCTCTACTGAACCATGTCCATCTCTACCTGAACCCTGTCCATCTCTACTGAACCATGTCCATCTACAGAACCATGTCCATCTCTACCTGAACCATGTCCATCTCTACTGAACCATGTCCATCTCTACCTGAAACCTGTCCATCTCTACTGAACCATGTCCATCTACTGAACCATGTCCATCTCTACCTGAACCCTGTCCATCTCTACTGAACCATGTCCATCTACTGAACCCTGTCCATCTCTACTGAACCATGTCCATCTCTACTGAACCATGTCCATCTCTACTGAACCATGTCCATCTCTACTGAACCATGTCCATCTCTACTGAACCATGTCCATCTCTACTGAACCATGTCCATCTCTACCTGAACCCTGTCCATCTCTACTGAACCATGTCCATATACTGAACCATGTCCATCTCTACCTGAACCCTGTCCATCTCTACTGAACCATGTCCATCTACTGAACCCTGTCCATCTCTACTGAACCATGCCCATCTCTACTGAACCCTGTCCATCTCTTCCTGAACCATGTCCATCTACTGAACCCTGTCCATCTCTACTGAACCATGTCCAACTCTACTGAACCATGTCCATCTACTGAACCACATCTGATCACCAGAGCAATATCTAGGTATGTGGCATCACACTTAGCTTATGAATGTTGTTATAGAACCATGCTTAGCTACTGAACCATGCCTAGCTATTGGTCGTTACTACTGAATCATGCCTAGCTATTGGTCATTACTACTGAACAGTGCCTAGCTATTGGTCGTTACTACTGAACCATGCCTAGCTATTGGTTGTTACTACTGATTTGTGCCTAGCTATTGGTCATTACTACTGAACCATGCCTAGCTATTGGTCATTACTACTGAACCGTGCCTAGCTATTGGTTGTTACTACTGAACCATGCCTAGCTATTGGTCATTACTACTGAACCGTGCCTAGCTATTGGTCATTACTACTGAACCGTGCCTAGCTATTGGTCATTACTACTGAACCATGCCTAGCTATTGGTCGTTACTACTGAACCGTGCCTAGCTATTGGTCGTTACTACTGAACCATGCCTAGCTATTGGTCGTTACTACTGAACCATGCCTAGCTATTTGTTGTTACTACTGAATCATGCCTAGCTATTGGTCATTACTACTGAACCATGCCTAGCTATTTGTTGTTACTACTGAACCATGCATAGCTATTGGTCATTACTACTGAACCGTGCCTAGCTATTGGTTGTTACTACTGAACCATGCCTAGCTATTGCTTGTTACTACTGAACCATGTCCATCTCTACTGAACCATGTCCATCTCTACTGAACCATGTCCATCTCTACTGAACCATGTCCATCTCTACCTGAACCCTGTCCATCTCTACTGAACCATGTCCATCTACAGAACCATGTCCATCTCTACCTGAACCATGTCCATCTCTACTGAACCATGTCCATCTCTACCTGAACCCTGTCCATCTCTACTGAACCATGTCCATCTACTGAACCATGTCCATCTCTACCTGAACCCTGTCCATCTCTACTGAACCATGTCCATCTACTGAACCCTGTCCATCTCTACTGAACCATGTCCATCTCTACTGAACCATGTCCATCTCTACTGAACCATGTCCATCTCTACTGAACCCTGTTCATCTCTACTGAACCATGTCCATCTCTACCTGAACCCTGTCCATCTACTGAACCATATCCATCTCTACTGAACCCTGTCCATCTCTACTGAACCATGTCCATCTCTACTGAACCCTGTCCATCTACTGAACCCTGTCCATCTCTACTGAACCATGTCCATCTCTACTGAACCATGTCCATCTCTACTGAACCATATCCATCTCTACTGAACCATGTCCATCTCTACTGAACCCTGTCCATCTCTACCTGAACCATGTCCATCTACTGAACCCTGTCCATCTCTACTGAACCATGTCCATCTACTGAACCACATCTGATCACCAGAGCAATGTCTAGCTATGTGGCATCACACTTAGCTTTATGAATGTTGTTATAGAACCATGCTTAGCTACTGAACCATGCCTAGCTATTGATTATTACTACTGAACCATGCCTAGCTATTGCTTGTTACTACTGAACCATGCCTAGCTATTGGTCATTACTACTGAACCGTGCCTACTTATTGGTCGTTACTACTGAACCATGCCTAGCTATTGCTTGTTACTACTGAACCATGCCTAGCTATTGGTCGTTACTACTGAACCGTGCCTAGCTATTGGTTGTTACTACTGAACTGTGCCTAGCTATTGGTTGTTACTACTGAACCATGCCTAGCTATTGGTCATTACTACTGAACCGTGCCTAGCTATTGGTCATTACTACTGAACCGTGCCTAGCTATTGGTTGTTACTACTGAACCATGCCTAGCTATTGGTCGTTACTACTGAACCGTGCCTAGCTATTGGTCATTACTACTGAACCGTGCCTAGCTATTGGTCGTTACTACTGAACCATGCCTAGCTATTGGTTGTTAGTACTGAACCATGTCTAGCTATTGGTCGTTACTACTGAACTGTGCCTAGCTATTGGTCATTACTACTGAACCGTGCCTAGCTATTGGTCATTACTACTGAACCATGCCTAGCTATTGGTCATTACTACTGAACCGTGCCTAGCTATTGGTTGTTACTATTGAACCATGCCTAGCTATTGGTCATTACTACTGAACCGTGCCTAGCTATTGGTTGTTACTACTGAGCCATGCCTAGCTATTGGTCATTACTACTGAACCATGCCTAGCTATTGGTTGTTACTACTGAACCATGCCTAGCTATTGCTTGTTACTACTGAACCATGCCTAGCTATTGGTCATTACTACTGAACCATGCCTAGCTATTGATTGTTACTACTGAACCATGTCTAGCTATTGGTTGTTACTACTGAACCATGTCTAGCTATTGGTTGTTACTACTGAACCATGCCTAGCTATTGATTGTTACTACTGAACCATTTCTAGCTATTGGTCGTTACTACTGAACCATGCTTAGCTATTGGTCGTTACTACTGAACCATGCCTAGCTATTGGTTGTTACTACTGAACCATGCCTAGCTATTGGTCATTACTACTGAACCATGCCTAGCTATTGTTTGTTACTACTGATCCATGCAGAGCTATTGATTGTTACTACTGAACCATGCCTAGCTATTGGTCGTTACTACTGAACCGTGCCTAGCTATTGGTTGTTACTACTGAACCATGCCTAGCTATTGGTCATTACTACTGAACCGTGCCTAGCTATTGGTCATTACTACTGAACCGTGCCTAGCTATTGGTCATTACTACTGAACCGTGCCTAGCTATTGGTTGTTACTACTGAGCCATGCCTAGCTATTGGTCATTACTACTGAACCATGCCTAGCTATTGGTTGTTACTACTGAACCATGCCTAGCTATTGCTTGTTACTACTGAACCATGCCTAGCTATTGGTCATTACTACTGAACCATGCCTAGCTATTGATTGTTACTACTGAACCATGTCTAGCTATTGGTTGTTACTACTGAACCATTTCTAGCTATTGGTCGTTACTACTGAACCATGCCTAGCTATTGGTCGTTACTACTGAACCATGCCTAGCTATTGATTGTTACTACTGAACCATGTCTAGTTATTGGTTGTTACTACTGAACCATGCCTAGCTATTGGTCGTTACTACTGAACCATGCCTAGCTATTGGTCGTTACTACTGAACCATGCCTAGCTATTGGTTGTTACTACTGAACCATGCCTAGCTATTGGTCGTTACTACTGAACCATGCCTAGCTATTGTTTGTTACTACTGATCCATGCCGAGCTATTGATTGTTACTACTTAAACATGCCTAGCTATTGATTGTTACTACTGAACCATGCCTAGCTATTGCTTGTTACTACTGAACCATGCCTAGCTATTGGTCATTACTACTGAACCATGCCTAGCTATTGATTGTTACTACTGAACCATGTCTAGCTATTGGTTGTTACTACTGAACCATGCCTAGCTATTGGTCGTTACTACTGAACCATGCCTAGCTATTGTTTGTTACTACTGATCCATACCGAGCTATTGATTGTTACTACTGAACCATGCCTAGCTATTGATTGTTACTACTGAACCATGCCTAGCTATTGCTTGTTACTACTGAACCATGCCTAGCTATTGGTCATTACTACTGAACCGTGCCTACTTATTGGTCGTTACTACTGAACCATGCCTAGCTATTGCTTGTTACTACTGAACCATGCCTAGCTATTGGTCGTTACTACTGAACCATGCCTAGCTATTGGTTGTTACTACTGAACCATGCCTAGCTATTGCTTGTTACTACTGAACCATGCCTAGCTATTGGTCATTACTACTGAACCATGCCTAGCTATTTGTTGTTACTACTGAACCATGTATTGTAGGTGGGGCGTGGGAGGTTGGGGCGTGTTGTGGGTGGGGCATGGGTGTTGGGAGGTTGGGACATGGTGTGGGTGGGGCATGGGTGTTGGGAGGTTGGGGCGTGGTGTGGGTGTTGTGGGTGGGGCGTGGGTGTTGGGAGGTTAGGACGTGTTGTGGGTGGGGCATGGGTGTTGGGAGGTTGGAACGTGGTGTGGGTGTTGTGGGTGGGGCGTGGGTGTTGGGAGGTTATAGTTTATACAAATTTATTTTAGCTCGATTGCGAAACAAGTTATTTCAACTTATATAAATCACTCTCGAGACCTCATTCCTGATGGAATCCATCGCCACGAGGGAGAGAGAAGAGGCAACGTGGAATTTAAATGCCTTGCCTAAGGGCACAATCGTAACGGCTCCAGTGGGGTTCAAACTCCGGACCTTTCGCACCTGAAGCGAACGCGCATCCACTGCGCTATCACGACTGTTGTTGGTGGGGCATGGGAGTCCAGATGTGACTGGATTGTTTGGTGACAGATTTTCTTTTCATTTGCAGATAAAAGCAGTCCATTTACCACAGCAACAGAAAGGTTCTTGACGAGACGAGGGGCAGTTGCCACTAGTTAACCTTGTGATATCTTGTTAAGTTACTCGTTGAACTGTGATGAGTTGTAATGGTAGATGTTACTGTGAAAAACAGCTCCACATATACCACAGTGTAGTTTTAGCTTGATTGCGAAACAAGTTCTTACAACATAAGTTTAGTTATATGTAAATCTGTCGCGATAATTCCATTGCTATTTTCCCTCTACCAATGACAGGTATATCACAATATTATTATAATATATATTTATTGGTCAAGTTTGTGTTTATATGATTAGGTGATGGTATCGAAACCCGGCTTATGAATATATAATTATACGATACGGCTCGATAATTGCGAGAGACTTTAACTGATGCAATGTAGTTAGAACTGTGCGGTGTACCATCATACTCACGGTGTACCATACTCGCTGTGTACCATCCATACCCACGGTGTATCATCCATACTCGCGGTGCACCAGTCAGGTGTACCATCCATACTCGTGGTGTACCATCCATACTCACGGTGTACCATCCATACTCGTGGTGTACCATCCATACCCGTGGTGTACCATCCATACCCGTGGTGTACCATCCATGCTCACGGTGTACCATCCATACTCGCGGTGTACCATCCATACCCGTGGTGTACCATCCATACTCGTGGTGTACCATCCATGCTCACGGTGTACCATCCATACTCGCGGTGTACCATCCATACCCGTGGTGTACCATCCATACTCATGGTGTACCATCCATGCTCACGGTGTACCATCCATACTCGCGGTGTACCATCCATACTCGCGGTGTACCATCCATACTCGTGGGGTACCATCCATACTCGTGGTGTACCATCCATACCCACAGTGTACCATCCATACTCGTGGGGGTACCATCCATACTAGCAGGTACCATTCTGTGGTGTACCATCCATACTCACGGTGTACCATCCATACTGCGTACCATCCATACTCACGTGTACCATTCTCGGTGTACCATCCATACTCGTGGTGTACCATCCATACTCGTGGTGTACCATCCATACTCGTGGTGTACCATCCATACCCACGGTGTACCATCCATACTCGTGGTGTACCATCCTACTCGTGGTGTACCATCCATACTCGTGGTGTACATCCATACTCGTGGTGTACCATCCATACCCACGGTGTACCATCCATACCCACGGTGTACCATCCATACCCACGGTGTACCATCCATACTCGTGGTGTACCACCACCACCATACCCACGGGTACCATCCATACTCTTGGTGTACCATCCATACTCGCGGTGTACCATCCATACTCGTGGTGTACCATCCATACTCGCGGTGTACCATCCATACCCACGGTGTACCATCCATACTCGTGGTGTACCATCCATACTCGTGGTGTACCATCCATACTCGTGGTGTACCATCCATACTCGTGGTGTACCATCCATACTCGTGGTGTACCATCCATACTCACGGTGTACCATCCATACTCGTGGTGTACCATCCATACTCGCGGTGTACCATCCATACTTGCAGTGTACCATCAATACTCGCGGTGTACCATCCATACTTGTGGTGTACCATCCATACTCGCGGTGTACCATCCATATTGTGTGTACCATCCATACTCACGGTGTACCATCCATACTCGTGGTGTACCATCCATACTCGCGGTGTACCATCCATACTCATGGTGTACCATCCATACTCGCGGTGTACCATCCATACTCGTGGTGTACCATCCATACTCGTGGTGTACCATCCATACTCGCAGTGTACCATCCATACTGTGGTGTACCATCCATACTCGTGGTGTACCATCCATGCCCACGGTGTACCATCCATACCACGGTGTACCATCCATACCCACGGTGTACCATCCATACTCGTGGTGTACCATCCATACTGTGGTACCATCCATACTCGTGGTGTACCATCCATACTCGTGGTGTACCATCCATACATGTGGTGTACCATCCATACTCGCGGTGTACCATCCATACATGTGGTGTACCATCCATACTCGCGGTGTACCATCCATACTCATGGTGTACCATCCATACTCGTGGGGTACCATCCATACTCGTGGTGTATCATCCATACTCGCAGTGTACCATCCATACTTGCAGTGTACCATTCCGCGGTGTACCATCCATACTTGTGGTGTACCATCCATACTCGTGGTGTACCATCCATACTCGTGGTGTACCATCCATACTCGTGGTGTACCATCCATACTCGTGGTGTACCATCCATACTCGCGGTGTACCATCCATACTCGTGGTGTACCATCCATACTCGTGGTGTACCATCCATACTCGTGGTGTACCATCCATACTCGTGGTGTACCATCCATACTCGTGGTGTACCATCCATACTCGTGGTGTACCATCCATACTCGCGGTGACCATCCATACTCGCGGTGCACCATCCATACTCGCGGTGCACCATCCATACTCGCGGTGCACCATCCATACTCGCGGTGCACCATCCATACTCGCGGTGCACCATCCATACTCGCGGTGCACCATCCATACTCGCGGTGTACCATCCATACTCGTGGTGCACCATCCATACTCGTGGTGTACCATCCATACTACCATCCATACTCGCGGTGTACCATCCATACTTGTGGTGTACCATCCATACTCGTGGTGTACCATCCATGCCCACGGTGTACCATCCATACCCACGGTGTACCATCCATACCCACGGTGTACCATCCATACTCGTGGTGTACCATCCATACTTGTGGTGTACCATCCATACTCGCGGTGTACCATCCATACTCGTGGTGTACCATCCATACTCGCAGTGTACCATCCATACTCGCGGTGTACCATCCATACTCGCGGTGTACCATCCATACTCGCGGTGTACCATCCATACTCGTGGTGCACCATCCATACTCGTGGTGTACCATCCATACTACCATCCATACTCGCGGTGTACCATCCATACTCGTGGTGTACCATCCATACTCTTGGTGTACCATCCATACTCGTGGTGTACCATCCATACTCGTGGTGTACCATCCATACTCGCGGTGTACCATCCATACTCGCGGTGTACCATCCATACTCGTGCACCATCCATACTCGCGGTGTACCATCCATACTACCATCCATACTCGTGGTGTACCATCCATACTCGTGGTGTACCATCCATACTCGTGGTGTACCATCCATACTACCATCCATACTCGCGGTGTATCATCCATACTCGCGGTGTACCATCCATACTCGCGGTGTACCATCCATACTCGTGGTGTACCATCCATACTCGTGGTGTACCATCCATACAGATTAAGTTGCTTCCCCATAAGTAGAGTGCTAAAACAATTGTTAAATAGTTTCCATAATTATGTTTTAGAAATGAAAGCACTCTGACATTGAAACTTTCTTAAAACTTGCACTGGCCAAACATGCAATTTATATTGACCACCGTCTTATAGGCGAGTGTGTAAACTTGCAGATTTCAGAACCAATGTAGGGGGTTCGTCTTTAGGGGAAGATTATCTTATAGGCGAGTGTGTAAACTTGCAGATTTCGGTATTTAGTCAGAATGGAGACACCGATTTATAAACAATTATGGGTGTATTTAGTCTGAATGGAGACACCGATTTATAAACAAATATGGGTGTATTTAGTCTGAATGGAGACACTGATTTTATAAACAAATATGGGTGTATTTAGTCAGAATGGAGACACCGATTTATAAACAAATATGGGGTGTATTTAGTCAGAATGGAGACACCGATTTATAAACAAATATGGGTGTATTTAGTCAGAATGGAGACACTGATTTATAAACAAATATGGGTGTATTTAGTCTGAATGGAGACACCGATTTTATAAACAAATATGGGTGTATTTAGTCTGAATGGAGACACTGATTTTATAAACAAATATGGGTGTATTTAGTCAGAATGGAGACACCGATTTTATAAACAAATATGGGTGTATTTAGTCTCACATAAGTCAGGTTTTATTTCATCTGCCTATGTAGTTTTCGGACATATTTTGGGCGTCAAAATGATGTTTTTGGATGCTTATTAAAGTTTTAATCGTAAGGGCATTACTGTTATACTTATAGTTATCATGTAACTTTACTTGTATTTTGTGTAATAACACCATTTCATAATTTCTTATATGTACACATGTGTAATAACCCCTGTAAGGATTCTGATTGAGAGAATAATCCTTACAATTTGTAAAATAAACATTATGCATATTTCTATTTCACTTTAATGGTAAGACAAACTATCATTTAAAAGAAGTATCGATGCAATTATAATGCTGATTAAAACATAAATATAACGCTGCTTCGCGTAGTGACATCATGATGATTTGTGCTGACACTTGGCGCCAAAATGAAAGTAGCAACGTTATTTATTCAAATATTTATTAAAATGAGAGCTATTATAATGTGATAACGCCAAAATGAAAGTTATTTTGTGCACAAATCTTATTAAAACACAAAATGATTAAAAGGATCTTACACTCTTGGTGATTTCATATCATATTTTCAACATTCCAAAACTCATTTAATAAAATATGGTAAAATCCTATGTATCTACATTCTGTTTATGAAATGGGAGCATTACGTTTATTACGTTTATTACGTTTATTTAAGCTTTATTTAAGCTTTATTTAAGCTTTATGCAATTTATGGAACTTCATATTAGTCAAACCACCTGACGTATAAACCAGTGCTAGTGGTTACCTCTATTAACCTGACGTATAAACCAGTGCTAGTGGTTACCTCTATTAACCTGACGTATAAACCAGTGCTAGTGGTTACCTCTATTAACCTGACGTATAAACCAGTGCTAGTGGTTACCTCTATTAACCTGACGTATAAACCAGTGCTAGTGGTTACCTCTATTAACCTGACGTATAAACCAGTGCTAGTGGTTACCTCTATTAACCTGACGTATAAATTGGACGGAATGTGCAAACAACATAGATAGTAAACAGCATAGAGCCTGATCAGACGGTATGTTCTGGCTCTATGCTGTTGCAAAAGCGACTAGTTGCGATTGGCAGGTTAAGCAACAACCGATCTGTATTAAGCAATCTGTCCCGCCGTGTCAATCTGTCCCACCGTGTCAATCTGTCCCACCATGTCAATCTGTCCCACCGTGTCAATCTGTTCCTCCGTGACAATTTGTCCCACCGTGTCAATCTTTTCCTCCGTGACAATCTGTTCTTCCGTGACAATCTGTTTAACGTTTATCCTCTATTAATCAACCGTCTCTACTAAACAACCAACTTAGGAAGTTATCCAGCTAGCTTGTGGAAGGTCAGTGGTTCTACTCGGGTGTTCATTCGTGTCTGAAATATACCGCTCGGAGGTGCGCCTGGGATCTTCCTCCACAAACTATAGCTGGAGAGTCGCAATATGACCTAAGCTATTGGTGCAACGTTAAACCTCAAAAAACAGTTTTCGGACATATTTCTGGGAGACAAAATGATGTTTTCGGATGCTTATATATTTATATCGGTTTCTCACATGGGACCATTACTGTTCTATACAATGTACATTAGTGTGGCTGGTTACCTCTATTAAGCAACCATTCTGTATTAAGCAGTGTGTAACAATCTGTTCAACATTTGACCTCTATTAAATGGCCATCTCTACTCAACAACTTCCTTGGTTGCTTAAAATAGGTTGGACTAGCTGAAAATATTACCATAAATTAAAATACTTCTCTGGAAGGGCCATGACTAATATTTCTAGAACTTGTGGCCCAGTCTGTACCATTTTGTATTCATAAAAATGATTGCAGCAATGATATAGATGATATTTAACCCTTTCAGCCCTATGTAGCTTCATTTTATAAAGTATTAGTCCCCTACCACTTTAGGTTTGCATTCATCCATCTGTACTTTCGTGTCCGGGCTGTAACTTTATCATGCATGGGGGATTTTCAAATATCTACATACAAATGTTCGCCACATCAAGACAATGTGTAACATTCAAGAACCAGTCCCTACCTGGTTGAGGTCACACTTCACAATGGTATATTTTCACAATGGTATATTATATCGTATCTATAACTTTATTCCCACATGTATCTCTTGTCCCTACTTCACAAAAGTCCAAGGTCAAACGTGATGTGTTGCGTCCAAGAACCGGGTCCTCCTACCCCCAAAGGTCACACTTGGAGGTTAAAGGTCAACAGCATAACTTCACCATTCAGTGTAGGATTTTCAAATGACTTGCCATAAATGTTCACCCCTATGTAGCCTATTGGATTAGTCCATGCTACTGTTCTGAGCTATTTCATTGGTCCATACAAATGTTCAGACTAGACCATTCTTGAGATATTTTTCCATTTGTTATCGACAGTGGAGAGATCCTGATGTGATTTTACGGGGATGTATTACTGTAGGTATATACGTTGCATGTCCTGGACCCCCGAGGTTATAAATATGTTCTCGGATCTTGAGCTCGAGTGATTTGATTGGCTGGTTCTATTCACCGTCTGCTGAACCAATCGGGAGACCTGAGTTCGAGATTTGGAGAATGGTTTTATAACCTCGGAGCACAGAATGTCGATCAAATTGATCTTGTATTAATTCTGTATAATGTTTTTTTATGTATACAACTTGATGACAGCAATGAATATTCGTTTGAATGTCAGAATATACCGCAATAATGTACTCGTCAAATATTCGGAAAGAAATTGAAAATGAAGTAAACTGTAATCAGTTTGTTGTTATTATTTGGCGACTCATGTTGTTATTGTTTGATGACTCGTATATATGTATTAGTAGTAACAAATTCTGATGATTCAAAAGTTTTATTCGTCTCCCAATTTACACAAATTCCCGATACGATGTGCGTTACATTTCTTGCTAATAAGTGAAATTTCTGAAAGTCGGAAGAACAGCATATTACACAATAACTAGAGTCGACTAACATCCATACTCTCCTAGAGTCGACTAACATCCATACTCTCCTAGAGTCGACTAACATCCATACTCCACTAGAGTCGACTAACATCCATACTCTCCTAGAGTCGTCTAACATCCATACTCTCCTAACATCCATACTCTCCTAGAGTCGACTAACATCCATACTCTCCTAGAGTCGTCTAACATCCATACTCTCCTAGAGTCGACTAACATCCATACTCTCCTATAAGAAGAGTTTATTACCACCAGTGGTATCCATAATTACGTTTTAGAAAAGAATTTATTTCTTTCACCTTACTTGACTTGGTGTCCATTTTATCAACCTGTCTTAAATGCGAGTGCATGCCAAAACCCACAGATTTCAGGATGGGAGAAGAACTATTTTCTTTCGTTTTAATCCCTTTCAGTCTATTGCTGTATAATTATGTAAAATGTTAATTCTCTTATTACAAGTAAAATTCTGAAATAAATAATGTTAAACTAAAGGAGGGGGTTGTCTTATAGGCGAGTGGACAGTATATGTACCGTATATTCCCGACCAGTATGGACCAGTAACATGGTCGACTTATGAAACAGTAACATGGTCGACTTATGGACCAGTAACAAACAAAAAAGTTGAATTGAATTTTTTTATTTTGTTGGAACGTTTTAATTGCTTAGACAATTATTTACATTATAAACCACAGAAAAACTGATAAACTAATTATTGTGAATCAACGTATTTTTTATGATAAGAGAAAACACCAACTTATGGAAGTACCAGCTTAAAATCAGCATTTTCAAGCCAAACTTTGACCCTCGACTTATGGTCGAAATTGACTTATAGCCAGGAATATACAGTATGAAATATTGTATCCCTCACAAGGTTTGTCCTACATGAAATATTGTATATCCCTCACAAGGTTTGTCGTCCTACATGAAATATTGTATCCCTCACAAGGTTTGTCCTACATGAAATATTGTATCCCTCACAAGGTTTGTCCTACATGAAATATTGTATCCCTCACAAGGTTTGTCCTACATGAAATATTGTATCCCTCACAAGGTTTGTCCTACATGAAATATTGATATCCCTCACAAGGTTTGTCCTACATGAAATATTGTATCCCTCACAAGGTTTGTCCTACATGAAATATTGTATATCCCTCACAAGGTTTGTCCTACATGAAATATTGTATCCCTCACAAGGTTTGTCCTACATGAAATATTGTATCCCTCACAAGGTTTGTCCTACATGAAATATTGTATATCCCTCACAAGGTTTGTCGTCCTACATGAAATATTGTATCCCTCACAAGGTTTGTCATCCTACATGAAATATTGTATCCCTCACAAGGTTTGTCGTCCTACATGAAATATTGTATCCCTCACAAGGTTTGTCCTACATGAAATATTGTATCCCTCACAAGGTTTGTCCTACATGAAATACTGTATATCCCTCACAAGGTTTGTCCTACATGAAATATTGTATCCCGCACAAGGTTTGTCCTACATGAAATATTGTATCCCTCACAAGGTTTGTCCTACATGAAATATTGTATCCCTCACAAGGTTTGTCCTACATGAAATATTGTATATCCCTCACAAGGTTTGTCCTACATGAAATATTGTATCCCTCACAAGGTTTGTCCTACATGAAATATTGTATATCCCTCACAAGGTTTGTCCTACATGAAATATTGTATCCCTCACAAGGTTTGTCCTACATGAAATATTGTATATCCCTCACAAGGTTTGTCCTACATGAAATATTGTATATCCCTCACAAGGTTTGTCGTCCTACATGAAATATTGTATCCCTCACAAGGTTTGTCGTCCTACATGAAATATTGTATCCCTCACAAGGTTTGTCGTCCTACATGAAATATTGTATCCCTCACAAGGTTTGTCCTACATGAAATATTGTATCCCTCACAAGGTTTGTCCTACATGAAATATTGTATATCCCTCACAAGGTTTGTCCTACATGAAATATTGTATATCCCTCACAAGGTTTGTCCTACATGAAATATTGTATATCCCTCACAAGGTTTGTCCTACATGAAATATTGTATCCCTCACAAGGTTTGTCCTACATGAAATATTGTATATCCCTCACAAGGTTTGTCCTACATGAAATATTGTATCCCTCACAAGGTTTGTCGTCCTACATGAAATATTGTATCCCTCACAAGGTTTGTCCTACATGAAATATTGTATCCCTCACAAGGTTTGTCCTACATGAAATATTGATCCCTCACAAGGTTTGTCCTACATGAAATATTGTATCCCTCACAAGGTTTGTCCTACATGAAATATTGTATCCCTCACAAGGTTTGTCCTACATGAAATATTGTATCCCTCACAAGGTTTGTCCTACATGAAATATTGTATCCCTCACAAGGTTTGTCCTACATGAAATATTGTATATCCCTCACAAGGTTTGTCCTACATGAAATATTGTATCCCTCACAAGGTTTGTCCTACATGAAATATTGTATCCCACAAGGTTTGTCCTACATGAAATATTGTATATCCCTCACAAGGTTGTCGTCCTACATGAAATATTGTATCCCTCACAAGGTTTGTCGTCCTACATGAAATATTGTATCCCTCACAAGGTTTGTCGTCCTACATGAAATATTGTATCCCTCACAAGGTTTGTCGTCCTACATGAAATATTGTATCCCTCACAAGGTTTGTCCTACATGAAATATTGTATATCCCTCACAAGGTTTGTCCTACATGAAATAATGTATCCCGCACAAGGTTTGTCCTACATGAAATATTGTATATCCCTCACAAGGTTTGTCCTACATGAAATATTGTATCCCGCACAAGGTTTGTCCTACATGAAATATTGTATCCCTCACAAGGTTTGTCCTACATGAAATATTGTATCCCTCACAAGGTTTGTCCTACATGAAATATTGTATCCCTCACAAGGTTTGTCCTACATGAAATATTGTATATCCCTCACAAGGTTTGTCCTACATGAAATATTGTATCCCTCACAAGGTTTTGTCCTACATGAAATATTGTATATCCCTCACAAGGTTTGTCCTACATGAAATATTGTATCCCTCACAAGGTTTGTCCTACATGAAATATTGTATATCCCTCACAAGGTTTGTCCTACATGAAATATTGTATATCCCTCACAAGGTTTGTCGTCCTACATGAAATATTGTATCCCTCACAAGGTTTCACGTCCTACATGAAATATTGTATCCCTCACGTCCTACATGAAATATTGTATCCCTCACAAGGTTTGTCCTACATGAAATATTGTATCCCTCAGGTATTGTATCCCTCACAAGGTTTGTCCTACATGAAATATTGATATCCCTCACAAGGTTTGTCCTACATGAAATATTGATATCCCTCACAAGGTTTGTCCTACATGAAATATTGTATCCCTCACAAGGTTTGTCCTACAGTTTGTCGTCCTACATGTTGTATCCCTCACAAACATGAAATATTGTATATCCCTCACAAGGTTTGTCCTACATGAAATATTGTATCCCGCACAAGGTTTGTCCTACATGAAAATGTATATCCCTCACAAGGTTTGTCCTACATGAAATATTGTATCCCTCACAAGGTTTGTCCTACATGAAATATTGTATCCCTCACAAGGTTTGTCCTACATGAAATATTGTATATCCCTCACAAGGTTTGTCCTACATGAAATATTGTATATCCCTCACAAGGTTTGTCCTACATGAAATATTGTATCCCTCACAAGGTTTGTCCTACATGAAATATTGTATCCCTCACAAGGTTTGTCCTACATGAAATATTGTATATCCCTCACAAGGTTTGTCCTACATGAAATATTGTATATCCCTCACAAGGTTTGTCCTACATGAAATATTGTATCCCTCACAAGGTTTGTCGTCCTACATGAAATATTGTATCCCTCACAAGGTTTGTCGTCCTACATGAAATATTGTATCCCTCACAAGGTTTGTCCTACATGAAATATTGTATCCCTCACAAGGTTTGTCCTACATGAAATATTGTATCCCTCACAAGGTTTGTCCTACATGAAATATTGTATATCCCTCACAAGGTTTGTCCTACATGAAATATTGTATCCCTCACAAGGTTTGTCCTACATGAAATATTGTATCCCTCACAAGGTTTGTCCTACATGAAATATTGTATCCCTCACAAGGTTTGTCGTCCTACATGAAATATTGTATCCCTCACAAGGTTTGTCCTACATGAAATATTGTATATCCCTCACAAGGTTTGTCCTACATGAAATATTGTATATCCCTCACAAGGTTTGTCCTACATGAAATATTGTATATCCCTCACAAGGTTTGTCCTACATGAAATATTGTATATCCCTCACAAGGTTTGTCCTACATGAAATATTGTATATCCCTCACAAGGTTTGTCCTACATGAAATATTGTATATCCCTCACAAGGTTTGTCCTACATGAAATATTGTATATCCCTCACAAGGTTTGTCCTACATGAAATATTGTATCCCTCACAAGGTTTGTCCTACATGAAATATTGTATCCCTCACAAGGTTTGTCCTACATGAAATATTGTATATCCCTCACAAGGTTTGTCCTACATGAAATATTGTATCCCTCACAAGGTTTGTCCTACATGAAATATTGTATCCCTCACAAGGTTTGTCCTACATGAAATATTGTATCCCTCACAAGGTTTGTCCTACATGAAATATTGTATCCCTCACAAGGTTTGTCGTCCTACATGAAATGTGGAAATACAAAATTATGGAACCGGACAACATTTTCGCAGTAAATATTATTTGTTGTGTCTGGTTGCCGAGGGTGATTTAGAGATTAAGCAGCGTCTCTTACAACTACAGAAACAGAAGTCTCTTGCTGCTTGAGAACATTGTTGTACAATATTTGAAGATAATTTTGTTTCTTGTAGTTATAGAAAAACAGGATTTGGCGCGTTGCTTCCATATATTGCACTAATATGATTCATTTAAGGAACGGAAATTATCTGAAATGCTACATTCCCCAGAGTATCACCTCGACTTGTACGTACAATATAAGTATTCTAGCCCCTCAAGATAATTTAGCCAATCAAAACTGCTACTTTCTTGACGAAATGGAAAAAAAGAATTAAAGTATTCTAGCCCCCAAAGTAGCAACTCGACTCGTGAGTAAGGAGAGTATATACATGTACACTATGTGTAATATACACACATCATCTTATGTGTCTTAAACTCTGTGTGTGTATCTATGTTATTTTTCTTATTTTCATTAATTTTATACCCACATAATATTACAAAATATTGATAAAACGGTAAAATGTTTATAAATGAGAAGAATTGTCTCCCTTGGTCCGTCAGACATGGTCCTGGCCTGAGTTGTCTCCCTTGGTCCCTCAGGCATGGTCTATGTGCCAGTCCTTTTCTCCGTGCGCCTTTAACATATGTTCGGCAAATCTGAAATTGTATAAATAAATAACAGAACTCCAGAACGTAACATATATTCACACATTCAATGTTTCCACTTGTGTATAAATTGCGGGTATTCGTTTGTTTCAGTATAAGATCGGAATATATTTCACTGAATGAATATTCAAAGCAATATTCTCACAAATCGCGCCGACCATGAGTGATGATAGGTCAGGTTGTGGTTCTATATGAAACAGTTGGCAGTTTCTTACGGAGGTTGATGCACCAAGTACTGCTTAACCGCTAGAGCCAAATGGATGAAACAAATACAACTGCTTCAAACACTAAAGTGGGTGAGACAAATACCACTACTAAGTTATCCTTTTTCCACAGACCTGACAATTCCACTTCAAACATTTCATCTTGGACGTACATGTTGATAACAATAAGTTAAATAAATAAATCTGGTCTACAATTTTAAGGCTGATCCAAAATACTGAAATTTATTTGTTTGATTTGAGGGCTTAAAGTTGCACGGACCCTAGGGTGGTCACATGGCGACTCTTCCTGCTTACACTGGTGGAGGAACTCTAGGGTGGTCACATAGCGACTCTTCCTGCTTACATGGGTGGAGGAACTCTAGGGTGGTCACATAGCGACTCTTCCTGCTTACACTGGTGGAGGAACTCTAGGGTGGTCACATAGCAACTCTTCCTGCTTACATGGGTGGAGGAACTCTAGGGTGGTCACATAGCGACTATTCCTGCTTACATGGGTGGAGGAACTCTAGGGGTGGTCACATAGCAACTCTTCCTGCTTACATGGGTGGAGGAACCCTAGGGTGGTCACATAGCGACTCTTCCTGCTTACACTGGTGGAGGAACCCTAGGGTGTCCATCTGAGAGTATTTCTGGCATGGACGGATGGGTATCCAGGTAGAAGAAACGACCACAGAGAGCCCCCCCCCTCCCCAAAAAGAATATGGAGAAATGAGAATGTTTATATTACTCTTGATGACATTCCAGTGACGTGTCACGCTTCACTGATTCCATATGTGCCCACTTGTAGAGTACCTGAAATATCACAAGGTTGAGACTGATTAGCAAAATATATCGTAAGTGTAAACATATTCCTTGTTTACGGTTATTCCTTGTTTACGGGTATTCCTTGTTTACGGGTATTCCTTGTTTACGGGTATTCCTTGTTTATGGGTATTCCTTGTTTACGGGTATTCCTCGTTTACGGATATTCCTTGTTTACGGGTATTCCTTGTTTATGGTATTCCTTGTTTACGGGTATTCCTTGTTTACGGATATTCCTTGTTTATGGGTATTCTTTGTTTATGGGTATTCTTTGTTTACGGGTATTCCTTGTTTACGGGTATTCTTTCAATAAACGAGTCAACAGTTTGACATTATTTGCCGTGTCTCTGCCGCTTTTATCTTTTGTCGCTTAAGATGAAAATAAAAGAATAATTATGACGTAAGATTAATCATTTTGCAGGTGTATCCCCGCATCTGTCAACATTTTGACAGTAACAGTAAACTGTTGATTTGTTTGTTTAATATTAGTTGAATAAGGTACGATTCATTTTCCCAGGGTTTAGCTATATTACAATGCAATCTTTTTATCACATAATCCATAATCATAAAATGAAAGTCGGGTATCAGTCAAGCCACATCCGAAAGACTCACCAATATCTGAAATTAAATCAACCATACGAACACATTAATGAATGTTCATACAAATGATCGTTTCCGAGTATTCGAGTACTGAATTGATACAGTGTCCAAGTACTAGAGTATCAAAATTGCAACACTTTGCCATCCTTACTTCTGCTACATGAATACTCCACGGACAACGAAGCAAACATGTGAAGTAGCACCCGTCAGGGGAGGAATGTCCAGGTTGGTCCAAATTTCATTAAACTGAGTAACATTTTCACCAAAATACAGAAATTTCTCCTTGAGATCTTGGGACATTTCCTTCCATGACCCACTTGTAGTCTAGAACTGGTTCGAATGTATGTAACAGAGTCCGTCTCAGTGTGGTTGTTAGTGTGAGCCCCACCGGAACTACCTCGGTGGTGTCCTTGCCAAGACCCGTAGCTCCATGTTGCTTCCTCTCCCAGAGGGAATGGATTTCATCAGGAATGAAGTGTGGAGAGCTATTAAACTGATGTTGCACAAACTTATTTTCCCACTCGAGCAGAGAGAAGAAATGTAATTGGTACTTACCCCGAACACTAGAGAGTGTAAGAGAACCGTGTAGAAGAATACGAAGGTACGTGCCATCTTGTTTCCCATGATGAACTTGCCCTGAAACATAAACTACTGTACATCAGTTCATATTGCCCTGAAACATAAACTACTGTACATCAGATCATACTGCCCTGAAACATAAACTACTGTACATCAGTTCATATTGCCCTGAAACATAAACTACTGTACATCAGTTCATATTGCCCTGAAACATAAACTACTGTACATCAGTTCATATTGCCCTGAAACATAAACTACTGTACATCAGTTCATATTGCCCTGAAACATAAACTACTGTACATCAGTTCATATTGCCCTGAAACATAAACTACTGTACATCAGATCATACTGCCCTGAAACATAAACTACTGTACATCAGTTCATATTGCCCTGAAACATAAACTACTGTACATCAGTTCATATTGCCCTGAAACATAAACTACTGTACATCAGTTCTATTGCCTGAAACATAAAACTGTTACATAGCTCATACTGCCCTGAACAATCGAACTACTGGACATCATGTTCTAGGCCCTGAAACATAAACTACTGTACATCAGTTCATATTGCCCTGAAACATAAACTACTGTACATCAGTTCATATTGCCCTGAAACATAAACTACTGTACATCAGTTCATATTGCCCTGAAACATAAACTACTGTACACCAGTTCATATTTTCATACTAAATTTTGTACAGTTAAGATACACTGTCCCATCTATAAACACTCGTTCTATAGAAATGTTGTTTTTAATGATCATACTGTGTATTTTAACTCTATTTTGTTGATATTTAATAAATTATTTAAGAACGCAATCTCGTATTCTGACCTAGAATGAGCCCTGGCTTAAGTCATATGACTCCAGTTACCGTATGTTTAGTGGAAGAAGACCCTGGGTTCCCCTCCCAGCAGTACTGCAGACGTAGAGGTAGAACCAGCGCAAGCCAGCTGGATAGCTTCCTCATATTAATTCCCTAGTGGGAATTGAACCTACAGCGGTGAGCGGCAAATTATTTGAAGTCCATGACAACCACTAAGCCACGGAGGCCCAACCTACAAACAAGTATATTTTGGCGAAGTCTTGAATAAATGAGGGTGTTATGTTTGTGAATAATAAAATAAAGCCGAAGCAAATAAAGCCGAACGGTAATAGTGTACGGTAATACAGTACTGGCTCTGATTTATATCCACGTTTGTCAATACCACCATAAGGCATTTTACATTCAAAACAGATGTTTCTGGTGTAGTTTATATGGAGAAGTTTGGAGACTATAAGTTTTATAAATTCTTAAAAAATCTGTAAGATTGTATTTTTGTTTGTTTATAAACTAGATGAAACTTACCATAGAGAGAGTTATCTTATCGTACGGTTTGAGATTCATGTAACGCTTTATCCTCTCCTGAAAACACAATACATGGAAGTCAGTGCAAAACTGTCCTATATCTATACGAGAAGGGAGGTAAATAGAATGTACACAGTAGTCAGTGCAATGCTGTCCTATATCTATACGAGAAGGGAGGTAAATAGAATGTACACAGTAGTCAGTGCAATGCTGTCCTATATCTATATGGGAAGGGAGGTAAGCAGACTGTACACAGTAGTCAGTGCAATGCTGTCCTATATCTATATGAGAAGGGAGGTACACAGACTGTACACAGTAGTCAGTGCAGTGCAATGCTGTCCTATATCTATATGAGAAGGGAGGTAAACAGACTGTACACAGTAGTCAGTGCAGTGCTGTCCTATATCTATACGAGAAGGGAGGTAAACAGACTGTACACAGTAGTCAGTGCAGTGCTGTCCTATATCTATATGAGAAGGGAGGTACACAGACTGTACACAGTAGTCAGTGCAGTGCAATGCTGTCCTATATCTATATGAGAAGGGAGGTAAACAGACTGTACACAGCAGTCAGTGCAGTGCAATGCTGTCCTATATCTATATGAGAAGGGAGGTAAACAGACTGTACACAGTAGTCAGTGCAGTGCAATGCTGTCCTATATCGATACGAGAAGGGAGGTAATCGGAATGCTCGGAGCAGGAAAGAACAGGTCTAATGTATACGCATTTTCGCACAATCCTTCGCTATAACCACAGGTTCCTGTGGGGTTTGCACTGCAATCCTTCGCTATAACCACAGGTTCCTGTGGGGTTTGCACTGCAATCCTTCGCTATAACCACAGGTTCCTGTGGGGTTTGCACTGCAATCCTTCGCTATAACCACAGGTTCCTGTGGGGTTTGCACTGCAATCCTTCGCTATAACCACAGGTTCCTGTGGGGTTTGCACTGCAATCCTTCGCTATAACCACAGGTTCCTGTGGGGTTTGCACTGCAATCCTTCGCTATAACCACAGGTTCCTGTGGGGTTTGCACTGCAATCCTTCACTATAACCACAGGTTCCTGTGGGGTTTGCACTGCAATCCTTCGCTATAACCACAGGTTCCTGTGGGGTTTGCACTGCAATCCTTCGCTATAACCACAGGTTCCTGTGGGGTTTGCACTGCCATCCTTCGCTATAACCACAGGTTCCTGTGGGGTTTGCACTGCAATCCTTCGCTATAACCACAGGTTCCTGTGGGGTTTGCACTGCAATCCTTCGCTATAACCACAGGTTCCTGTGGGGTTGCACTGCCATCCATCATTATAACCTCAGGTTCCTGTGGGGTTGCACTGCCATCCTTCGCTATAACCACAGGTTCCTGTGGGGTTGCACTGCCATCCATCATTATAACCTCAGGTTCCTGTGGGGTTGCACTGCCATCCATCATTATAACACAGGTTCCTGTGGGGGTTGCACTGCCATCCTTCGCTATAACCACAGGTTCCTGTGGGGTTGCACTGCCATCCATCATTATAACCTCAGGTTCCTGTGGGGTTGCACTGCCATCCATCATTATAACCACAGGTTCCTGTGGGGTTTGCACTGCCATCCTTCGCTATAACCACAGATTCCTGTGGGGTTTGCACTGCAATCCTTCGCTATAAACACAGATTCCTGTGGGGTTTGCACTGCAATCCTTCGCTATAATCACAGGTTCCTGTGGGGTTGCACTGCCATCCATCATTATAACCTCAGGTTCCTGTGGGGGTTGCACTGCCATCCTTCGCTATAACCACAGGTTCCTGTGGGGTTGCACTGCCATCCATCATTATAACCTCAGGTTCCTGTGGGGTTGCACTGCCATCCATCATTATAACCACAGGTTCCTGTGGGGTTTGCACTGCCATCCTTCGCTATAACCACAGATTCCTGTGGGGTTTGCACTGCAATCCTTCGCTATAAACACAGATTCCTGTGGGGTTTGCACTGCAATCCTTCGCTATATCCTCAGGTTTCTGTGGGGTTTGTACTACAATCCTTCGCTATAACCTCAGGTTCCTGTGGGGTTTGTACTGCAATCCTTCGCTATAACCTCAGGTTCCTGTGGGGTTTGCACTGCAATCCTTCGCTATAACCACAGGTTCCTGTGGGGTTTGCACTGCAATCCTTTGCTATAACCTAAGGTTCCTGTGGGGTTTGCACTGCCATCCTCCGCTATAACCACAGGTTCCTGTGGGGTTTGCACTGCCATCCTCCGCTATAACCTCAGGTTCCTGTGGGGTTTGCACTGCAATCCTTCGCTATAACCACAGGTTCCTGTGGTGTTTGCACTGCAATCCTCCGCTATAACCTCAGGTTTCTGTGGGGTTTGCACTGCAATCCTTCGCTATAACCACAGATTCCTGTGGGGTTTGCACTGCAATCCTTTGCTATAACCACAGGTTCCTGTGGGGTTTGCACTGCAATCCTTTGCTATAACCACAGGTTCCTGTGGGGTTTGCACTGCAATCCTTCGCTATAACCACAGGTTCCTGTGTGGTTTGCACTGCAATCCTTCGCTATAACCACAGGTTCCTGTGGGGTTTGCACTGCAATCCTTCGCTATAACCACAGGTTCCTGTGGGGTTTGCACTGCAATCCTTTGCTATAACCACAGGTTCCTGTGGGGTTTGCACTGCAATCCTTCGCTATAACCACAGGTTCCTGTGGGGTTTGCACTGCAATCCTTCGCTATAACCACAGGTTCCTGTGGGGTTTGCACTGCAATCCTTCGCTATAACCACAGGTTCCTGTGGGGTTTGCACTGCAATCCTTCGCTATAACCACAGGTTCCTGTGGGGTTTGCACTGCAATCCTTCGCTATAACCACAGGTTCCTGTGGGGTTTGCACTGCAATCCTTCGCTATAACCACAGGTTCCTGTGGGGTTTGCACTGCAATCCTTCGCTATAACCACAGGTTCCTGTGGGGTTTGCACTGCAATCCTTCGCTATAACCACAGGTTCCTGTGGGGTTTGCACTGCAATCCTTCGCTATAACCACAGGTTCCTGTGGGGTTTGCACTGCAATCCTTCGCTATAACCACAGGTTCCTGTGGGGTTTGCACTGCAATCCTTCGCTATAACCACAGGTTCCTGTGGGGTTTGCACTGCAATCCTTCGCTATAACCACAGGTTCCTGTGGGGTTTGCACTGCAATCCTTCGCTATAACCACAGGTTCCTGTGGGGTTTGCACTGCAATCCTTCGCTATAACCACAGGTTCCTGTGGGGTTTGCACTGCAATCCTTCGCTATAACCACAGGTTCCTGTGGGGTTGCACTGCCATCCTTCGCTATAACCACAGGTTCCTGTGGGGTTGCACTGCATCCTTATAACCACAGGTTCCTGTGGGGTTGCACTGCCATCCATCATTATAACCTCAGGTTCCTGTGGGGGTTGCACTGCCATCCTTCGCTATAACCACAGGTTCCTGTGGGGTTGCACTGCCATCCATCATTATAACCTCAGGTTCCTGTGGGGTTGCACTGCCATCCATCATTATAACCTCAGGTTCCTGTGGGGGTTGCACTGCCATCCTTCGCTATAACCACAGGTTCCTGTGGGGTTGCACTGCCATCCATCATTATCACCTCAGGTTCCTGTGGGTGTTGCACTGCCATCCTTCGCTATAACCACAGGTTCCTGTGGGGTTGCACTGCCATCCATCATTATAACCTCAGGTTCCTGTGGGGTTGCACTGCCATCCATCATTATAACCGCAGGTTCCTGTGGGGTTTGCACTGCCATCCTTCGCTATAACCACAGGTTCTTGTGGGGTTTGCACTGCAATCCTTCGCTATAACCACAGGTTCCTGTGGGGTTTGCACTGCAATCCTTCGCTATAACCACAGGTTCCTGTGGGGTTTGCACTGCAATCCTTCGCTATAACCACAGGTTCCTGTGGGGTTTGCACTGTAATCCTCCGCTATAACCTCAGGTTCCTGTGGGGTTTGCACTGCAATCCTTCGCTATAACCACAGGTTCCTGTGGGGTTTGCACTGCAACCCTTCACTATAACCACAGGTTCCTGTGGAGTTTGCACTGCAATCCTTCGCTATAACCACAGGTTCCTGTGGGGTTTGCACTGCAATCCTTCGCTATAATCACAGGTTCCTGTGGGGTTGCACTGCCATCCATCATTATAACCTCAGGTTCCTGTGGGGTTGCACTGCCATCCATCATTATAACCTCAGGTTCCTGTGGGGGTTGCACTGCCATCCTTCGCTATAACCACAGGTTCCGGTGGGGTTGCACTGCCATCCATCATTATCACCTCAGGTTCCTATGGGTGTTGCACTGCCATCCTTCGCTATAACCACAGGTTCCTGTGGGGTTGCACTGCCATCCATCATTATAACCACAGGTTCCTGTGGGGTTTGCACTGCCATCCTTCGCTATAACCACAGATTCCTGTGGGGTTTGCACTGCAATCCTTCGCTATAAACACAGATTCCTGTGGGGTTTGCACTGCAATCCTTCGCTATAATCACAGGTTCCTGTGGGGTTGCACTGCCATCCATCATTATAACCTCAGGTTCCTGTGGGGGTTGCACTGCCATCCTTCGCTATAACCACAGGTTCCTGTGGGGTTGCACTGCCATCCATCATTATAACCTCAGGTTCCTGTGGGGTTGCACTGCCATCCATCATTATAACCTCAGGTTCCTGTGGGGGTTGCACTGCCATCCTTCACTATAACCACAGGTTCCTGTGGGGTTGCACTGCCATCCATCATTATCACCTCAGGTTCCTGTGGGTGTTGCACTGCCATCCTTCGCTATAACCACATGTTCCTGTGGGGTTGCACTGCCATCCATCATTATAACCTCAGGTTCCTGTGGGGTTGCACTGCCATCCATCATTATCACCTCAGGTTCCTGTGGGTGTTGCACTGCCATCCTTCGCTATAACCACATGTTCCTGTGGGGTTGCACTGCCATCCATCATTATAACCTCAGGTTCCTGTGGGGTTTGCACTGCCATCCTTCGCTATAACCACAGATTCCTGTGGGGTTTGCACTGCAATCCTTCGCTATAAACACAGATTCCTGTGGGGTTTGCACTGCAATCCTTCGCTATAACCACAGGTTCCTGTGGTGTTTGCACTGCAATCCTTTGCTATAACCACAGGTTCCTGTGGGGTTTGCACTGCAATCCTTTGCTATAACCACAGGTTCCTGTGGGGTTTGCTCTGCCATCCTTCGCTATAACCACAGGTTCTTGTGGGGTTTGCACTGCAATCCTTCACTATAATCACAGGTTCCTGTGGGGTTTGCACTGCAATCCTTCGCTATAACCACAGATTCCTGTGGGGTTTGCATTGCCATCCATCATTATAACCTCAGGTTCCTGTGGGGTTTGCACTGCCATCCTCCGCTATAACCTCAGGTTCCTGTGGGCTTTGCACTGCAATCCTTCGCTATAACCTCAGGTTCCTGTGGGCTTTGCACTGCAATCCTTCGCTATAACCACAGGTTCCTGTGGGGTTTGTACTGCCATCCTCCGCTATAACCACAGGTTCCTGTGGGGTTTGCACTGCCATCCTCCGCTATAACCTCAGGTTCCTGTGGGGTTTGCACTGCAATCCTTCGCTATAACCACAGGTTCCTGTGGTGTTTGCACTGCAATCCTCCGCTATAACCTCAGGTTTCTGTGGGGTTTGCACTGCAATCCTTCGCTATAACCACAGATTCCTGTGGGGTTTGCACTGCAATCCTTTGCTATAACCACAGGTTCCTGTGGGGTTTGCACTGCAATCCTTTGCTATAACCACTGGTTCCTGTGGGGTTTGCACTGCAATCCTTCGCTATAACCACAGGTTCCTGTGTGGTTTGCACTGCAATCCTTCGCTATAACCACAGGTTCCTGTGGGGTTTGCACTGCAATCCTTCGCTATAACCACAGGTTCCTGTGGGGTTTGCACTGCAATCCTTCGCTATAACCACAGGTTCCTGTGGGGTTTGCAGTGCAATTTCTTTATAACCACAGGTTCCTGTGGGGTTTGCACTGCCATCCTCCGCTATAACCTCAGGTTCCTGTGGGGTTTGCACTGCAATCCTTCGCTATAACCACAGGTTCCTGTGGTGTTTGCACTGCAATCCTCTGCTATAACCTCAGGTTCTTGTGGGGTTTGCACTGCAATCCTTCGCTATAACCACAGGTTCCTGTGGGGTTTGCACTGCAATCCTTCGCTATAACCACAGATTCCTGTGGGGTTTGCACTGCAATCATTTGCTATAACCACAGGTTCCTGTGGGGTTTGCACTGCAATCCTTTGCTATAACCACAGGTTGCTGTGGGGTTTGCACTGCAATCCTTCGCTATAACCACAGGTTCCTGTGGGGTTTGCACTGCAATCCTTCGCTATAACCACAGGTTCCTGTGGGGTTTGCACTGCAATCCTTCGCTATAACCACAGATTCCTGTGGGGTTTGCACTGCCATCCATCATTATAACCTCAGGTTCCTGTGGGATTTGCACTGCCATCCTCCGCTATAACCTCAGGTTCCTGTGGGCTTTGCACTGCAATCCTTCGCTATAACCTGGGGTTCCTGTGGGCTTTGCACTGCAATCCTTTGCTATAACCTAAGGTTCCTGTGGGGTTTGCACTGCTATCCTCCGCTATAACCACAGGTTCCTGTGGGGTTTGCACTGCCATCCTCCGCTATAACCTCAAGTTCCGGTGGGGTTTGCACTGCAATCCTTCGCTATAACCACAGGTTCCTGTGGTGTTTGCACTGCAATCCTCCGCTATAACCTCAGGTTTCTGTGGGGTTTGCACTGCAATCCTTCGCTATAACCACAGGTTCCTGTGTGGTTTGCACTGCAATCCTTCGCTATAACCACAGGTTCCTGTGGGGTTTGCACTGCAATCCTCCGCTATAGCCTCAGGTTCCTGTGGGGTTTGCACTGCAATCCTTCGCTATAACCACAGGTTCCTGTGGGGTTTGCACTGCAATCCTTCGCTATAACCACAGGTTCCTGTGGGGTTTGCACTGCAACCCTTCACTATAACCACAGGTTCCTGTGGAGTTTGCACTGCAATCCTTCGCTATAACCACAGGTTCCTGTGGGGTTTGCACTGCAATCCTTCGCTATAATCACAGGTTCCTGTGGGGTTGCACTGCCATCCATCATTATAACCTCAGGTTCCTGTGGGGTTGCACTGCCATCCTTCGCTATAACCACAGGTTCCTGTGGGGTTTGCACTGCCATCCTTCGCTATAACCACAGGTTCCTGTGGGGTTGCACTGCCATCCATCATTATAACCTCAGGTTCCTGTGGGGGTTGCACTGCCATCCTTCGCTATAACCACAGGTTCCTGTGGGGTTGCACTGCCATCCATCATTATAACCTCAGGTTCCTGTGGGGTTGCACTGCCATCCATCATTATAACCACAGGTTCCTGTGGGGTTTGCACTGCAATCCTTCGCTATAACCACAGATTCCTGTGGGGTTTGCACTGCAATCCTTCGCTATAACCTCAGGTTCCTGTGGGGTTTGCACTGCAATCCTTCGCTATAACCTCAGGTTCCTGTGGGGTTTGTACTGCAATCCTTCGCTATAACCACAGGTTCCTGTGGAGTTTGCACTGCAATCCTTCGCTATAACCACAGGTTCCTGTGGGGTTGCACTGCCATCCTTCGCTATAACCACAGGTTCCTGTGGGGTTTGCACTGCAATCCTTTGCTATAACCACAGGTTCCTGTGGGGTTTGCACTGCAATCCTTTGCTATAACCACAGGTTCCTGTGGGGTATGCACTGCCATCCTTCGCTATAACCACAGGTTCTTGTGGGGTTTGCACTGCAATCCTTCACTATAACCACAGGTTCCTGTGGGGTTTGCACTGCAATCCTTCGCTATAACCACAGATTCCTGTGGGGTTTGCACTGCCATCCATCATTATAACCTCAGGTTCCTGTGGGGTTTGCACTGCCATCCTCCGCTATAACCTCAGGTTCCTGTGGGCTTTGCACTGCAATCCTTCGCTATAACCTCAGGTTCCTGTGGGGAACCTCAGGTTCCTGTACTGCAATCCTTTGCTATAACCTCAGGTTCCTGTGGGCTTTGCACTGCAATCCTTTGCTATAACCACAGGTTCCTGTGGGGTTTGTACTGCAATCCTTTGCTATAACCTAAGGTTCCTGTGGGGTTTGCACTGCCATCCTCCGCTATAACCACAGGTTCCTGTGGGGTTTGCACTGCAATCCTTCGCTATAACCACAGGTTCCTGTGGTGTTTGCACTGCAATCCTCCGCTATAACCACAGGTTTCTGTGGGGTTTGCACTGCAATCCTTCGCTATAACCACAGATTCCTGTGGGGTTTGTACTGCAATCCTTTGCTATAACCACAGGTTCCTGTGGGGTTTGCACTGCAATCCTTCGCTATAACCACAGGTTCCTGTGGGGTTTGCACTGTCATCCATCATTATAACCACAGGTTCCTGTGGGGTTTGCACTGCAATCCTTCGCTATAACCACAGGTTCCTGTGGGGTTTGCACTGCAATCCTTCGCTATAACCACAGGTTCCTGTGGGGTTTGCACTACAATGCTTCGCTATAATCACAGAATGCTGTGAGGTTCGAGCTCAAATCCTTCAGAATAACTGCATATTCCTATAAGGTTTGAATTCCCAATCCTTCAGAATAACCTCAGGTTCCTGTGGGGATTAATCTCCAACCTTCTCATTCACTGCCACTCACTGCATATTTTAACACTGCACGCTAGCAGCAGATAAAATCACTTTTGCAAACAACATAGAGCCAGATCAGACGGCACAGATAGGAGAAAAATCGCTTGGCTGAAAAGCAAGAAACATAGATCCTGATTAGACGTGGCGTTACGACGTGGCTGAATCTGGATCTATATTGCTTGCAAATGTGATTTTATTTACTCAGCAGGTAACGGGTTAATGTAGCTATGCTTTATAATGTAACTACGGTACATGTACAGACCTTCCTGTTGAAAGATGAGAACGGGTCAAGACGTTCCTCGTATTGCGTAGAGTACTTGGTCAGCATTCCATCGTCTGGGTTACCACCAGCCTGTAACGGAATCAAAACTGCCTGATTGATAACGTTAATAGATGTCAAACATTTACAAGAATCTTTATATCAGGAGTTATCCCAGCTTCACGCGTAATAATGGTAAAAACCGACCTGCGTAATAATGGTAAAAACCGACCTGCGTAATAATGGTAAAAACCGACCTGAGTGTGTCCCAGTGGGGAGTGCGTCCCCGTGGGGAGTGCATCCCTGTGGGGAGTGTGTCCCCGACCGGAGTGTGTCCCTGTGGGGAGTGTGTCCCTGTGGGGAGTGTGTCCCTGTGGGGAGTGCGTCCCTGTGGGGAGTGTGTCCCTGTGGGGAGTGCGTCCCTGTGGGGAGTGCTTCCCTGTGGGGAGTGCGTCCCTGTGGGGAGTGCGTCCCCGTGAGGAGTGCGTCCCCGTGGGGAGTGCGTCCCCGTGGGGAGTGCGTCCCCGTGGGGAGTGCGTCCCATGAGGAGTGCGTCCCCATGGGGAGTGTGTCCCTGTGGGGAGTGTGTCCCTGTGGGGAGTGCATCCCGTGGGGAGTGCGTTCCCGTGGGGAGTGTGTCCCTGTGGGGAGTGCGTCCCTGTGGGGAGTGTGTCCCTGTGGGGAGTGTGTCCCTGTGGGGAGTGCGTCCCTGTGGGGAGTGCGTTCCCATGGGGAGTGCGTCCTTGTGGGGAGTGTGTCCCTGTGGGGAGTCCCTGTGGGGAGTGCGTCCCTGTGGGGAGTGTGTCCCTGTGGAGAGTGCGTCCCTGTGGAGAGTGCGTCCCTGTGGGGAGTGCGTCCCTGTGGGGAGTGTGTCCATGTAGGGAGTGTGTCCCTGTAGGGAGTGTGTCCCTGTGGGGAGTACGTCCCTGTGGGGAGTGAGTCCCTGTGGGGAGTGCGTCCCTGTGGGGAGTGCGTCCCTGTGAGGAGTGCGTCCCTGTGGGGAGTGCGTCCCCGTGAGGAGTGCGTCCCTGTGGGGAGTGTGTCCCTGTGGCGAGTGTGTCCCTGTAGGGGGTTTGTCCATGTGGGGAGTGCATCCCCGTGGGGAGTGCGTCCCTGTGGGGAGTGCGTCCCCGTGGGGAGTGCGTCCTCGTGGGGGGTGCGTCCCTGTGGGAGGTCCCTGTGGGGAGTGCGTCCCTGTGGGGAGTGTGTCCCTGTGAGGAGTGCGTCCCTGTGGGGAGTGCGTCCCTGTGGGGAGTGCGTCCCCGTGGGGAGTGCGTTCCCATGGGGAGTGTGTCCCTGTGAGGAGTGTGTCCCTGTGGGGAGTGCGTCCCTTTGGGGAGTGCGTCCCTGTGGGGAGTGTGTCCCCGTGGGGAGTGCGTCCCCGTGGGGAGTGCGTTCCCGTGGGGAATGCGTCCCTGTGGGGAGTGTGTCCCTGTGGGGAGTGTGTCCCTGTGGGGAGTGCGTCCCTGTGGGGAGTGCGTCCCAGTGGGGAGTGCGTCCTTGAGGGGACTGCGTCCCTGTGGGGAGTGTGTCCCTGTGGGGAGTGTGTCCCTGTGGGGAGTGCGTCCCTGTGGGGAGTGCGTCCCCATGGGGAGTGCGTCCCAGTGGGGAGTGTGTCCCTGTGGGGAGTGTGTCCCTGTGGGGAGTGTGTCCCTGTGTGGAGTGTGTCCATGTGGGGAGTGTGTCCCTGTGAGGAGTGCATCCCTGTGTGGAGTGTGTCCCTGTGGGGAGTGTGTCCCTGTGTGGAGTGTGTCCCTGTGGGGAGTGTGTCCCTGTGGGGAGTGTGTCCCTGTGGGGAGTGCATCCCTGTGTGGAGTGTGTCCCTGTGGGGAGTGTGTCCCTGTGGGGAGTGTGTCCCTGTGGGGAGTGCATCCCTGTGGGGAGTGTGTCCCCGTGGGGAGTGCGTCCCTGTGGGGAGTGCGTCCCCGTGGGGAGTGCGTTCCCGTGGGGAGTGTGTCCCTGTGGGGAGTGCGTCCCTGTGAGGAGTGCGTCCCCGTGGGGAGTGCTTCCCTGTGGGGAGTGCATCCATGTGGGGAGTGTGACCCTGTGGGGAGTGTCCTTGTGGGGAGTGTGTCCCCGTGGAGAGTGTGTCCCTGTGGGGAGTGCGTCCCTGTGGGGAGTGTGTCCCTGTGGGGAGTGTGTCCCTGTGGGGAGTGCGTCCCTGTGGGGAGTGTGTCCGAGTGGGGAGTGCGTCCCCGTGCGGAGTGCGTTCCCGTGGGGAGTGCGTCTCTGTGGGGAGTGTGTCCCTGTGGGGAGTGCGTTCTTGTGGGTAGTGTGTCCCTGTGGGGAGTGCGTCCCTGTGTGTCCCTGTGAGGAGTGCGTCCCTGTGGGGAGTGCGACCCCGTGGGGAGTGCGTTCCCATTGGGAGTGTGTCCCTGTGGGGAGTGTGTCCCTGTAGGGAGTGCGTTCTTGTGGGGAGTGTGTCCCTGTGGGGAGTGTGTCCCAGTTGGGAGTGGGGAGTGCGTCCATGTGGGGAGTGAGTCCCTGTGGGGAGTGCGTCCCCGTGGGGAATGCGTCCCTGTGGGGAGTGTGTCCCTGTGGGGAGTGTGTCCCTGTGGGGATTGCGTCCCTGTGGGGAGTGTGTCCAGGTGGGGAGTGCGTCCTTGTGGGGAGTGTGTCCCCATGGGGAGTGCATCCCTGTTGGGGAGTGCGTCCTTGTGGGCAGTGGATCCCTATGGGGAGTGCGTCCCCATGGGGAGTGCGTCCCCGTGGGTAGTGCGTCACTGTGAGGAGTGCATTCCCATGGGTAGTGCGTCCTTGTGGGGAGTGCATCCCCATGGGGAGTGTGTCCCTGTGGGGAGTGCGTTCCTGTGGGGAGTGTGTCCCTGTGGTGATTGCGTCCTTGTGGGGAGTGTGTCGCTGTGGGGAGTGCGTCCTTGTAGGGAGTGTGTCCTTGTGGGGAGTGTGTCCTTGTGGGGAGTGTGTCTCTGTGGGAGTGTGTCCTTGTGGGGAGTGTGTCCCTGTGGGGAGTGCTTTCTTGTGGGGAGTGTGTCCCTGTGGGGAGTGCGTCCCTGTGGGGAGTGCGTCCCTGTGGGGAGTGTGTCCCCGGTGCGTCCCCGTGGGGAGTGCGTCCCTGTGGGGAGTGTGTCCCTGTGGGGAGTGTGTCCCTGTGGGGAGTGCGTTGCTGTGGGGAGTGTGTCCCGTGGGGAGTGCGTCCCCGTGGGGAGTGCGTCCTTGTGGGGAGTGCATCCCCATGGGGAGTGCGTCCCCGTGGGGAGTGCGTCCCCGTGGGGAGTGCGTCCCTGTGGGAAAGTGCGTCCCTGTGGGGAGTGCGTCCCTGTGGGGAGTGTGTCCGAGTGGGGAGTGCGTCCCCGTGGGGAGTGCGTTCCCGTGGGGAGTGCGTCCCTGTGGGGAGTGTGTCCCTGTGTGTCCCTGTGGGGAGTGCGTTCCCGTGGGGAGTGTGTCCCTGTGGGGAGTGCGTCCCTGTGTGTCCCTGTGGGGAGTGCGTTCCGTGGGGAGTGTGTCACGGTGGGGAGTGCATCTCCGTGGGGAGTGCGTCCCCGTGGGGAGTGCGTTCCCGTGGGGAGTGTGTCCCGGTGCGTCCCTGTGGGGAGTGCGTTCCCATGGGGAGTGCGTCCCTGTGGGGAGTGTGTCCCTGTGGGGAGTGCGTTCTTGTGGGGAGTGTGTCCCTGTGGGGAGTGTGTCCCTGTGGGGAGTGCGTCGCTGTGGGGAGTGTGTCCCGGTGGGGAGTGCGTCCCCGTGGGGAGTGCGTCCCCGTAGGGATTGCATCCCTGTGGGGAGTGTGTCCCTGTGGGAGTACGTCCCTGTGGGAGTGCGTCCCCATGGGGAGTGCATTCTTGTGGGGAGTGCATCCCTGTGGGGAGTGCGTCCTTGTGGGGAGTGCGTCCCTGTGGGGAGTGCATCCCTGTGGGGAGTGCGTCCCTGTGGGGAGTGCGTCCCTGTGGGGAGTGTTGTCCCCGGTGCGTCCCTGTGGGGAGTGCGTCCCTGTGGGGAGTGTGTCCCCGGTGCATCCCTGTGGGGAGTGCATCCCTGTGGGGAGTGTGTCCCTGTGGGGAGTGCATCCCCGTGGGGAGTGTGTCCCTGTGGGGAGTGTGTCCCTGTGTGTCCCTGTGGGGAGTGTGTCCCCGTGGGGAGTGCGTCCCTGTGGAGAGTGCGTCCCTGTGGGGAGTGTGTCCCTGTGGGGAGTGCGTTACCGTGGGGAGTGTGTCCCGGTGGGGTGTGCGTCCCTGTGGCGAGTGCGTCCCCGTGGAGAGTGCGTTCCCGTGGGGAGTGTGTCCTGGTGGGGAGTGCTTCTCCGTGGGAGTGTGTCTCTGTGGGGAGTGTGTCCCTACGGGGAGTGCGTCCCTGTGGGGAGTGTGTCCCTGTGGGGAGTGCGTTCCCGTGGGGAGTGTGTCCCGGTGGGGAGTGCGTCCCTGTGGGGAGTGTGTCCCTGTGGGGAGTGCGTTCCCGTGGGGAGTGTGTCCCGGTGGGGAGTGCGTCTCTGTGGGGAGTGCGTCCCCGTGGTGAGTGCGTTCCCGTGTGGAGTGTGTCCTGGTGGGGATGCGTCTCTGTGGGGAGTGTGTCTCTGTGGGGAGTGTGTCCCGCGGGAGTGCGTCGATGACCCACCCCTGGGGAGTGCGTCCCCGTGGGGAGTGCCCCAGTCCCTGTGGGGAGTGCGTCCTTGTGGGGAGTGTGTCCCTGTGGGGAGTGCGTCCTTGTGGGGAGGTGTCCTTGTGGGGAGTGTGTCCTTGTGGGGAGTGTGTCCCTGTGGGGAGTGTTCCTTGTGGGGAGTGTGTCCCGTGGAGAGTGTGTCCCTGCCCACACCCCTGGGGAGTGCGTCCCTGTGGGAGTGTGTCCCCGTGGGGAGTGCGTCCCTGTGGGGAGTGCGTCCCTGTGGGGAGTGTGTCCCAGTGGGGAGTGCGTCCCTGTGGGGAGTGCGTCCCACCCACTCCCGTGGGGAGTGCGTCCCTGTGGGGAGTGTGTCCCTGTGGGGAGTGCGTCTTGTGGGTAGTGTGTCCCTGTGGGGAGTGCGTCCCTGTGTGTCCTGTGAGGAGTGCGTCCCTGTGGGGAGTGCGACCCCGTGGGGAGTGCGTCCCATGGGAGTGGTCCCTGTGGGGAGTGTGTCCCTGTAGGGAGTGCGTCTTGTGGGGAGTGTGTCCCTGTGGGGAGTGTGTCCCAGTGGGATCCCGTGGGAGTGCGTCCCTGTGGGAGTGGTCCCTGTGGGAGTGCGTCCCTTAGTGCGTCCCGTGGGGAGTGCGTCCCTGTGGCCCTGTGAGGAGTGTCCCTGTGGGGAGTGCGCCCGTGGAGTGCGTCCCTGGGAGTGGTCCCTGTGGGAGTGTGTCCCTGTAGGGAGTGCGTTCCCATGGGAGTGTGTCCCTGTGGGAGTGTGTCCCGTGGGAGTGGGGAGTGCGTCCCTGTGGGGAGTGCGTCCCTGTGGGGAGTGAGTCCCTGTGGGGAGTGCGTCCCCGTGGGGAATGCGTCCCTGTGGGGAGTGTGTCCCTGTGGGGAGTGTGTCCCTGTGGGGATTGCGTCCCTGTGGGGAGTGTGTCCAGGTGGGGAGTGCGTCCTTGGGGGAGTGTGTCCCCATGGGAGTGCATCCCTGTTGGGGAGTGCGTCCTTGTGGGCAGTGGATCCCTATGGGGAGTGCGTCCCCATGGGGAGTGCGTCCCCGTGGGTAGTGCGTCACTGTGAGGAGTGCATTCCCATGGGTAGTGCGTCCTTGTGGGGAGTGCATCCCCATGGGGAGTGTGTCCCTGTGGGGAGTGCGTTCCTGTGGGGAGTGTGTCCCTGTGGTGATTGCGTCCTTGTGGGGAGTGTGTCGCTGTGGGGAGTGCGTCCTTGTAGGGAGTGTGTCCTTGTGGGGAGTGTGTCCTTGTGGGGAGTGTGTCTCTGTGGGAGTGTGTCCTTGTGGGGAGTGTGTCCCTGTGGGGAGTGCTTTCTTGTGGGGAGTGTGTCCCTGTGGGGAGTGCGTCCCTGTGGGGAGTGCGTCCCTGTGGGGAGTGTGTCCCCGGTGCGTCCCCGTGGGGAGTGCGTCCCTGTGGGGAGTGTGTCCCTGTGGGGAGTGTGTCCCTGTGGGGAGTGCGTTGCTGTGGGGAGTGTGTCCCGTGGGGAGTGCGTCCCCGTGGGGAGTGCGTCCTTGTGGGGAGTGCATCCCCATGGGGAGTGCGTCCCCGTGGGGAGTGCGTCCCCGTGGGGAGTGCGTCCCTGTGGGAAAGTGCGTCCCTGTGGGGAGTGCGTCCCTGTGGGGAGTGTGTCCGAGTGGGGAGTGCGTCCCCGTGGGGAGTGCGTTCCCGTGGGGAGTGCGTCCCTGTGGGGAGTGTGTCCCTGTGTGTCCCTGTGGGGAGTGCGTTCCCGTGGGGAGTGTGTCCCTGTGGGGAGTGCGTCCCTGTGTGTCCCTGTGGGGAGTGCGTTCCCGTGGGGAGTGTGTCACGGTGGGGAGTGCATCTCCGTGGGGAGTGCGTCCCCGTGGGGAGTGCGTTCCCGTGGGGAGTGTGTCCCGGTGCGTCCCTGTGGGGAGTGCGTTCCCATGGGGAGTGCGTCCCTGTGGGGAGTGTGTCCCTGTGGGGAGTGCGTTCTTGTGGGGAGTGTGTCCCTGTGGGGAGTGTGTCCCTGTGGGGAGTGCGTCGCTGTGGGGAGTGTGTCCCGGTGGGGAGTGCGTCCCCGTGGGGAGTGCGTCCCCGTAGGGATTGCATCCCTGTGGGGAGTGTGTCCCTGTGGGAGTACGTCCCTGTGGGAGTGCGTCCCCATGGGGAGTGCATTCTTGTGGGGAGTGCATCCCTGTGGGGAGTGCGTCCTTGTGGGGAGTGCGTCCCTGTGGGGAGTGCATCCCTGTGGGGAGTGCGTCCCTGTGGGGAGTGCGTCCCTGTGGGGAGTGTTGTCCCCGGTGCGTCCCTGTGGGGAGTGCGTCCCTGTGGGGAGTGTGTCCCCGGTGCATCCCTGTGGGGAGTGCATCCCTGTGGGGAGTGTGTCCCTGTGGGGAGTGCATCCCCGTGGGGAGTGTGTCCCTGTGGGGAGTGTGTCCCTGTGTGTCCCTGTGGGGAGTGTTCCCCGTGGGGAGTGCGTCCCTGTGGAGAGTGCGTCCCTGTGGGGAGTGTGTCCCTGTGGGGAGTGCGTTACCGTGGGGAGTGTGTCCCGGTGGGGTGTGCGTCCCTGTGGCGAGTGCGTCCCCGTGGAGAGTGCGTTCCCGTGGGGAGTGTGTCCTGGTGGGGAGTGCTTCTCCGTGGGGAGTGTGTCTCTGTGGGGAGTGTGTCCCTACGGGGAGTGCGTCCCTGTGGGGAGTGTGTCCCTGTGGGGAGTGCGTTCCCGTGGGGAGTGTGTCCCGGTGGGAGTGCGTCCCTGTGGGGAGTGTGTCCCTGTGGGGAGTGCGTTCCCGTGGGGAGTGTGTCCCGGTGGGGAGTGCGTCTCTGTGGGGAGTGCGTCCCCGTGGTGAGTGCGTTCCCGTGTGGAGTGTGTCCTGGTGGGGAGTGCGTCTCTGTGGGGAGTGTGTCTCTGTGGGGAGTGTGTCCCGCGGGAGTGCGTCGATGTGGGGAGTGTGTCCCTGTGGGGAGTGCGTCCCCATGGGGAGTGCATCCCCGTGGGGAGTGCGTCCCTGTGGGGAGTGTGTCCCTGTGGGGAGTGCGTCCTTGTGGGGAGTGTGTCCCTGTGGGGAGTGCGTCCTTGTGGGGAGAGTGTCCTTGTGGGGAGTGTGTCCTTGTGGGGAGTGTGTCCCTGTGGGGAGTGTATCCTTGTGGGGAGTGTGTCCCTGTGGGGAGTGCGTCCCTGTGGGGATGTGTCCCTGTGGGGAGTGCGATCTTGTGGGGAGTGTGTCCCTGTGGGGAGTGCGTCCCTGTGTGTCCCTGTGGGGAGTGCGTCCCTGTGGGGAGTGCGTCCCTGTGGGGAGTGTGTCCCCGGTACGTCCCCGTGGGGAGTGTGTTCCCATGGGGAGTGCGTCCCTGTGGGGAGTGTGTCCCCGTGGGGAGTGCGTCCCTGTGGGGAGTGCGTCCCTGTGGGGAGTGTGTCCCGGTGGGGAGTGCGTCCCTGTGGGGAGTGCGTCCCTGTGGGGAGTGTGTCCCTGTGGGGAGTGCGTTACCGGGGGAGTGTGTCCCGGTGGGGAGTGCGTCCCTGTGGCGAGTGCGTCCCCGTGAGAGTGCGTTCCCGTGGGGAGTGTGTCCTGGTGGGGAGTGCTTCTCCGTGGGGAGTGTGTCTCTGTGGGGAGTGTGTCCCTACGGGGAGTGCGTCCCTGTGGGGAGTGTGTCCCTGTGGGAGTGCGTTCCCGTGGGGAGTGTGTCCCGGTGGGGAGTGCGTCTCTGTGGGGAGTGCGTCCCCGTGGTGAGTGCGTTCCCGTGTGGAGTGTGTCCTGGTGGGGAGTGCGTCTCTGTGGGGAGTGTGTCTCTGTGGGGAGTGTGTCCCGCGGGGAGTGCGTCGATGTGGGGAGTGTGTCCCTGTGGGGAGTGCGTCCCCGTGGGGAGTGCGTCCCTGCGGGAGTGCGTCGATGTGGGGAGTGCGTCCCCATGGGGAGTGCATCCCCGTGGGGAGTGCGTCCCTGTGGGGAGTGTGTCCCTGTGGGGAGTGCGTCCTTGTGGGGAGTGTGTCCCTGTGGGGAGTGCGTCCTTGTGGGGAGAGTGTCCTTGTGGGGAGTGTGTCCCTGTGGGGAGTGTATCCTTGTGGGAGTGTGTCCCTGTGGGGAGTGCGTCCCTGTGGGGAGTGTGTCCCTGTGGGGAGTGCGATCTTGTGGGGAGTGTGTCCCTGTGGGGAGTGCGTCCCTGTGTGTCCTGTGGGGAGTGCGTCCCTGTGGGGAGTGCGTCCCTGTGGGGAGTGTGTCCCCGGTGCGTCCCCGTGGGGAGTGTGTTCCCATGGGGAGTGCGTCCCTGTGGGGAGTGTGTCCCCGGGGGAGTGCGTCCCTGTGGGAGTGCGTCCCTGTGGGGAGTGTGTCCCGGTGGGGAGTGCGTCTCCGTGGGGAGTGTGTCTCTGTGGGGAGTATGTCCCTGCGGGGAGTGCGTCGATGTGGGGAGTGTGTCCCTGTGGGGAGTGCGTCCCCGTGGGGAGTGCGTCCCTGCGGGGAGTGCGTCGATGTGGGAGTTGCGTCCCCATGGGGAGTGCGTCCCCGTGGGGTGTGTCCCTGTGGGGAGTGCGTCCCTGTGGGAGTGTGTCCCCGTGGGAGTGCGTTCACGTGGGGAGTGCGTCCCGGTGGGGAGTGCGTCTCTGTGGGGAGTGTGTCCTCTGTAGGGAGTGTGTCCCTGTGGGGAGTGCGTTCCCGTGGGAGTGTGTCCCGGTGGGGAGTGGGTCTCCATGGGGAGTGCGTCCCCATGGGGAGTGTGTTCCCGTGGGGAGTGTGTCCCGGTGGGGAGTGCGTGTCCGTGCGAGTGTGTCTCTGTGGGGAGTGTGTCCCTGCGGGGAGTGCGTCGATGTGGGGAGTGTGTCCCTGTGGGGAGTGCGTCCCTGTGGGGAGAGCGTCCCTGCGGGGAGTGCGTCGATGTGGGGAGTGCGTCCCCATGGGGAGAGCGTCCCCGTGGGGAGTGCGTCCCTGTGGGGAGTGCGTCCTTGTGGGGAGTGTGTCCCTGTGGGGAGTGCGTCCTTGTGGGGAGTGTGTCCTTGTGGGGAGTGTGTCCTTGTGGGGAGTGTGTCCTTGTGGGGAGTGTGTCCCTATGGGGAGTGTGTCCTTGTGGGAGTGTGTCCCTGTGGGGAGTGCGTCCTTGTGGGGAGTGTATCCCTGTGGAGTGTGTCCCTGTGGGGAGTGCGTCCTTGTGGGTAGTGCGTCCATGTGGGGAGTGCGTCCCTATTAGGAGTGCGTCTCCGTGGGGAGTGCGTCCCTGTGGGGAGTGCATCCCTGTGGGGAGTGTGTCCCTGTGGGGAGTGCGTCCCTGTGAGGAGTGCGTCCCCGTGGGGAGTGCTTCCCTGTGGGGAGTGCATCCATGTGGGGAGTGTGACCCTGTGGGGAGTGTCCTTGTGGGGAGTGTGTCCCCGTGGAGAGTGTGTCCCTGTGGGGAGTGCGTCCCTGTGGGGAGTGTGTCCCTGTGGGGAGTGTGTCCCTGTGGGGAGTGCGTCCCTGTGGGGAGTGTGTCCGAGTGGGGAGTGCGTCCCCGTGCGGAGTGCGTTCCCGTGGGGAGTGCGTCTCTGTGGGGAGTGTGTCCCTGTGGGGAGTGCGTTCTTGTGGGTAGTGTGTCCCTGTGGGGAGTGCGTCCCTGTGTGTCCCTGTGAGGAGTGCGTCCCTGTGGGGAGTGCGACCCCGTGGGGAGTGCGTTCCCATTGGGAGTGTGTCCCTGTGGGGAGTGTGTCCCTGTAGGGAGTGCGTTCTTGTGGGGAGTGTGTCCCTGTGGGGAGTGTGTCCCAGTTGGGAGTGGGGAGTGCGTCCATGTGGGGAGTGAGTCCCTGTGGGGAGTGCGTCCCCGTGGGGAATGCGTCCCTGTGGGGAGTGTGTCCCTGTGGGGAGTGTGTCCCTGTGGGGATTGCGTCCCTGTGGGGAGTGTGTCCAGGTGGGGAGTGCGTCCTTGTGGGGAGTGTGTCCCCATGGGGAGTGCATCCCTGTTGGGGAGTGCGTCCTTGTGGGCAGTGGATCCCTATGGGGAGTGCGTCCCCATGGGGAGTGCGTCCCCGTGGGTAGTGCGTCACTGTGAGGAGTGCATTCCCATGGGTAGTGCGTCCTTGTGGGGAGTGCATCCCCATGGGGAGTGTGTCCCTGTGGGGAGTGCGTTCCTGTGGGGAGTGTGTCCCTGTGGTGATTGCGTCCTTGTGGGGAGTGTGTCGCTGTGGGGAGTGCGTCCTTGTAGGGAGTGTGTCCTTGTGGGGAGTGTGTCCTTGTGGGGAGTGTGTCTCTGTGGGGAGTGTGTCCTTGTGGGGAGTGTGTCCCTGTGGGGAGTGCTTTCTTGTGGGGAGTGTGTCCCTGTGGGGAGTGCGTCCCTGTGGGGAGTGCGTCCCTGTGGGGAGTGTGTCCCCGGTGCGTCCCCGTGGGGAGTGCGTCCCTGTGGGGAGTGTGTCCCTGTGGGGAGTGTGTCCCTGTGGGGAGTGCGTTGCTGTGGGGAGTGTGTCCGGTGGGGAGTGCGTCCCGTGGGGAGTGCGTCCTTGTGGGGAGTGCATCCCCATGGGGAGTGCGTCCCCGTGGGGAGTGCGTCCCCGTGGGGAGTGCGTCCCTGTGGGAAAGTGCGTCCCTGTGGGGAGTGCGTCCCTGTGGGGAGTGTGTCCGAGTGGGGAGTGCGTCCCCGTGGGGAGTGCGTTCCCGTGGGGAGTGCGTCCCTGTGGGGAGTGTGTCCCTGTGTGTCCCTGTGGGGAGTGCGTTCCCGTGGGGAGTGTGTCCCTGTGGGGAGTGCGTCCCTGTGTGTCCCTGTGGGGAGTGCGTTCCCGTGGGGAGTGTGTCACGGTGGGGAGTGCATCTCCGTGGGGAGTGCGTCCCCGTGGGGAGTGCGTTCCCGTGGGGAGTGTGTCCCGGTGCGTCCCTGTGGGGAGTGCGTTCCCATGGGGAGTGCGTCCCTGTGGGGAGTGTGTCCCTGTGGGGAGTGCGTTCTTGTGGGGAGTGTGTCCCTGTGGGGAGTGTGTCCCTGTGGGGAGTGCGTCGCTGTGGGGAGTGTGTCCCGGTGGGGAGTGCGTCCCCGTGGGGAGTGCGTCCCCGTAGGGATTGCATCCCTGTGGGGAGTGTGTCCCTGTGGGAGTACGTCCCTGTGGGGAGTGCGTCCCCATGGGGAGTGCATTCTTGTGGGGAGTGCATCCCTGTGGGGAGTGCGTCCTTGTGGGGAGTGCGTCCCTGTGGGGAGTGCATCCCTGTGGGGAGTGCGTCCCTGTGGGGAGTGCGTCCCTGTGGGGAGTGTTGTCCCCGGTGCGTCCCTGTGGGGAGTGCGTCCCTGTGGGGAGTGTGTCCCCGGTGCATCCCTGTGGGGAGTGCATCCCTGTGGGGAGTGTGTCCCTGTGGGGAGTGCATCCCCGTGGGGAGTGTGTCCCTGTGGGGAGTGTGTCCCTGTGTGTCCCTGTGGGGAGTGTGTCCCCGTGGGGAGTGCGTCCCTGTGGAGAGTGCGTCCCTGTGGGGAGTGTGTCCCTGTGGGGAGTGCGTTACCGTGGGGAGTGTGTCCCGGTGGGGTGTGCGTCCCTGTGGCGAGTGCGTCCCCGTGGAGAGTGCGTTCCCGTGGGGAGTGTGTCCTGGTGGGGAGTGCTTCTCCGTGGGGAGTGTGTCTCTGTGGGGAGTGTGTCCCTACGGGGAGTGCGTCCCTGTGGGGAGTGTGTCCCTGTGGGGAGTGCGTTCCCGTGGGGAGTGTGTCCCGGTGGGAGTGCGTCCCTGTGGGGAGTGTGTCCCTGTGGGGAGTGCGTTCCCGTGGGGAGTGTGTCCCGGTGGGGAGTGCGTCTCTGTGGGGAGTGCGTCCCCGTGGTGAGTGCGTTCCCGTGTGGAGTGTGTCCTGGTGGGGAGTGCGTCTCTGTGGGGAGTGTGTCTCTGTGGGGAGTGTGTCCCGCGGGAGTGCGTCGATGTGGGGAGTGTGTCCCTGTGGGGAGTGCGTCCCCATGGGGAGTGCATCCCCGTGGGGAGTGCGTCCCTGTGGGGAGTGTGTCCCTGTGGGGAGTGCGTCCTTGTGGGGAGTGTGTCCCTGTGGGGAGTGCGTCCTTGTGGGGAGAGTGTCCTTGTGGGGAGTGTGTCCTTGTGGGGAGTGTGTCCCTGTGGGGAGTGTATCCCTGTGGGGAGTGTGTCCCTGTGGGGAGTGCGTCCCTGTGGGGATGTGTCCCTGTGGGGAGTGCGATCTTGTGGGGAGTGTGTCCCTGTGGGGAGTGCGTCCCTGTGTGTCCCTGTGGGGAGTGCGTCCCTGTGGGGAGTGCGTCCCTGTGGGGAGTGTGTCCCCGGTACGTCCCCGTGGGGAGTGTGTTCCCATGGGGAGTGCGTCCCTGTGGGGAGTGTGTCCCCGTGGGGAGTGCGTCCCTGTGGGGAGTGCGTCCCTGTGGGGAGTGTGTCCCGGTGGGGAGTGCGTCCCTGTGGGGAGTGCGTCCCTGTGGGGAGTGTGTCCCTGTGGGGAGTGCGTTACCGGGGGAGTGTGTCCCGGTGGGGAGTGCGTCCCTGTGGCGAGTGCGTCCCCGTGAGAGTGCGTTCCCGTGGGGAGTGTGTCCTGGTGGGGAGTGCTTCTCCGTGGGGAGTGTGTCTCTGTGGGGAGTGTGTCCCTACGGGGAGTGCGTCCCTGTGGGGAGTGTGTCCCTGTGGGAGTGCGTTCCCGTGGGGAGTGTGTCCCGGTGGGGAGTGCGTCTCTGTGGGGAGTGCGTCCCCGTGGTGAGTGCGTTCCCGTGTGGAGTGTGTCCTGGTGGGGAGTGCGTCTCTGTGGGGAGTGTGTCTCTGTGGGGAGTGTGTCCCGCGGGGAGTGCGTCGATGTGGGGAGTGTGTCCCTGTGGGGAGTGCGTCCCCGTGGGGAGTGCGTCCCTGCGGGAGTGCGTCGATGTGGGGAGTGCGTCCCCATGGGGAGTGCATCCCCGTGGGGAGTGCGTCCCTGTGGGGAGTGTGTCCCTGTGGGGAGTGCGTCCTTGTGGGGAGTGTGTCCCTGTGGGGAGTGCGTCCTTGTGGGGAGAGTGTCCTTGTGGGGAGTGTGTCCCTGTGGGGAGTGTATCCTTGTGGGGAGTGTGTCCCTGTGGGGAGTGCGTCCCTGTGGGGAGTGTGTCCCTGTGGGGAGTGCGATCTTGTGGGGAGTGTGTCCCTGTGGGGAGTGCGTCCCTGTGTGTCCTGTGGGGAGTGCGTCCCTGTGGGGAGTGCGTCCCTGTGGGGAGTGTGTCCCCGGTGCGTCCCCGTGGGGAGTGTGTTCCCATGGGGAGTGCGTCCCTGTGGGGAGTGTGTCCCGTGGGGAGTGCGTCCCTGTGGGAGTGCGTCCCTGTGGGGAGTGTGTCCCGGTGGGGAGTGCGTCTCCGTGGGGAGTGTGTCTCTGTGGGGAGTATGTCCCTGCGGGGAGTGCGTCGATGTGGGGAGTGTGTCCCTGTGGGGAGTGCGTCCCCGTGGGGAGTGCGTCCCTGCGGGGAGTGCGTCGATGTGGGGAGTGCGTCCCCATGGGGAGTGCGTCCCGGGGGAGTGTGTCCCTGTGGGGAGTGCGTCCCTGTGGGGAGTGTGTCCCGTGGGAGTGCGTTCACGTGGGGAGTGCGTCCCGGTGGGGAGTGCGTCTCTGTGGGGAGTGTGTCTCTGTAGGGAGTGTGTCCCTGTGGGGAGTGCGTTCCCGTGGGGAGTGTGTCCCGGTGGGGAGTGGGTCTCCATGGGGAGTGCGTCCCCATGGGGAGTGTGTTCCCGTGGGGAGTGTGTCCCGGTGGGGAGTGCGTGTCCGTGCGAGTGTGTCTCTGTGGGGAGTGTGTCCCTGCGGGGAGTGCGTCGATGTGGGGAGTGTGTCCCTGTGGGGAGTGCGTCCCTGTGGGGAGAGCGTCCCTGCGGGGAGTGCGTCGATGTGGGGAGTGCGTCCCCATGGGGAGAGCGTCCCCGTGGGGAGTGCGTCCCTGTGGGGAGTGCGTCCTTGTGGGGAGTGTGTCCCTGTGGGGAGTGCGTCCTTGTGGGGAGTGTGTCCTTGTGGGGAGTGTGTCCTTGTGGGGAGTGTGTCCTTGTGGGGAGTGTGTCCCTATGGGGAGTGTGTCCTTGTGGGAGTGTGTCCCTGTGGGGAGTGCGTCCTTGTGGGGAGTGTATCCCTGTGGGGAGTGTGTCCCTGTGGGGAGTGCGTCCTTGTGGGTAGTGCGTCCATGTGGGGAGTGCGTCCCTATTAGGAGTGCGTCTCCGTGGGGAGTGCGTCCCTGTGGGGAGTGCATCCCTGTGGGGAGTGTGTCCCTGTGGGGAGTGCGTCCCTGTGAGGAGTGCGTCCCCGTGGGGAGTGCTTCCCTGTGGGGAGTGCATCCATGTGGGGAGTGTGACCCTGTGGGGAGTGTCCTTGTGGGGAGTGTGTCCCCGTGGAGAGTGTGTCCCTGTGGGGAGTGCGTCCCTGTGGGGAGTGTGTCCCTGTGGGGAGTGTGTCCCTGTGGGGAGTGCGTCCCTGTGGGGAGTGTGTCCGAGTGGGGAGTGCGTCCCCGTGCGGAGTGCGTTCCCGTGGGGAGTGCGTCTCTGTGGGGAGTGTGTCCCTGTGGGGAGTGCGTTCTTGTGGGTAGTGTGTCCCTGTGGGGAGTGCGTCCCTGTGTGTCCCTGTGAGGAGTGCGTCCCTGTGGGGAGTGCGACCCCGTGGGGAGTGCGTTCCCATTGGGAGTGTGTCCCTGTGGGGAGTGTGTCCCTGTAGGGAGTGCGTTCTTGTGGGGAGTGTGTCCCTGTGGGGAGTGTGTCCCAGTTGGGAGTGGGGAGTGCGTCCATGTGGGGAGTGAGTCCCTGTGGGGAGTGCGTCCCCGTGGGGACTGCGTCCCTGTGGGGAGTGTGTCCCTGTGGGGAGTGTGT